>CM040244.1:196831186-197193927 GCA_022545495.1 Chrysanthemum lavandulifolium
CGCTAGCTTTTAAAGCTATGCTTACATGTAGCCGGGATGGAGGTAATGACCTCGAAACTTAGAGTTACAATCATCATTATCCGGCTTTGCACATGTAGTGATTCAAGCGACTTAAAATCTTGTGAAACTTATCATAGCCCTTGTGAATTCCTTCTCTTCAGAGATTTGAAAGTCCAAACTGTTGTCTCAAGATGGACTTCTTCGCCTCCTAGACTCCTCATTCCCACCGAACTTCGCCTTAATTGCTAACCATATATCCTTAGCATCTTGCATGAAGTGAAAATCACTCAAGTGATCCTCGGGAATAGCTTGCGGAAGAATAGTTCGACCTTGGTTTCTCTCGAATCGCCAAAGAACTCTTCAAACGGCTTTGGGAGGAACATTCATCATATTACCAGCAGAAGATCGGTGGTAGTTCTCTTCAAACTGTTCCCCTTCATAATTATCGCCATAGATTCCAATCAATGTTGGAGATCCAGCTCGCATCTTCATCGCCCAAAGATCATATTCTCCCTTTTAAGGTAAGGAAACTTAGCATTGCTATTAGAGACTTAGTTGTTGCGGATGGGTGGAGTTTTGGTTGTTGGTGAGTTAAGTATCAACATCCGAACCGGGCATGATGATTTTGTTATGGTTGTATGGGTGTTTAGAAAAACTTGTCCTTAGTATCGTAGAGACTCTCACGAGGCTCTAATACCACTTGTTGAAGCAAAGAGACCTTGATAGATCTTGAGCTCGTGGATCGTTATGTATGCCTATGTAATCACAAGCACAATAAAAGACAATCTCTACTACTTATATTTATCGGAATATAAACACAAGTAATAACTAAGAACTTCTTGATCCTCTATGGATCTTTATATTAACTAAAGCGAGTTTTCCAATCGGTACATAACTCATTCTAATGTGTTCTTTTATAGACAAGGAACCCTAAACAATCTCGCTAAACCGCTTCCCAAGAAACGATAATCATAAAACTAAATAAGATATACACAATCACTTCCTAATAGAGCTCATGTATATCCACACTAAATAAACTAAACACGGAATAAACACTCCGTAGAAACAGACTAATAACTATTATACTTCAAGAGATTATGTCTTCAGCAGAATCCACTTCATCTTGAGAGAAACACTTGGCATTAATTTCAAAGATAATCCGAACTTACATAATTCCCAACAAATTGAAATGAAAAAGCGATTGGAAGAAAAGAACAAAAGAACTATAGCCATCGGGAAGGCAAGAATTGACCATTATAATTGACAATGACAAGCGTAAGACCGCTCGAGAAGATCATCGATGTCAAAATCATCCCGGATCTAAACCACGGCAATGAACGTATCTGTGGGGATGATAAAGGCATTTCGAGGTTCATGATCCCCTAAAATTCAACGACTTTGGGATCATCGAACTCGATGAACTCGGTCCAATAATAGAAAAGAAGCAAAATGCGGTTAAGGAGTCAATGAAGATGCTCAAGAAGAGGTATGAAATCTTGAGAGACACCAACACAACTGGAATTCATCCCGCCTTAATCGCACCACAAGGATCTCAACCACGGTCATCACAAGGTAAAAGAAAGAGGTTGAGTTCCACTGAGATAAAAGTTCACGGACACGAATGCAATAGGGAGCGCTGAGGTGTTAAGTTTGTGAACTATTTAGTGATTGAAAAGCACGAAGAGGGCTATTCCACATTGATGTCTATGGAAACCCAAAGATTTCAAAGATGGAGTGATATTGATCAGTGGTGTGGCCGCAATCTTGAGCTACATACCGCTGGCCTCTCGATCCAAACCTCAAGCAAACATCGTTCGTCAAGACCGAATGCCAAGATAAGAGAGCTTCTGTGGAAACACTCATCACCAAGAAAGTCAAGCTTGAAGCAGCGGGAATCCATACGACCGACATCATTTTGATTTATCTTTTGTACTAGTGATAGGAACCTTGTAATTTGATTAATAAACGATTTATGTTTTGTTAAAATATTCGGTGTTCCTTATTGTATTCATTAGTACATTCGGTGTAAGAAGAAGCCATTTGCTCACTTACATCGATCAAACACTTAGGCTATTTGTATATCCAAATAGGGTGAGACTGATTGGTTCGATAAATACCCAAACCCTTAATATAGGATTTGAATAGAAAATAGCCCAAGTGTTTAGTCCGTTAAACACTAACAGTCACCGAGTGCATAGTCGGTGAGTCATCTTGAGGATACTCAAGATGAGGTGAAGAAGAAGTCTCTCCACCAAGAAGGCGGAACTTAAAGGGTAAAGGCGAGTCAAGAAGAAGATGATGGAATCGGTGGTGATGACAATAACTCATCAATTCCTAAACTCCTCTCCAACTACTTACATCAAGACAAATCAAGTAGAAGATCAAGGATGTAAAGATCAAGAATGAGGCGGGACATGGCGGGATAAGTTTGAATCGAGATAGAGGCAGTACTTATCAACCAAAGTCAACTTTCACTGAATAGCAAAAGATCGGGCTCAATGTCATCACCGAACTTAGGAAAGTAGTCTTGTCTCTTACCTAGAATAGTCTTTAATGTGAGACAAAATACATCAAGATTTTAGCTTCAGATGATGTCGGTTTGTCACTTAGGAAAGAGTCAAAATCATACATGTATAAATAGCATAAGAGATGGAGTGAAAAGATTAAGCTTGTGAATTGTAAAACACACATACACGCATGAAGCCATCTTTTCACTCCTCCAACACAACTTTATCCACGAGATAGCTCGGTGGGCTCTAAGAGTTGTGCTCGACTTAGCTTTGAGCCAGAGAGAGTCACCAACCTTTGTCATTTCAATCCCAAGTGCTATTCCGCAAGTACTTGGGTAACGTATTCTTTGCGATTCATTTCTAATAAGAATATGATGTTGAAAATTATCTAGTGTGTTTTGCTAACGTTAATTTCAGTCATTGTTCACTATTAACTTGTTTTATATTTCTAAACTATTTTAAACGATAGTGAATGGGGAACAACAATTACCCATTAATCTTTGTTCAGAACAATGAAGTCCAATAATCATCTTGGTATTCATAGGAAAAGCGTTATTATCTTTTGATCTATCATTCGGTCTATTTAATTTATCATTAAAAGTCATTTTTTTTATAAAAATGTAAAAAAAAAATGAGGTTGTTTGGGTTAAGATTTTACTGTTTAGTGTGTGTTCATTTGGTGTTGAGTGTGGTTTGTTATGGTGGTGATCCATTTGCTAATTTTTATCTTGAGTTTGGTTATGTTACTGCTTTTCCACATGGTGATTGTAATGCTTTTTTTTATGCTCTATATTTGTTTTAGAACCATGAACATATATGTTTGATACAAAAAAGGATTAGCTGTAAATAGGTTTCAGTTTATCTTTGATACAAACATGTAGCATTGGTGTTCACATTAGACATATTGAAAGACCATAGTATTTCAATGTTAAACTCAGCAACCTTAGAAAGACCATAGGAGATTAGATTGCAATAGACTCTTCCATTGTTTAACTCATCAACATGAGAAAGACCATAAGAGACCACTTGTTAGGTAAATTGCAAGTCATGTAAAGAGAGTACAAATACTGCTATGCCAAACACTCCTATAAGCTCTATGCAAGCAGCCACACAACCTTGTTTTGGATCACACTCAGAGAACCAATTAAGAGACATCCATGAAACAGTTTGTACTTGCCACGCAAAAGAGTATTGGATTAAATGTTCTGCACTGTTATAACATTGATCTTTGTATACCTTGTAAATTTTTATGCTTGATGGTAATATATGATAACGCTACACGCGTCGTTCGGGGTCAAAGGAACTTCCTTTTCGTCGAGCAAGTTTTTCAACACCCTAAGCGGTGAACCTAATTGTTGTAGTGTAGTATTAGGTAAGCCACGGAATTGATATCGTTCTCTAGGGAATAGGAATGCTAGTGAGGAGTTACTACGCTAAGGTTGGGGTTGAGGAAGATTATTTTTATATCTTTTATGTTTTTAGGAAATGGAAATGTACTGAATCTCGGGGTTTGGATTTGGGGTTGGTATTTCACCGATTACTCTACTATCTAATTATCTAATTAACTAAGGTGAGGTAGTCTATGTCTAATTATTGTGTGCTCGTATGATGATTTAAAGATGTGTTTACTTAGGTTTTATTACTCCTTAATTATCTCCTATTGATGGTTGAATTGTCACGTCCTTATTCTTAATTGCGTTGTGTGTCTAAGGTTGTAGGGTATCGTTTATCTCTAACTCTTTGAAACTACCAAAGGTCTCGCCTACAAAATCTCTAGGATTTATAAACTCTAACTCTAAGGTACTCTTTGGATGGTTTAGCCTACAACAACTCTAGGTGTTATAGTCTAAGGTTCACAAAGATTAATCAAGCATTAACTACACAACGAATGACCTATCGCATTACTAGATCATTAACAATTAAGATAAGAGACAACCAATCAATATTCAATAGTTAAGTTTCATATTCCTAAGCAAACACACAAGTAAATTAGTCGGACATGGAGAACATGCAAGCATACACACAAATAATTGAAGATATAATTGAATTAATGAAGTAAAACACTTATCTTGGTGTAAGATAGGGTTTGGAACCCTAAAATACTATACAAGACGACCTTGGTTCGGTTTAGGTTTTACTCCAAAAGACTACACACTGGCGAAAAATTCGGATTCTATATATAAGATTACATTCGCGACGACGCCACCTTATGATTTGTGGACGTCGGGTCGCCGTCATTAGGGTTTCGTCTTGGCCACGTTAGTCTTACGACGGTGACCTTATGCTTGTGACGCCATCCTCTTGAAATCTAACGCCATCGGATCAAATCTAGGTCGCTCGAGTTGCAACGACCTACTCTTTTAAAGCGACACCATCACTTGAAAATAAGCAATTTAGCTCTTGTGTCGTCACAACATGTGCTCCGACGGCGCCCGATTCGTTAAAATAAACACAAATATCAAAATATCAAATTAATAGTAAAACCCGACAAATCAACCTTTTAGGAAAAGGGTTAACGTGCCAAACCTTACGGTGTGATAAAGTGATACAGGAAAGTGATTTCCCGGGTCGTGTCCCAACGAGGTGTGAAATTGACTTGTCGTTAAGCTTCGTGATTAGGACTTGAATTGGTAAAAGCAATTTGGATTTGATTATGTTAATCTACAAATTAAAGAACGGAAATAAAATTAAAGCAAGTAAAACAATGTAAACACTAAATAAGCTACTACTCAACCTATGGAATGATAAAACAAAGTTAAATTACATCCTAGGGTGCTAAAATGCAAAACGCTAAAAGCCGGAACACACCAAGCCTAAAGCGTAAAACTTTGCAATTTAAAGGCTACGGTGTGAAATCAATTTTCCTACATTCTAAATGACTAAAAGATTTTTAGGAAAAAGCGGAATATTTTTGAGTTTTAAATTATTTATTATGAATTAAAAACTAGATTTAACTAATTAATTAATAAAAATACTAAACATTTTTAGAAAATTCGAAAAATTACAAAATTACCTAAACTAGTACTCATCCTAAGAAAATTAAGAAACTGAGGTGCTGCTTTGTGAAATAAGCTGCAAATTAAGCTAAAAGGGGCTTATGTCTAAAACTGCCAAAACTAGTTAAGTATTAACGTGTGTAAATTAGAACATGAAAAAGTCCCTAGGGCAGTTGGTACTTCGCTGTGTGGTTGTGTTCTGGCCGTGGGGCAGGAGGTCCTGGGTTCGAATCCCTCCTCCTGCCTTTTTGGCTACTTATTTTTTTTCTGCTTTTGCAACTCAATCAAAGGATCAAAACACAACTTTGTTACAAGAATTTAGACTTACAAACATGAAAATAAGCAACTAAATCAAGCTACAACAGTTTTGAAAGCACAACAGATCTGAAGGAAAAAAAAAAGAAAAGAAAAACTTGAATGGGCTGTTTGGGACAGGAAAAAAAAAGCAACAAAAAACTTTCAAAAAGCTTGTTAAAAAGCTAACATTAATGAATATTAATCTACTACATCTAAAAATGCTTAAGGCAACTTTAAATTAGAAAAATTAGAACACTACTACACAAAAAAAAGGGAGAACAGGATTGCTATTTTGGACAACACACACCCAAACAAAGTTTAAGCACAAAAATGAAACATAAAAAGCAGTTGGAATAAAATCATAAGCTAAGAAATCAAATGAACAACTAATTAAGCCAAATCATAAACAAATAACTAAACAAAGAAGGGAATAGGCGGTTGGTATAAGCTATTCTAAGGGAGTCCTCAAGCTAAAGAAAATTTGAGAAAAATAAGCATTTAACAACTATAATTAAACACTAAAACAACTAACACTACTCTAATCTAGCCTAAACATACCCATTAAGCACTAGAATTCCTAAATAAGCCTTTAATCCTCACCGATAAGCGTAAATGTAAAACTCGACTGTTTGGTGCACAACTTGTGCTCACTTGACTGCTAAGGCCTTTGGAACTTATTTATAAGTCGAGAAGCAAGCTTCCAAACCAAAGACATGCTACAAAAGTAAAGTTAGCACAACAAAGTTTCACAATCAACCGATTGGGGGCAAGATGGACATCGCAATGACTTATAAATAAGCATGATGTGTCTTACAGGCCAATTCCCTTTGAGACAGAACACGAAAAAAAATGCAAAAGCGATTTCTAGGGACACTTTAATCTATGCTAAAACTAATCTAAGATGCAAATAAGCTAACACATATTGAGAATGATGCATAAGGTTTAAATAAAACCGGTTTTGGAAGAAGTTTGGTTAGAAATAAGCTACCAAAAAGGCTATGGACAAAGATTAATCTGCATTTCTGTGATCGAGAAAAACGGTGACTCAATTTATTTATTTATTTTTACTCAACTTTTGACTAAACTTGTGACACAGCTTCTACTCTTTGAAAACTATCTAAAACCTTAAAAGAGCTTTGACCTTGAAGGTCAAACAGGCAGAAAGTGCTTTTTGGCCAATTACCAGCTTAAACCAAACAACCCTATTGGGCAGAAAATGGATTTTTTTTTAAACTATGTTAGGCTTTGTAAATTGTAAAAAAAAATTGATTTGCAAATTGAAACAAAAGCTCACAAGAGCTTATAAAAAGCTTATAACGACAATTTAATCTAAAGAGTAACAAAGATTTGAAGCAGCGACAGAACTTAATGAACATGAAAAGGCTAAGATTATAACAAGAAAATTGCATAAACAAATTAAAGTTGCATTTCTTGATCGAAATTACAAGTAAATAACAATGAAAGTTAAAAGGAGCTAGAACATAAAGATTCTAGACTACTTTTACACTCCTCTCTAATCCCTACTTATACAGAATAATAAACAAAGTTGTCTTCCTCTCTTGCCCTTTTCGGTTTGTGTTTCTTTTGTGTGAGGATACACAAGCAAAATCTCATCTTGTGCTTTCTTCCTTCACGACCATCAACTACCACCAAGAATTCATTACAGTAGTTACATGGGCATTTGTAGAGGTGTGGATTGCCAACATGGAGGGAAACATGTGAAGAGGAGGAGGAAACCATAGGTGAACATGTGAAGCTTGCACGGGTTTTGGGAAGGAAAGGACAGGGAGGATGGTGAAAGAATTGGCGGGCAAATGGGTTTACTGGTTTTTATTTTATTTTTTGTTTCGGTTTTAGAAGAAAGGGATGAGAAAAGTTTTATTTATTTGTTTTGGGGAGGTCAAGTGGAGTGAAGGGTCCAAAAGGCTAGGGAAGGTTCAAAGGGTTGGAAGGGTTGATATAAAAGGGTTTTAAAGGTTTTTAGGTTTGTTTTCCCACCTCACCCAAACACGCGTCTTGGGCTATGAAAATATAGAAATCCCTCCTTATTCTCTGCTTTCAAACACTTTTCTAATTTCGGCTCGTTTTTGCTCGTTTTCAATCCTTTTGTACACGCAAGACAAAAACACACACCGGGATATTTTAACATATTTTGATCATATTTGGGTGTTTTAGTCGTTTTGAGGTCTTAGATGGGTAAAATGATGAGTGAATAAGCACTCATCAAATTCCCCACACTAGGCAATTGCTAGTCCCTAGCAATCTTTTGAAACTTTAATGGATTTAAGTCTCTTTACCAAAAGCCATTACTTACGGAGTAGCCAAATGTTTTGATTCAAGTAAGAACTATGGTACATTGACAACCATATGATTTTGAGCAAACCACCGACTTCCAACGGATTTGATTTGTCTTTACGGAAGCCGTTTGCTTCTAGACTAGCCAACTCTTAGATAAAATATCTTTGGTGAGTCGATTACCAATTATGGTTTTCAACCGCCTTTACCACAAGCCATAAACTTGCGGGCTAGCCAACTCTTCACTAATTAAAGATATGGTGAAATGAACACCATACAATTTTGGGCAAATTGCAAGCCGTCAACGGATTTGAGATATCTTTACCAAGAGCCGTTTGCTCTGGATTAGCCAATCCTTTTGTTTATTAGACATGACGATGACCGACAAAAAAAATGGCCAAAAATGGGGAATTGGGTGGTATAATTACATGATAAAATTAGTGAAATTCCCCACACTAGAAATGAATATTGCCCTCAATATTCAAAGTACGGCGGTTATGCGAAACATAAACGTAAAGGAAAAACTACGGTCATTATTTGAATTTTTTTAGAAAACTTATATACAACGCGGGCAACTCCCCACTAAGGGTGGTACGGGTGAAAACCCATGTAGTGCTCTTGTTTTTGTTAAGCGAGTCGCTAGCTTGGCTCGGCCCGAATTCATTGGTCCATGGGAAGCAAGTGGAAGAAAATCTCCATCGGACTTTCATTCAAATAGTTTGGACAAACATTTGAAGCACGTGAAAGTTCCACACCGATGAGATATATTCCCGGCTCAAGAGAATGATAAATGCCGGGGTCAAAGATGGTATCCTTACTCCCGAAGGAGTTAAGACATGGAGAAGTCACACCATATGTGACGAAAGGAAGAAAGGTTCGGATGATGTACGTTTCTAGCTCAAATATCTCATTAAAGTTTTCATCCATGTGCATTTTTCTTCCAACGAGTATCCCTGGATTAAAAATTTTGTCTTCGCTAGATGGCTCAACTGGATACTCGAAAGACACCTCATCAGTGAGGATAGAATCGTCATCATATGATGGAAGAGATGAGTCATAATACAGAGGTGGGACAAGTGGTGTGCTCTGAGAGCTAGCAATTTCCACCACTTCCGTTATGGCTCATCTCTTCCATCATATGATGACGATTCTATCCTCACCGATGAGGTGTCTTCAGTATCCATTGAGCCATCTAGCTAAGACAAAATTTTTAATCCAGGATACTCGTTGGAAGAAAATGCACATGGATGAAAATTTTAATGAGATATTTGAGCTAGAAACGCATCATCCGAACCTTCTTCCTTTCACACATATGGTGTGACTTCTCCATGTCTTAACTCCGCCGGAGTGAGGATACCATCTTTGACCCCGGCATTTATCATTCTCTTGAGCGGAATATATCTCATCGGTGGAACTTTCACGTGCTTCAAATGTTTGTCCAAACTATTCAATGAAAGTCCGATGGAGATTTTCTTCCACTGGCTTCCCAATGACCAATGACCTGGGGTCGAGTCAAGCTAGCGACTTGCTAACAAAAGCAAGAGCACTACATGTGGTTTTCACCGTGTACCACCCAGAGTGGGGAGTTGTCCGTGCTGTATATAAGTTTTCTAAAAAAAAATCAAATAATGGCCGTGTTTTTCCCTTTACGTTCTATGTTTCGGCATAACCGCAGATTTTGAATATGAGGGCAATATTCATTTCTAGTGTGGGGAATCTCACTAATTTTATCATGTAATTATACCACCCAATCCCCCATTTTGGCCAAAATTTTGAGTTACGTTTCTACAAATTAATTAACCGTAAAATTATACCACCTAAATTAACAGTAAAATTCGACAAATCAACCTTTTAGGAAAAGGTTAGCGTATCAAATCTCACGGGTGTG
Source organism: Chrysanthemum lavandulifolium (assembly GCA_022545495.1). Classification (NCBI taxonomy): domain Eukaryota; kingdom Viridiplantae; phylum Streptophyta; class Magnoliopsida; order Asterales; family Asteraceae; genus Chrysanthemum; species Chrysanthemum lavandulifolium. The sequence goes on from CM040244.1 coordinate 196,841,173, forward strand.
ATAAAGTGATGGGAAAAGTGATTTCCGGTCGTTTCCCAACGAGGTGTGAATGGAAGGATTCGTTGAGTTTCGTGATTTGAACTTGAATTGGTTTTTTTAATGATTTGTTTGTTTTGAGTTACGTTTCTACAAATTAATTAACGGGAAGGTAATTAAGGCAAGGGAACCCTAATAAACTACAAATAAGCTACTACTAAACCTATGGAATGATAAAACAAAGTTAAATTACATCTTAGGGTGCTAAAATGCAAAACGCTAAAAGCAAGAACACCAGGAGCCTAAAGCGTAAAACTTTTGCAATTTAAAGGCTATGGTGTGAAATCAATTTTCCTACATTCTAAATGACTAAAAGAATTTTAGGAAAAGCGGAATATTTTTGAGTTTTAAATTATTTATTATGAATTAAAAACTAGATTTAACTAATTAATTAATAAAATACTAAACATTTTTAGAAAATTAAGAAAAATTACAAAAATTACCTAAACTAATCTTGATCCTAAGAAAATTAAGCTGAGGTCTTTGCTTTGTGAAATAAGTTGCAAATTAAGCTAAAAGGGCTTATGTCTAAAGCGCCAAAACTAGTTAAGTATTAACGTGTGTAAATTAGAACATGAAAAAGTCCCTAGGGCGGTTGGTACTTATTGTGTGGTTGTGTTACGGCGTGGGCGGGAGGTCTGAGTTGAATCCCTCCTCACTGCCTTTTTGGCTACTTATTTTTTTCTGCTTTTGCAACTCAACCAAAGGATCAAAACACAACTTTGTTACAAGAATTTAGACTTACAAACATGAAAATAAGCAACTAAATCAAGCTACAACAGTTTTGAAAGCACAACAGATCTGAAGGAAAAAAAAGAAAAGAAAAACTTGAATGGGCTGTTTGGGACGAGAAAACAAAAGCAACAAAAAACTTTCAAAAAGCTTGTTAAAAAGCTAACATTAATGAATATTAATCTACTACATCTAAAAATGCTTAAGGCAACTTTAAATTAGAAAAATTAGAACACTACTACACAAAAAAAAGGAGAACAGATTGCTATTTTGGACAAGACACACCCAAACAAAGTTTAAGCACAAAATGAAACATAAAAAGCGGTTGGAATAAAATCATAAGCTAAGAAATCAAATGAACAACTAATTAAGCCAAATCATAAACAAATAACTAAACAAAGAAGGGGGGAATAGGCAGTTGGTATAAGCTATTCTAAAGGGAATCCTCAAGCTAAAGAAAATTTGAGAAAAATAAGCATTTAACAACTATAATTAAACACTAAAACAACTAACACTACTCTAATCTAGCCTAAACATACCCATTAAGCACTAGAATTCCTAAATAAGCCTTTAATCCTCTTGATAGCGAAATGTAAAAACTCGACACATTTGGTCACACAACTTGAGGCTCACAAACGACTGCTAAAACTGTTTGGAACTTATTTATAATGAGAAGCAAGCTTCCAAACCAAAGACATGCTACAAAAGTAAAGTTAGCACAACAAAGTTTCACAATCAGCGATTGGGGGCAAGATGGACACGCAATGACTTATAAATAAAACATTGACAGTGCTTTGGGCCAATTCCTTTGAGACGAGAACACGAAAAAAATGCAAAAAGCGATTTCTAGGGACACTTTAATCTATGCTAAACTAATCTAAGATGCAAATAAGCTAACACATATTGAGAATGATGCATAAGGTTTAAATAAAACCAGTTTTGGAAGAAGTTTGGTTAGAAATAAGCTACCAAAAAGGCTATGGAATGATTAATCTGCATTGTTGGTCTGCCGATCCGAAAAACGGTGACTCGATTTATTTATTTATTTTTACTCAACTTTTGACTAAACTTGTGACACAGCTTCTACTCTTTGAAAACTATCTAAAACCTTAAAGAGCTTTGACCTTGAAGGTCAAGCAGTGAAAGTGCTTTTGGCCAATTACGACAAACCAAACAACCCTATTAGGCGGAAAATGGATTTTTTTAAACTATGTTAGGCTTTGTAAATTGTAAAAAAATTGATTTGCAAATTGAAACAAAGCTCACAAGAGCTTATAAAAAGCTTATAACGACAATTTAATCTAAAGAGTAACAAAGATTTGGCGGCGGGAGAACTTAATGAACATGAAAAGGCTAAGATTATAACAAGAAAATTGCATAAACAAATTAAAGTTGCATTTTCTTGAGCTGAAATTACAAGTAAATAACAATGAAAGTTAAAAGGAGCTAGAACATAAAGATTCTAGACTACTTTTACACTCCTCTCTAATCCCTACTTATACAGGAATAATAAACAAAAGTTGTCTTCCTCTCTCTTGCCCTTTTCGGTTTGTGTTTCTTTTGTGTGAGGATACACAAGCAAAAATCTCATCTTGTGCTTTCTTCCTTCAATCACAGCCATCAACTACCACCAAGAATTCATTACAGCCGTTACATGGGCATTTGTAGAGGTGTGGATTGCCAACATGGAGGGGAAACATGTGAAGAGGAGGAGGGAAACCATAGGTGAACATGTGAAGCTTGCACAGGTTTTGGGAAGGAAAGGGACAGGGAGGATGGTGAAAGAATTGGCGGGCAAATGGGTTTCTTGGGTTTTATTTTATTTTTTGTTTCGGTTTTAGAAGAAAGGGATGAGAAAAGTTTTATTTATTTGTTTTGGGGAGGTCAAGTGGAGTGAAGGGGTCCAAAAGGCTAGGGAAGGTTCAAAGGGTTGGAAAGGGTTGATATAAAAAGGGTTTTAAAGGTTTTAGGTTTGTTTTCCCTCTCACTCCAAACACGCGTCTTGGGCTATGAAAATATAGAAATCCACTCCGGCTTTCTCATCAAAGACTTTTCTAATTTTGGCTCGTTTTTGCTCGTTTTCAATCCTTTTGTACCGCAAGACAAAAACACACTCAGGATATTTTTAACATATTTTGATCATATTTGGGTGTTTTTAGTCGTTTTGAGGTCTTAGATGGGTAAAATTGATGAGTGAATAAGCACTCATCGTCATAAATAACACACGATGCCAGTCCCTTGTGTTTTTGACTTGAGTGTCTCGATTCTTGACTTTAGCCATTTTCTTCGTATATTCGCGCCTTTTCGTCCAAATAAGTGCCATTCCGACAATTTGCCTTCAAGAGACCTAAAAGTGAAAAGGAGCGATATTAAGTAATAACGGATACAAAGTGATCAAATAAGGGCTTAAGCGACCCTCAAAAGGCACATTTAAAACCTTACCAAATATCCCTACATTTGATATTTGCTTGTCCTCAAACAAATGTGCTTTTAGCCAATTAATTTATAAGTTAGGGGTCATGAAGCATTGGTTTAGAACAATACACAACATATATAAGCCCATAAAAGTCATAACAAGCACGAAATTACATACTAGCACCTCGCATGGGGTGTTTGGGTACTCGCATCTCTCGGGTGTATATGAAATATAACAAGTTGGAAATGGAAGATAAACACTCATTAACGGTCCTAGTACATAGATTACCATAGGCTTGAGAATAGATCAAACCTCCATCGCTTTGGCGTAAGCACCTAGGAAAGACTATCAAAGAGGTCTTTTAAAGGGTTGTAATGTTAGGCTACGGTAGGAAACAAAGGGTTTGGTGGGATAGGCTATTTAGTGGTGGCAAGTCAAAAATCTTTATGTTACAAGCATACGAAAAATGGCGTTGCTAAGCCAAGACTCGAAACTCTAAACTCTAGATAATGAAACAAACAAACATAAATTTAAATGATAGATGTAGGATGGTAGCCGTATTTTTTTTCTTTCAATACTCTATTTTTTTTTCTTTTCTCTTTTCTTTTTTCGATTTTTTTCATACACTTTTACTCTACCATCCTCTACGGTAACAAAATGATAGGGATTTATAGGCACATCCCTACACTTGAGTTTTATTACTCTAACACTAATTTGACCCGAATTGAAAAGATCAAAACACTTGGAGTACATTATTACGCAAATAAAGGAATTTGAATTTAACGTTCCTTCCGTCATTTCATAAACTTTAACTTTTCCCATGAGTCCCAATCGTCCCAAAGCTGTATACAAAGGATATGACTCGACTTAGCAACTTATGCAAGCAACTAGATAATTGAACTAAGGGTTTAATGTGATAACAATAATGCACTAAAATGAGTGCATACAAGGTAGGCTAAAGCGATTTAGGTGTACATTTGGGGTGGGGTGTCAACAATGCTCTTCATTGATATTCCGGAAAACGAAACATCACGAGAGCTGCGAAAAGGATTGGCTCGAGGGGTTAACTAGGGGTATCGTGTACTAAAGATGAGTACAACGTAAAGGTGTGGGGAATTACTCAACCGATGTGGAAGAAGTAATTATATTACGGGTATCAAACAAGGGTTATCCTAATGCCTCTTATCATTTAGTTATTCCTAACTACACAAGTGTACTCTTACTAGCGATCTTGGGATGCATCACAAAACAAGTTCTAGAATCTATTATACTACCGGTTCACACTAAGCATTAAAGATGAATGCTTTAATTCCTACTAATCTAAGGGTGATCCTCGCATTTTGGGTGGAATTTAGGTGGTAAAGGGTTTTGTGCTAGTCATGTAACTTCCTATCCGTGAGGCGCTTTTGTTAAGACTAATGGCCCACTCCTATATGTCATGAAAATTTTAAATTTGGTGCCAAAATTACCCTAACCGACATTTTCTCATGGTTTATTACGCAAATGAAATTGGACAAAGCAAATAATCAAGGATAAGCATAGTTTCAAAGTTCCGTTTATTTTCCTCCCTACACTTAAAATGAACATTGTCCCCAATGTTCCCCGAAAGTATCAAAGTTATGATAATGGAAGGTAATTAAAAATGAAAGAAACTAGTACTCCCCTTATTAGCTCGGTAGGATCCGTGTGTGAAGTATTGGTTAAATCATTTCCAAGAAGAATGTATGCGTGAAAAGCTCCTTCCAACCTTATGTATCTTCTTCTCGATAAATAAAACCTGCACACTTGAAGAAAACAAACAAAACCTTCGCGTAAAATCGGCGGTAATAATATATATAAGACTCTACTAGGATATAATGCTTGTGGAATGGATGTTTCAATTTACGGAAAATTAAGACACGGAAAAATTCCAAAATTTATAAGTAGCTCGAGAAAGCGAGAAAAAAGTAATCATTGTTTTACTCCTTCTTGGCCGTCAGTTGCGATCTGGCCGTCAAAGTTAACGACAAAAGCGGTGCGATTTTGGAAAAATTACGGAAAATTTACATCTTTAAAATCGGAAAAAATTTACGCAAAACATCCATTATAACTCGATACAAGCATTTGACTCGAACAACACACATGTATATCTTTTAATTAATTGCAATTCTCATGTTTACGTTTCTTTTGAAAGCGTGTGTAATCCTCCTACACTTATCCTTTATGTAAAATACCTTTATATGTGATTAAGGCGAGGTTAAAAACAAAATAAAGCATTTTACAAATTTAAACATGAGAATAGACAATCAATAAAGATATATGACATAAACAAGCAAACAATTAAGCATGGGTTGCCTCCACTAAGCGCTTTTCTTTATTTATGAGTTTTGTAGCTAGACTCGTAGTCGCGCCACTTACGTGACTTCAAGACCGTCACCTCTTTCCTTCGTTCTCCGCCCGTCAAAAGGGCGTGGGCGTTGTATGCTTACCGTGGACTCCTTGCCAGCGTCGTCTATTATGGTGGCGGTTTATCCTTTAGATTGGTTTCCTTTCTCGAAAAGGCCCAAACCATCTTGGTTTGTTTCTACCTTGTAATGCCCTTATCGTGATTTGTATAAGAGTACTTTTTCTCCTTCGAAATTCCTTAGGGTTCCTTTGTGTTTTGGTATTGAAGTGGGATTATTTCCTAACTTTTATCGGGCTTCCACAATGTTGCATCTGATCCTTGAACCATAAAATCTCTAAGCCCTTTTTCCCAATCGTTTATTTTCTTCTTAACCACATTGCTAGGGACTTGTGGACTCTCACCCGTGATCCTTTCCATGATCTTAAGAGGATACATTGGAACAATGGGTATTCTAGCGTGCACTTTTCCGCTTTTAAGTATCATGATGCCCTCCCGCATTTGATGGTTGCTTTGGCGGTGGCGAAATGGTGTCCCAAGAATGAGTGGCATGTTTCTATCTTCCTCAACATCTATGATCATAAAATCTAAGATGCGATATTAGCCACCTCTATTAAAACATCACCGTGATTCCTATGGGGTAAACATAGGTGTGAGTAGCTAAGGAAAGTCTAAGATTAGTCTTGGCCGGCTTCTCCTAGTCAACTTATTATAGATTGATAATGGCATTATGTTCACATCGGACCCGATCGGCTAAGGCATTTATATTATCAATATCAACTATGCTACATGGTATCACGAAGTTCCCTATGGTATCTCGTTTTTTATTCTTGGTTTTTAGAACCACTCATCTGAAGGTCCCATAGGCGGGGCATCATACTCTTCTTACATTATTTTTCCTTCAAGGGCTTCCCTAAGAACCTCATTGTACCTAAATTTGTTCACTTGGTTTGCAATGGTTTTTGTTAATTTCGTGCTTAAGGTAGTACTCGATGGTCTCGGGCTCATTATTAGGTTCGAGACTCCTACCTCTTGCTTTCCTCGGTTTTATTCACCTCAACCTTTTCATCCTCGGGCATAATGGAAATGGCGTTAACAAGCGAAGTGGGAGGATAATCTTTGTTTCTTACTAGTACCTTTTAGGAACTTTTGTCTTGGTATATTCTTTTACCAGTTCATCATTTCCGTCATTTTGCTTGCATTTCCTCTCTTTGCCTATAAACCTCCTCTTCAAATCTGGCTAATCTCTCCGTATGAGCTGCCATGTACTCCCCATTTGTTCCTTAAAGCTTGGTGAGAGTGGTATTGGGAAGTAGAGCAGGCGCCGTTCGAATTGGGGTTTGCTCACGACTTGGGATTCGAAAAGGGTGTTGGGTGGTTGGTGGAATTGGCGGAATTGGCGCTTCTCGGGGATTTATGCGGAGCTCTTCAATGCCTTTCCATCGGATAATCAATCCTTCTCTCAATAGCACTCATTTGCTCCTCGGTGATGTCGGAAGATTCAAGAGGAGTTAATATGGCATTAACCACTTTAATGAGGGTTTGGAGATTCATTCCAATCTTCTTAGCTTTGCTCGACAAGCTCTTCTATAATCTCCTAAGATTTCTGCATTAAAGTCGTTGAGCCTTCCACCGTGACTTGATCAATGGATCGTCGAGTGATGAAATCGATATGGTCATAGAAGATTTGGATTTGAAGCCAAAGATCAATGCCATGATGAGGAGTTCTGGAGTAGGTCCTTGAATCGAGTCCATGCTTTGTAGAGACTCGCCTTGAAGTTGTTGAAGCGTCAAGATGTCTCGTCTAAGTTTAGTGGTTCTCCCGGTGGGAAAAATTGAGCAAGGAAGCAAGAGGTGAGATCATCCCAACTTGAGATGGAGCCGGCGGGAAGTCGCTCGAGCCAATTACTAGCTTAGTCCGTAGAGAATTGGAAGAGGCGTGGCGTGGTCTCCCGAGTAGTAGCATCAAGGTCGATGGAATCGACAATTTTAAGAAATCCTTAAGATCTTGATTAGGATCTTGAACGAAGTCCATGGAATGCACATCCGTTTTGCACCAACCGGACGGTGTCGGATCGCAGGCCGTAGTTTGAGCTTGGTCGGGAAGCTCAATGGTGTTCTATAGCCTTGGTGGCTTGGTCTCGAGTATTCACCAAAGTACGGCCTCTTGGTGGGTCATTTGGTGGTAGGTTGATGAATGGTGGTTGGTTATCACCTTCCATGATGAAAAGTGGCGGGGTTACGAATAAAGGTCACGAAGAAGGGGATAGACTACGAGGAACTAAAAATGAGAAAAAGTTTACTTCATAGGAATCAAGTAAAGAAACCTAAACGAGGTGGACTACTAACTAGCTATTCTATTCCCCGGCAGTGGCGCCAAAAACTTGATAACGCTACACGCGTTGTTCGGGGCCAAAGGAACTTCCTTTTCGTCGAGCAAGTTTTCAACACCCTAGGCAGTGAACCTAATCATTGTAGTGTAGTATTAGGGTAAGCCACGAGAATTGATATCGTTCTCTAGGGGAATAGGAATGCTAGTGAGGAGTTACTACGCTAAGGTTGGGGTTGAGGAAGATTATTTTTATCTTTTATGTTTTCTAGGAAATGGAAAATACGAATCTCGGGGTTTGGATTTGGGGGTTGGTATTTCTCCGATTACTCTACTATCTAATTATCTAATTAACTAAGGTAAGGATAGTCTATGTCTAATTATTGTGTGCTCGTATGATGATTTAAAGATGTGTTTACTTAGGTTTTATTACTCCTTAATTATCTCCTATTGATGGTTGAATTGTCACGTCCTTATTCTTAATTGCGTTGTGTGTCTAAGGTCATAGGGTATGCGTTTATCCTAACTCTTTGAAACTACCAATGGGTCTCGTCTACAAAATCTCTAGGATTTATAAACTCTAACTCTAAGGTACTCTTTGGATGGTTTAGCCTACAACTACTCTAGGTGTTATAGTCTAAGGTTCAAAAGATTAATCAAGCATTAACTACACAACGAATGACCTATCGCATTACTAGATCATTAACAATTAAGATAAGAGACAACCAATCAATATTCAATAGTTAAGTTTCATATTCCTAAGTAAACACACAAGTAAATTAGCCGGACATGGAGAACATGCAAGCATACACACAAATAATTGAAGACATAATTGAATTAATGAAGTAAAACACTTATCTTGGTGTAAGATAGGGTTTGGAACCTAAAATCTGATACAAGATGACCTTGGTTGGTTTAAGTTTTACTCCAAAAGACTACCTGGCGAAAAATTCGGATTCTATATATAAGATTACATTCGCGGCGCGCCACCTTATGATTTGTGGCGCGTCGGTCGCCGTCATTGGGTTTTCGTCTTAGCCACGTTAGTCTTGCGACGGCGTCACCTTATGCTTGGCGCCATCCTCTTGACCTCGGCGCCGTGCGGATCAAATCTAAGTCATGCGAGTTGCGATGACCTACTCTTTTAAAGCGACACCGTCACTTGAAAATAAGCAATTTAGCTCTTGTATCGTCACAACATGTGCTCCGACGGCGCATAAATAACACTGGCCGTCCCTTGTGTTTCAATGACTTGAGTGTCTCGATTCTTGACTTTGGCCATTTTCTTCGTATATTCGCCTTTTCGTCCAAATAAGTGCCATTCGACAATTTGCCTTCAAGAGACCTAAAAGTGAAAAGGAGCGATATTAAGTAATAACGGATACAAAAGTGATCAAATAAGGGCTTAAACGACCCTCAAAAGGTACATTTAAAACCTTATCAATATATCTTTACATTTTTATAAACACTTACCAAGCATTTTTTTATTTGCAGAAATCATAATCATTAGCTCGATACAAGCACTAAAGCAGTTGATACAAGTAATGATGATACAAGCAGAGAAGTAACGATGCTTTCATGGTATTTTCCACACAATGATTCTGCAAGCTTTATTGATTCAAGTTCTGATGATGACCAATTTCCTATTCAAGCTAAAAAATGTTCCAACTTCAATCTTATTCAAGCTATAAAGGTTCGACCCACACATGTTCATGTTCCATTTCGGAAGGAAATCATACTAGGCCTTGCGTAAATTTGAAAGAGATATAGTACTAGGCCTTGTAGCAAATTTGACTTGGGGTTCTATTGGTAATAAGACTTTTGAACACGGGTTTAGGAGTAGTTGTGGCGATGGAAAAGGAAAAAGGAAGATGGTCTAGGAGCGGTTTATCTTTTGTGGTAGTTTGAAAAAACCTTGGATCTTTAGCTTTTGTGGTATCTGTAGTATATAACAATTAATCTTTTGGATAGTAGTAGTTTATGATGGTAGTCTAACTGTGTAGGTTGTATGTAACGATTAATCTTTTGGATAGTAGTAGTTTATGTATTGGCCTTTTCTACTAATATTGATGGTTCATAATTCCGCATATCTTTATGCATATGTTTAATGGTGTCAGGTTATGGAGGTTTTTGATTATTTGATTATATTGTGTTATGCGTTTGTTTTGATTTACATGTTTTGTTGTTTTGTTAAGGTTTTGGGTTTAATTCAGGGTTAATGTATGAACTTGTTAAAGCATATGAGAAAACCTGACCCAATGGGTCTAAACTGGGTATAATAAACCCAAGTGAAAAAAATGAAATTCTATGTAGAGTAAAAATCACATAGAAAATCATATGGAACTTTTCGATATTTGGGTACCAATAAGTTTGGATGGTGTTAATGGGTGTTTACAAAGTATATTACTCGGTTTGAAAATTTTGTAAAATACGTTGGTATTTTATGTCTTTAATTATATTTATTATCTACTAGTACTATGTGGAAAACTAGAAGGGGGTTGAATAGTTTTACCAATTTAAAACTTCCTTTTAAATATTTAGATCGACTTATGTCAATCTATTTGGTTGTTTATGTTGGACGTTGATAGATAGATATATAAGCGTGTAATGAAAGATAAAGAGTAAGCACGCACATAACCACGACACGAGTATTTATAGTGGTTCGCAACAAGGACACCTTCATTGCCCTACTCCACTCCCGAGTCACCTACTCGAGAGTTCGTAAACACTACACGACACCAATCTCCTTATGGCGGAGAAGCCTTCACGCGTCGCCTACTCTTTTTCCGGTACTAGGCTAACCACGGGTTCTTTCACTCCAGGTGAACCACACCTATCACAGCGTCGCCTACCCTTTATTGGGTACTAGGCTAGCACCTAGTTCCATTACTATGGGGAACTACTACCCAACACAACACAACACCTAATCTCAAGGAGATCCTCCTTGTTACAACACCATCAAGGATATCACCATCCTTGAAATAAACAAATACTTATATTTATAACGATGCACCTCATCGATTATCGACCTAGGCATTCTTCCCTAATGCCAGCAGTTTGATTCTTGGGCATCCTTCACTAATGCCTTTGACACAACGCTTGGCACCTTTCACTAATGCCTTCGTCTTGACACCTTTAGCATTCTTCACTAATGCTTTTGACACGGACGTTAAGAACCTTTCACTAATGCTTTGTCTTGACTCTTTCGGCATCCTTCACTAATGCCTTGACACAACATCTATGGAGGAATAAAGAACTATCAACAAGAGAACCTCGGTTGTCTTGATGATGACGAAGCATGGCAACTCATGGACTTGAGCTTACTCGACTTCAAGAAGTGGTGATCTCGCCTTTAAGAGGAACCTAGAGAATCACAAAAACAAAAGACAACTACATAGAAAGATCCCTTAGGATCGGTGGTTAGAGAGGTATAATACTTGGAGAAAGTATGTGTGAAATTGGTGAGCCAAAAGGAAGAAATGGCTCACTATTTATAGAGGAGAAAACTTACTGTTTCCCGGATCCCACGGATCCCTCCCACAAAGGATCCAGCTAGCGTAAAGCTAGGGATCCGTAGGACGCTCCTCTTTACCCATGGGTATTTTGGTTATGAGTCATGGGTCATGGGTTATGGGTTGATCCATGGGTTTCTTATTAGATACAATGTATCTCAAGAGTTCAATGTACCTAGTCAAATGGTTTGGATAAAACCATGGGTTATGGGTCAATACCATTTTTTGGTTTTTACCCATTTTAGTATATAATACTTTAAGTATATATTTGCCCGGATATGTAAACACTAGTTGTTGTACATATCTAGGGGTGTCATTCAGCCTTCCGGCCGACCCGACCCGACCCGAACCCGACCCGAGGCAATTCGGGTCGGGTCAATCGAGTTCAAAAGTATATTCGGGTCAATCGGGTCAACCCGAATTGACCCGAGTTCTAAACAAGGTCGGGTTGGTATATTTTTAGCCTCGACCGACCCGAACCCGACCAACCCGACTAACTTGGCTAAACAACACATTTACAATGTAAAATATTGGGTTGACCCGAACCCGAATTGACCCGACCGATTGACCGACCCGAGTTGACCCGAACCCGAATTGACCCGACCCGAGTTGACCGAGTTCTAAACAAGGTCGGGTTCGCATGTATTTTAAGGCTTGACCCGAGTTGACTCGACCCGAGTTCGCCGAACCCGACCGGGTCAACCCGAATAACACCCTATACATATCTATTACTAAATCATAAAACACTTATACTTGTTTTAGTGTTTTATGTGAAACGTAAGTGTGTTGAAAACTATTGGCTCAAATAATTTACGTATTTTATTTGTTTCGTTAAAATGATTTTACGCTTGTTATCGACAAAACATTAGAAGATCGTAAAATATAAATAAACGTTTTACGGCTTATTTGTATTAACAATCTCACCCTTTTGTTGACGACAAAACATAAAATTATTTTAAGGAAAACTAAAATTGTAAAGTTCGAATTGAGTTTTACTCTCTTCTCCCCTTTTGTCGAAACAAAAGAGCGTCGAAAAGAAACTAACACAAAGTTTTTTTTTTTAAATGTAAGAGGAAAGATGTAGAGTGAGTAAGTGACGGGAATGGTTCTCGTCTTAACTCCCCTCGACGAGTCCATCCCTTTGTGAGGCGTCAAGTATATAAAATAGTGAGCTAATGTATTGCAATTATGTTTGCAATTGGTTAGATCCTTGTGTGAAAAATACCCCATGAAGATTGCAACTTTGCAATGGGGTGTCATGAAGAGTAATCCAAATAAGGATCAAGTTGCAAATGGATTTGCAATGTATGGTTTGACACAAAGCTCCCCTAGCTTTATGGTGTCAAAATCTTCATGTGTATTTTGAAAATCTACAAAGTAAAGGTTAGAAAAAAAGAGTATAGATCCTGCAAATAAGACTCAAGTTAGTAGTAATTTGTGCTTCTGGACCACGGATCCCATGGTTCCCTTTATGGAGGGATCCATCTAGGCCATTTCTAGGGATCCGACTGTCTGGTGACAGTTTCTTCAGCAATGAAGATATGCCAAACAATGCTAATGAAGAAGTGAAATATGTATATGATTTAGCAAGCACAAAACACAAAACAATCATGGCATATATGTATTCATTCAATAAAAACAAGAGATAATCGAACAAATCTCTAAAACTAAGAGAATGATCTAGCCATACAAGTACCACTAATGCTAATGATTTACCCAAACTCAAGATTCAACTAAAAGCTTAATGATAATTAAGGATGAGATAGGTTTCTAAACGTTCTAAGTTTGAGCTTGTGACTATGAGGCTCATTGTTGTTTAGGTTTGTTGACCTCTTCAAACGCTCGGAGGTGATAAAACATGAAACGTTGCTCTTCACGTAGTTCATGTATCAACCTTTCAACATGTTGACAATGATAGCAATCCTTGTCATGGTTTTGAGCTTCTTGAAGCGGAGGTTCAAGTGAAGTGGGTTGAAGATCCTCAAAAGGAGGAATTGGTGGAGGCTCATTAAGTGGAGGCTCAATAATGTTTGAGGGTGGAAGTAGAGAAGTATCAACTTCCATGTGGTTGGGTGGTTGACTTTGATGTCTCCTCATAATCCAAAATGGACTATTTGGGGGAATTGGAGAAATTGATATTGGTGCAAGTGTCAATTCAACACTTTGGTTTTGTTGCACAACCTTTTCAAGTGAATGTTTTGGTAGTGGTGGAAGATGAATTGACCAAGGGGGTAATTCCTCTAATTTGTGAGAATGTGGAGATGATTGTGAGGTGTTAAGTGATGTGACTCTAGGCACCAAAGATGTTTGTTGGGTTGAAAAGGGTGTGTTTGGTTTAGTAGAATTTGGGGATGATATCCTTGTCGGAACAATTCTCTTGGGAATTAGTTTGATTGGTTTCTTTGGTGTAGGGGAGATCCTAGCATTTGTGGGCTTAACCGGAGATGATTCTGTTGAGGAAACTTCGTGTATGACCCTAGCAAATTTCTTGGGTGGTTCTTGGGTGGATGAGTTAGCACTAGGAGCTTTTCTCATGATGAAATGACTAAGTGAGATGTTTGTAATTCTTTGAAAGTTGTGTTGTGTTTGATGACTAAGGTGTTCTAGCAATATGACTTATAAAAGGAAGAGTTTGGCAAATGCATTTAAGACTTAAGCCACTAATATTCTTAGAGATGTGATGATTAACATGCACAAAGTTGAAGTTCAGAGTTTCACTGATCTAGGAACTTAATAAGGATGAGGCGGAGTGTTCAAGTAAGCAAGATGAGCTTGAAATGATTGTCTTGGCTAGAGTTGACATAATTTGTCACCCGGATCCCACGGTTCCCTCTTCTGAGGGATCCGGCTAGGCTAATCCTAGGGATCCGGCTCTCAGTAGTTATGAAGGGTTAGAAATGAAGTTTCTAAGAGCTAAAACCTTTATCATCTTGAGTGTTTCAGTCCTCCTAAGTATTTAAGATGAGGGTGTACTTGAGTGATCAAGAGTAATGAATGTTGTAGCAAATGATTGCTTTTTATGGAAGGAAAACGGGACTAAATGACTACCAATGGATGTTCAAGGATAACACTAAGAGTTTTGGTGGTGTCAAGTCATAATAAATGATCCTAGAGATCAGATTTTAACTTGAGATGGAATTTGAAAAGTCTTAAAATCAAAAGAATTGAAAACTAATTTTGACCCATTTGAGATAAAGATTACTAGAAACAATTTCCTAAAATTGTTCAATATGTTCACCTAAGTGTTTTGAAAATGAGCGACAATTTGTGAGTATTAAAGCGGAAATATGGTGAGTTTTGATGTGTTGATAAATTAAAAGACATTTTGACTAAGGTCTTATGTAGCTATAAGTGAGTCTAAGGCTTTCTCATCCTTGAAGTAGACTTAGTTGAGTTCTAATATCTTATGTTTAGCTAATGTGATGTTATCTAGTAAGCTATCTTGATGTAAGGGATGTTGTATTGTCGATGCGATGCCACGGATCCCACGGTTCCCTCGAGGAGGGATCCGTCAGGTTAATCCTACGGATCCGGCATATGCAGATCAGAATTCCCACAGAATAATGTGCAGATTTTGCACACTAATTAACCATTAAACTAAACAACAAGTACAAGCATGTCATCACATAACAACACTCATTGATAATGGTAGAAGTGACAATATCCAAATTACCACAAACAAAAGTGCTAAAACATAATCATCTACACATAAATCAAGTGTTAAAAATAAGCATATTCCTATTGTCTCTTTCGTCAATTCTTTATTTTCCTTTTTGAAGACTTAGTGAGGTGGTAAGCAAGATTTTGAATCATGCCCCTCAATTGTTTAAATTCCGCGGTCTCGTTTGGAATGGTTGGAAGTTGTTCGTAGTAATCAAAGGGTTCCAATTCAATGTTGGCTATGGGGTCGACATCTTCTTCTTATTCTCCTTCCGAGGAGTCCGAAAGAGCTTTAGGTTTCTTTCCATTGAACATAAAGCGTTTAGAGGGTATTTTGGTAAGAGGTACCATTACATGATCGGCAAAGAAATGATCATTGTTGATAGGAGATGGTTGCAATGCACTAACATACTTACAAAGTCGTGTTAGGAGCATACCATATGGAAGTACCATGTTGGAAGCTTTGAATACCCCGGCCATTCTCCTCACCATGTAATAGGCGAGGTTAAATGGCTTTTGGTGGATAAGACAATAGATCATTTTCACAAGGCATGCATTTTGATGATCCTTGTTACCAACTAGGCTAATGACGTTTTCCTTAAGGATTTCTTCCCATTTTCTAAACATGGGATGCATTTCGAAAAGTTCCATTTGAAAAGGATTACGGTGTGTGAGCTTTTTGTTACGGTCGTACGGGATTGGTCGGTCCTAACCTTGAAGATAGTATCTCGAATGGTTTCGGGATCATCGAGAGGAGTATTGTATATAGGTTTAGAGTCAAGTGCAAGGTTTTGAGCGTTATTTGCCCAATCTTGAGAGTACATACAAATTCCTTCACAAGGAATGCGAAGAATTTGAGCAAATGTGTTGAGAGGGAGAATGAAGTTTCGTTTATTGATGATGAAGGCTATTGAAATGCTATCATCGGTGTTTCGAATGATCCTAATGCTTTTATAAAACTCAAAGATGAAGACAGGACAAATTTGTTCATCAATGTCAAGAAGACAATCAAAATTGATTGCCGAGAAGGCTTGACGAATGTCGGTATCCTCAAGGAAACATTCCTTGATTACACGACCTTCGTGGATAAGTCATTTTTCAAGCTTTTTGAAGACCTTGCGGTCGGTTTTGAGAATTCCTCATTTCGATAGTAATGAGTAAGGTAATGGATGGTATCATGATGATCTTGTTGAGTGGCTTTAGGCATGGTTGGTCCTAGAAACACAAATTTTCCAATTAGGTAAAATTAGTTGAGATGGGTTTATGGTTTTGATTTGTATTAACAATGTTGTGAACACGATGTGATCTTAATTATGTAAAAAGCCCCTTTTAATGATTAATTTTGAAAACCCTAATTAGATTAATTGATTAGAGATTGTGAAACCATAAACCCTAGGATGAGGATGATGAAAATTAGAGCAAGTTAGTGTAGAAACTTACAATGGTGTTCTAGAGAGGAATACTTGAGGGTATGGAGTCCAAATGAGGATGAAATCAGTAGTTTAGTCGTTTTTGTGTTATGTGAATAGAGGGAAAAAGATCAGTGGTGATTTTGAATGCGTATTGCTGTGTTCTGTTCCACGGTTCCCCCGGATCCCTTGTATTTGGGATCCGGCTAGTACAACTAGGGGATCCGACTACTGTGGACAGAAAAAGGGTTGTTTGGCATTATTTTTGTAGTAGGCTTATAAGCTAGCTTACTAAAAAATAGTTTTGAGGTATCAAATGAAAGGTAGATTTGTCGATGGGTTTTGATAAGTTAGTTATCAAGGGTTCATGTGTGACGACGGCGTTAGTTTGACGAATCAAAAAGAATACTATTCCAGATGATGGATAAGTTGGAAAAGTGACGAAAGAGACTTTCAAAGAGACTAGAAATTTTTTTAAACAAAGAGAATTATGATATCAATATACTCATGTAAGCTATCTAATGAAAAGTAAAACATACCTCTATGCTTCTTGGTTTGTCATAATACTAGAAATACTTCATGACCTCTTAAAGTAATCCTTTATATTTGGCGTAAGTAAGTTGTGATTACTTTTAGATCCTTTCTTGAAGGTTGACTTCATTATTCTTTGAATAGAAATGAAGGTTTGGAGAGATCCTAGCATGAAGATTTCTTGAGACAAATATGTTAGGATGATCTATCAATGTCGACAAAATGATTTTTAAAACATGACTTGAAAAATCTTTCTTTGTAGTTTTCAAACATACGGATCGTATCAAGTTTTTAAAGTACAATATACTTTAAGAAACTTGGTAAGAAGCTCGATGCCAATTGTGGAAAACTAGAAGGGGGTTGAATAGTTTTACCAATTTAAAACTTCCTTTTAAATATTTAGATCGACTTATGTCAATCTATTTGGTTGTTTATGTTGGACGTTGATAGATAGATATATAAGCGTGTAATGAAAGATAAAGAGTAAGAAGTACATAACCACGACACAGTATTTATAGTGGTTCGGCTACAAGGACACCTTCCTTGCCCTACTCCACTCCCCGAGTCACCTACTCGAGAGTTCGTAAACACTACACGACACCAATCTCCTTATGGCGGAGAAGCCTTCACAACGTCGCCTACTCTTTTTCCGGTACTAGGCTAACCACCGGGTTCTTTCACTCCAAGGTGAACCACACCTATCACAACGTCGCCTACCCTTTATTAGGTACTAGGCTAAGCACCTAGTTCAATTACTATGGGGGAACTAGTACCCAACACAACACAACACCTAATCTCAAGGAGATCCACTCCTTGTTACAACACCATCAAGGATATCACCATCCTTGGAAATAAACAAGTACTTATATGTAAAACGATGCACCTCATCGATTATACGACCTAGGCATTCTTCCCTAATGCCACTTGATTTGATTCTTGGGCATCCTTCACTAATGCCTTTGACACAACGCTTGGCACCTTTCACTAATGCCTTCGTCTTGACACCTTTAGCATTCTTCACTAATGCTTTTGACACGGACGTTAAGCACCTTTCACTAATGCTTTCGTCATCTTTCACTAATGCCTTAAACACAACATCTATGGAGGAAGAAAGAACTATCAACAAGAGAACCTCAGTTGTCTTGATGATGACGAAGCATGGCAACTCATGGACTTGAGCTTGCTCGACTTCAAGAAGTGGTGATCTCGCCTTTAAGAGGAACCTAGAGAATCACACAAAAACAAAAGACAAACTACATAGAAAGATCCCTTAGGATCAGTGGTTAGAGAGGTATAATACTTGGAGAAAGTATGTGTGAAAGTGGTGAGCCAAAAGGAAAAAATGGCTCACTATTCATAGAGGAGAAAACTTAGTGTTCCCCGGATCCCACGGATCCCTCCCGAGGATCCGGCTAGCGTAAGCTAGGGATCCATGGGACGCCCTCTTTACCCATGGGTATTTTGGTTATGGGTCATGGGTCATGGGTTATGGGTTGATCCATGGGTTTCTTATTAGATACAATGTATCTCAAGAGTTCAATGTACCTAGTCAAATGGTTTGGATACAACCATGGGCTATGGGTCAATACCATTTGTTGGTTTTTACCCATTTTAGTATATACTACTTTAAGTATATATTTGCCCAAATATGTAAACACTAGTTGTTGTACATATGTATTACTAAATCATAAAAACACTTATACTTGTTTTCGTGTTTTATGTGAAAACTTAAGTGTGTTAGAAAACTATTGGCTCAAATAATTTACGTATTTTATTTGTTTCGTTAAAATGATTTTACGTTTGTTATCGACAAAACATTAGAAGATCGTAAAATATAAATAAACGTTTTTACGGCTTATTTGTATTAACATACTATACAATTTTAAGATATGTGTTTGTCTAACGGACGGATGCTTATAAGGCACCGAGTAGATTTTATTATCGACTAAGAATACATTTAACACATAATAAGTAAACACAAAAACACCTTAATTATATGTGATTAGAATAAATTAACTCATAGATTTTTTTATGCATTTAAATCAATGACCAATAAGCACTCGTTTAACAAACCCGAATGAAAAACCAAATACTGTAATAATAAAGGGTGAAGGCTGAATATACGTAACAAACTTTCTCAAATATACCGATGTACGTAACATACTTATTTTATTATTTATGTACGTAATATACTTTCAAATACTCACCAATATACGTAATATTGATGAGTTACCAAGTTTTAAAGTTACAACATTGGTCCCTGTTTGCATTCACTTTCATCGTTAATCATTTGACATTTTTTCACTTAAAAAAATTACAGTAACGGTCCTTGTAGTTTGCTTTGACTTTCACCATTAGTCCTTTGTCTTTCATCTTTTTTATATACGTTTTTTACACGTTTTTAGACACATTTTTTACATATTTTTATACACGTTTTTTACACATGTTTTTATATACATTTTTTTACACATTTATATACACGTTGTTTACACGTTTTTACACACGTTTTTATATACGTTTTTTATATACGTTTTTACATGTTTTTATACACGTTTTTACGTTTTTATATACGTTTTTACATGTTTTTATACACGTTTTTACATGTTTTTATACACGTTTTCTACACACGTTTTTATATACGTTTTTTACATGTTTTTATACACGTTTTTAACACACGTTTTTATATACGTTTTTTACATGTTTTTATACACGTTTTTTACACACGTTTTATATACATCCTATGATCCGCCAGAGCCGGAGGGATCTACCCAAAGACACCACCAATAGTTAGTATTTATAAGTCCTTAGGTATGATTGAAAAAAATGAGATAATTAGAATTGGAGAAAGAAGGAGTTGAAGAATTAAAAAGAAAAGTAAAGAAAATGGTGAAAAGAAATAGCCCTCCAAATTATTCAACTTAGGGCAGACACCGGGTTCAATTCATATGCTACTGGTCGTCACAAGTTGACACCGGTATTGAAGACAAAGTCGTCATGGACCCAGTGACGCACTGCACTATAACACTTTTGTTTTCCATTGTGCATTTACCAAATGGCCACACCACAAAAGTTACCAAAGTTGGTTCAGTCAAGTTATAATCAAACATCACACTTCACAATGTGCTTTACATCCCAACTTTCACTAACAACCTCATCTCTATTAGCCAAATCCTTAAACACACCTTAAAATCAATCACCTTCACTTATAACACTTTTGTTTTCCATGGCCATGATGGTTCACAGACTCATGGAACACTTAGTGGTGGACTGTACATTTTACCCTCTTTTGCAACAACTCCAACTACACCAACACACTCAACTACTACTGCTTTGTCTGCTACCAGCAAGCTTTCTTTGTGGCATTCTAGGTTGGGACACCCATCTACTCAAGTACTTAGACATGTAACCAAATTACCAATTTCAGTTTCTATTTCATTAGATCACAAATCACTTGTATGTCCTTTAGCAAAAAACCATGCTTTACCTTTTTCTCCTAGTTTATCTCATGTTAATTTTGCTTTCAATTTGATTCATATGGATGTATGGGGTCCTTACCATCATTGTACACTCAATAAATGCAAACTATTTCTGACCATTGTTGATGATTTCTCAAAGGGCTACATGGACTTATCTAATTCCAACCAAACATCATGTCATTTCAATAGTCAAACACTTTCATGCTTATGTCAAAACTCAATTTAACAAACACATACAAACCATAAAGTGACAATTGCACATAATTTGTCAACTTCACTCTCATTGAATTTTTCAACACAAATGGCATCATTCATCAAACATCTTGCCCTTACACTCCATAACAAAACTCAAGAGTAGAAAGAAAACACAAATATTAGAAGTAGCAAGAGAACTTCAAATTCAAGCAAACTTTCCAAAGCACCTCTGGGGATATTGTATCCTAACAGCTACATATTTAATTAACAAACTCTCATCATCAATTTTAAACAACAAAAGCCCATATGAACTACTTTATAATCGCCCACCTCCAATAGAACACCTCAGAACAATTGGATGCAGATCCTATGCACATCAACACACTTATGACAAATTCCAACCAAGTTCATACCAACTGTCTTACTTGGCTACCCCCAAAAACCAGAAAGGATGCCTACTCTATGATCCAATCACCATAAAAGTCATCACCAGCAGACATGTAACCTTTGAAGAATCAAGTTTTCCTTTTCACAAAACCACAACTATTTCATACAACCCCACAGTCATTCCTACCACTCATTATTCACCATCCATACCATTACCCATTCCACCCAACACACCACTTACCAACTCTACACCTATGTCTTCACCAACACAATCTCATATCTCATCTCCCATTTACAATACCATCCAACCAAACCTGCATCACCCAATACACAAGAACATTAACACAATATCTCTTCAACACCTAACACAGACCATGCAACCTCAACATCACTACCTTTACTTCATACAGACCCTGCTACTTCAACCCAAACATCTTTACCCTCACAAACTGAACCACCACCACCCACACCACCAGCACCTCTAACAGGCTCAAAACTCAACCTGCAAATTTTTTGACTACCATTTGAAACTACCACACTCTTTATCAAAACACCATCATTCAAAATTTCTTAATTATTCAAACCTAAACAAAACATCCCCGCATTTCATAAATAGCATAGATAGATCAGTAGAACCACATTCTTATGTTCGGGCCTCTAAAGATCTAAAGTGGACTAAATCTATGAACAAAGAGATTCAAGCCTTGGAAGAAAATGGAACCTGGGAAGTCACCACACTCCCAACTGGAAATAGTCAAATTGGCAGCAAATGGGTCTTCAAAATAAAATATAACGCCAATGATTCCATTGAGAGGTACAAGGCAATACTTGTTGCCAAAGGCTATCACCAAAAGGAGGGCATTGACTACAAGGAAACCTATGCACCAGTTGCAAAGATGGTCACTGTAAGGACACTACTTGTTGTGCCACTAAACCATAACTGGCACATTGAACTGGATGTAAACAATGTATTCTTACATGGGGATTTGAATGAAGAGATTTACATGTCACTACCACAAGGTTACCCACACCCCTCACTTCCAAAACATGTGTGTAAACTCAAAAAATCCCTATATGGCCTTAAACAAGCCAACAAACGGCGGTCTGAGAAACTCACTGCCTTTTTACTCAGTCTTGGTTTCACCCAAAGCTATGCTAACACACCTTTGCTCACCATCAACACAATGGTTCTCAGACTTCCATTCTCATCTATGTTGATGATATACATGACATAACAAGATTTACATTGATCACATCAAACAACTCCTTCATCAAGAATTCAACATTAAGGATCTTGGTTCTCTCACTACTACTTTGGTATAGAATTTCTAAGGAACTCATTGGTTTGGCCATGTCTTAATGAAATACACTCTTGCAAGTGTTCTTTATCTAAAACCTTATGACACACCATTTGAACCAACCACTAAACTCAATCTAAGCGATGGAGAGATTTTACCTGATCTCACACTCAATAGAACTTTGGTTTGTAAACTCATCTATCTCACCGTCACTAGGCCTGATGTTTCATTTACTGCACAATCACTTAGCCAATTCCTCAAAGAACCTAGAACACCTCACATGGAAGCTCTAACTAAAGTTCCCGGATACCTCGAACTCGTCACAGTCAATGGCTCTTCTTCCCATTTCACAACTCTCTTGATTGACTACCTATTGTGATATTTACTAGCAAGTCGCTCATTTTCAAGAAGGTCCATCTCAGGTTATGGCATATTCCTAGGTTCTAGTCTAACCTCATGGCAATCCAAAAAACACGTAGTGGTTTCAAGGTCCTCTATTTAGGAAGAATACATGACTTTAGCAGACAATTCATGTGAAATCAGTTGGCTAACTGTCTACTCAGATACTTACAGGTTCAAGTTCCTACTCATGCTAGTTCTATGTGACAATATCTCTACCATTGCTTTAGCCTCCAACCTAATCCATCATGCTAGGACCAAACACATAGAGATAGACTGCCATTTTGTAAGAAACAAGATTAAAGCAGGGTAATTATTCCTTCCTATGTTCCAACCAGATTACAAGTGGTGGATATATTCACAAAAGGGCTAGTCAGGGCATTACACTACCATTGTCTATCAAAGTTGGGCATTTGCAATCCTTATTCCATGTCAACTTGTGGGTTGGGGTGGGGGTAACAAGACTACTTAAGACAAAGCTACAACTGCTCAAGTTTATACATTACAAAGCCGACACAGCTGCAAACATAACCAGCATAAGATGAAGATATTCTTGAATGATGATTAATTCTTTGTTAAAAATGTGATGTATTTATAGTGTAAATATGTCCAGATACATTGTTAACTAATATAGTCAAAGTGTAATCTAAGAAGATACCAGATGCATGGCTTTTAACATGTCATTCGCTCCATTTTCATGCCATTGGTGGTAAAATAAATTGCAAATCATTTCATGCTATCATGGTGCCCAAACACTTTGAATTTAGTGAAATGGCTCAAGCCATTCGTTTATTTTGTGTTTTTGTTTTTGATTGTGGTGGTGAATGTTTTTAGTGGGGTATTTTGTGGGAACCGATAACGTATTAGTTGTGTGTTATGAGGAGGTATTTTAGTTATTGGTGTGTTATTGAGAGTGAATGATGTGGTATTAAAGTGGCATCTACAAATAACGTGTTATCCGTCGTTCACGACACTTGTCTTCTAATAAATTTAATGTAAGTCAACACATATAAGTAGTTCTCATTTCTTATATTGTAAATTTTTCATTTCTCTTTCCATTTAAAACTTTATCAACTAAATTAATGTCTCTATAATTAATGTAAAAGGTTTGGATAAGATTATTTACGAAGATAGTGTGAATATGGCGTGTAAAAAGTTGACTTAAAAAGGTTCTTTTGTAGAAATTTATTTTGGGTTATTTACATATATATTCTTGCAAAATTTAAAAATTACATATATATATATGCTTTTGATGCATTAAAAGCATTGTACTTTATGCATAAAAAACTGGTAAAAAAAATATATATGTAATTTTGAAATTTCTGATAATATCGTGAAATTACGCCAATTATTTTTTTTATGTCCTACGATAAAAAAAATTGCTCAAAATTACTATAAAATGAAAAGCTGATGATTATGCATTTATGTGGCATATAATTTGATTTTTATATGCGGATGATTCTAGAAAAAAACGATACAGTCTACAACGTTATCTTAATGTTAAAAAAATGAATGAAAATAAAAAAGTGATGAAAACTGGTGGATTGGAGTACAAGAGTACTACGTCACCGTTTTCATAGGAGTAAATGTTCTGCAACATCTGGCAATAAAATACTTGTCCTCCTTAAAACCATATTTGTTTTATTTTTAATTGTGATTAAGACTAATTTATTAATTAATCAGACATCTAAAGTACTACCTAACTTAGCTTTTACAGCAAAAAAAATTATGTACTATTTTATAGAAAAATATTTCTCATGTGTGCTGGGTGAAAAACAATAGTAGAACCCATAATCACTACGGTTCATACTATGCAATCTTATAAAATCGATGTCTTTAAAGTTTCAACATAAGAAATAGGGTCCTTCAAGTTCATCTAAATTAAAGTCTGCATAAAGTAAAATTATTTTAATTCTTTGTCATGAAAACACTTTCGGGACCATGTCTTAATTGCTTTCAACGTCATGTCACACGACACAATTGTTTGGTCCCATTTTCTTATCATTATTCTCAAATATTTGTCTACATGTTTTTATTTTTTTAGGAAAAATGGTCTAAAAACACATCTAACTTGTCATTTTTTTTATACACATCAAACTTTTAATTTTTTTTATAGTATCATCCAACTTTCTTAATGTTGAAGGTAATCAACATGATTTGGATTCAACGACTCTCGCTACTGCTACTGCCTTCTCGTTCTCAAGAGACTGTCAGCAAAGAGAAGCCGTTAGGAGTGGATGAACAGAGTGGCGGGGTCCACCTCCAAACGGTCAAGTTAGTATCTTGTTGTGATAAAGAAAAGATGTTGGGTTTAGAGATAACTGCACAGTATATATAGGCGTGCGTTAGGGTTTAGGTGTAAGATCACGCCTCGACCCATTCGTCTGCCCAGTCAGGACCATACGTCTAAGCCCCAAGCCTAGTATGAGATAATACATGCTATGTTATGCTTAGACTTAAGTCTCATGATAGTAGCGTGGGTGAAAGTGGAACCGTATCTTTGCATGATCCAGGTAGGCGTCGCTTTTGTACCAAGAATGACCTTGGCATGGTGCGACGAAGAGGCGTGTACATAGGCAAGTCTGTGTGCTTGTGACAAAGAGGTGCGACGAAGGCGTGCTTCACAAGATAAGTGTCTTGTTGTCGCGGCAAAGCGTCGCGACGGAAGACGTCTCACAAGATAAGTGCACTGTGTGCGCCTTACAACCGACGGAGAGGACGTCCCCTACGGCAAGTTGGTGCGGATATTTAAATTCGCCTTCGATCCGCTTCCAAATACACTGCATTTAAAACGGTGGTAGGATGTACCACGGTAGCCCCAAGTTTGATGGTGCTTCTTCGTGTAAAGATTAAACTTATATATCTCGTAGAAACACTTAACGCAAACATTAAAGATACGCCGCGAATCGCAAAGATATAAAACTTAATAAATTAAAACAATAGACAGACAAGCGTGAATAATAGAGCGCGCATAGCATAAAAAAATATAAAACCTATCGCGAGGTGGCGGTGCGCACCGTCGTGGGATCGCGCATCACGAAATAATAAATTGTGTTATTATTTTTTTAATGTATAAATAAAACTCGGATGGATGTCTCGCGATCGCGACTAATAGACGCAGATGGATTTATCTTAACGTGACAGACTCGAACGTTTACGGATGATCGCGGATGTTTATACCACGGGCTTTTGGTCCAGTGCGCTCGTGGCGATCGACTAGCAACGTGGTGTTCGCGCGTCTGCGTTCTGCGAAATGTGCGAACGCACGGTCTTACGCGGAAGATTTATCGCGATCGCGCTTATTCGGCGAACAGCGCACTAACCGTAAAAAAAGATTCCGCGCTAATTTATCGCGCTAAAAAATAAAATAGCTCCGATCGCGAGCTTCTTGGAGTCCGATCGTGCGGATTAAAATAAAATAGATCCAATCGTGACTTTTTCTTTTCATGTATCTTATGTAAAGAAAATCATGAATCATATACATGTTATATTAGATGTTGGTTCACGTGAATTAAGCAACTAATAATGAGAATTAATATTATAAAAATAATGACAGCAAGATAATGTATAAACTGTGCGCATCGGTTTACGACATCATGATACATGTTATATTAGCAGTATACCATAAAGGTAGGAGCAGAACTTGTCGTGCAAGTGAATAAAACGTTTAGATGCATACAATTTAATTTAACGTGCAATTTAACGTGATGTTTGATTTCGGCCATGATAATCGAATAGAACTTATCTACGCATGGCAGAATGTACATGATGGCGTAATCGCAAAGTTTTGTAATTCACCGACTTTTGAATTTATCTCTGCGTTTGGTAATACGAGAACACGAAACATAATTTATTCGTGGTCCACGGACTACGCTAACTCATTGAAGATAATCCTGCATGTGATTTGGATTCAACGACTTACTCTTGCTAATGCCTTCTCGAGTTCCTAGTAGACCTGTCAACAAAGAGAACTCATAGAGTGAATGGGAGTCCGTGGCCGGTCCACCTCCGACAGTCAAAGTTAGTATGCTACCGCAGATAAAGAAAAGATGTTAGGTTTAGAGATAACGTGCGTGTATATATAGCGTACGTTAGGGTTTAGGTGTAGAGTGCAACAGCGTCGGCCCGACCCATTCCTGGCCAGTCAGCCTGCACCATACGCTCACACTTAATCATCCTATCAGATGATCCAACTTCCTTAATCATCCTATCAGATCAAAAAGACCAAAGATCATCCGTAGTTTGAGAAATTGCAGACATCTCGTTTCTTCCATGTTTCAGTAAAACACGAGACTGAATAACGTTGATTTTAATGTTTTAATTTATTTTATCAATAATTTTTAATAACATTATAACAAAAATAATTTAATTAATCAAGATTAAACAAAGACAAATGCTAAAATGTCAGCAGGTTTTGTCAATGTTTGTTGAATAGTAACATAAACTTAAATCCAGTAATATAATGTTATATTACATAAATATGTTGTTTGCTCACCGGAATTTTTTCCACTAATCCGAGCATATGTTATCATTATGAAGTGTTTTTTGGTAAAATCTAACATTTCAAAATATACATTTCAAAACTAGCTAGTGACAAATCTTTTAATTCATCTCATGGTCGGGTTCTCTTTCTATCTGCTTGGGAAAATAAATTTTACGTCTTACTTGATTTTGGAATATTGATAGTTACGATTAGAGTTTGGTGAATTCGTATTGTCTATTAATAAGGCAAAATGCAAAAATTTTTTCGCATTTTACTAACAAAGACACAAACAACGAGAAAGAAAAATAATACACGACTGACCTCTTTTATTTACAGACTTAAGACTTAACATATTGCTAACATGTTTGCATCAATAAGGGTTCTATTCGCGTTGTTGTATACCTATTACCTATTGTCATATATACCATTTTCAATATATGGAAAATTTGATTATCATATTTAGCTATACTGCTATAGGGTTAAAACACGTTTTGATTTAATGAGACATATATTTTACACATCGAGTAGCAATTTAGCATGATACAAAAGGAAACCAATAAGTGTTGGTAGGTACTAGGTAGGGTACGTAACCAAATTTCGCTTTTTATATGATAGAAAAGGGATATATATCTAGAAAAAGAAATTAATCAGGTCCACACTCATAGAAAAAACAATTATAAAAACATATAAATAAACAAAAGCACGATAAGTTATGTAACGTGAACTACACGAGAAAAGGTCCAGTTTCCAAACGGCATTGGCCAACTTTTCTCAATTACGGGTCATCACATTTTCTGATTTTCAAGAATGCTCCTTCGATTAATATTTGTTAAAAACTTCAAAAAAAAGAAAATGGTATGTCATGTTTAGCATTTAGAGGTGTAGTCGAGCTCGAGCTAACTTTAAATTTGTCGTCCATCTACCAAGCCGAGAACATTTGTTGAATTGAGTATGAAATTTCGACTATACTCAAGTCAGATTGCTCCTCTAGTCACACCGTTTCCAAATTACTTACTTTGAATGTTTTAAAACCCAGGTCCATATGGTCGGTTCAACTGGATGAACTGAAAATCTGTTAGACCCGAAACCCGTTTCAAACGGGCATAACCCTAGATGAAATTGATTAAGACATTACGTGATTGACTTGTCAAACCTGGTAATCAAACTATAAGTATTAAGAATATGTAATGTGGTTATAGAAAATATGATATGGCACAAATATAAAAGAAATTGACTTAAGGGTTAAAGTTGTCAAGTGTTAAATACCTTATAAAGTTAGTGTGGCCAAAGTAGAAAGAAAAGAGACTTGAGGGACCTAAGTTGCCAAATGACCAAACTAGTACTAAAACCAACTTGTTATAGTACTAGAACCACCTTGTTATATCCTCCAGGGACTATTCTTGCCATAATCTCAAACTAGTACTAGAACCAACTTGTTTTACTATTAGAACCACCTTATTTTAGTATGTTATGACTTAATGTGAAATGATTCTTTCATCAGGGACTATTGTTGCCAAAATGTTAAATTGGCACTAGAACCAACTTGTTCTAGTACCAAGACCAAATTGTTATAATACTAGATGGACTATTCTTGCCAAATAGCCAAACTTATACCAAATTTAAAGTCTAAATAATTCATAGATAATCTATAAACTTCTCATTTTGTCTAGTGAATGTGTGTGCGTCGGTTTACAAAAAAAAAATGAAGGGAAGATGAAGCTTTGATGATTTAGTAATTCCATGTCAAATGATAAGCTCTAACAATGATTCCCATAAGTAACTAACATTTCTTTAGTTGAATTGATGATTTGAAGAGTTAGGGTTCATGTACCCTAATTTGAGGAAATAATATTTTAAGTTAAATTAAAGAGTTATAGTGATTATGAGATTATTTATATTGGGTTAAAGTTAGTAATTCATGGGTTAATTATCATATGATCAATATATGATTATATGATAATTAGAGGTGTTAAGAGGTGAGCTATAGTTGTATTAACCATTGTTATAATGACTTGATTATATGTATTAAGTGTTATGTTTATGACGACTTAACCTAGGATGCAAATAAAGAGATTATTGATGATGACGGTGATACTTTGTTTAGCTTAGCTTGGAGCAAAGGTAAGTAACTTGGTTACTATGTGCTTAATATGAAAGCTATTATATTATGTGATTGTCAATGCAAATGTTCAGATAGGTTATAGTTGCTTAGAAGATGTTGGAATCACTCTTAAATTAGAATTCAAGTGTTAGTAATTAATATGTAATAGTTAGCTTAAGTATGGCTTTTATGTTAGTAATCAATGTTAGGCTCATGTAGAAAGCCCATGAGCCTATCCAAAGCCCAATAAGGAAAGGATGAGAACTTGGTGTGTTGCCCTAATTCCCTCCTATAAATAATCTTGTAAACTCCCATTTTGGAGTTGGTTGTTCATCTCATTTCATTATCTAAGCATATCCTTTCTTTCATTCATACGCATAGTGTCTTGACTTGTTCAACCGATCACTTATCTCTACTTCTTATATTGATGCTTGTGTTACTAATATGGTGACCTAACAGTGGTATCATTCGCCAAATAGTTGGGTGAAACGATTTTGTTTTGAAGGTTATTTTAGTAGGCGTAAGGTTTCACGTTTTAACCCTTTCATACGCAAAAAGCTTTCATTTTTACACTTTAAAATTCAAGATTCTTGTACTTTAAAGGTTATTTGTTGTTAAAGTTTAAGTTTTTGGCAAAAAGTTTGAAACTTTACGTGTGTAGAAGTGTTTTTGAGCTTGATTTCATTCGTGTACTTCTTTCTACTCGTAAGGTGAAAAAGGGTTTTGGATCATCAAGTTTTAAACTTTCTTGTTATTTTGATGATATTGAAGCTATTTCATCATAAAAATCTAGTTTCTAAACACTTTTGGGCATAAAATTAGTTTTGGTACTTTCACTGTAGTGGCGAAACCCTAAACTTACGCATAAGCTTCTCAGGTTTGATCTTGATGCTATTGGTTTAGTCGGTGTTTTCTTGCTTGGATAAGCACGAAAACACTTGACTTTGGATATATTTTACTTTGGTATAAGTGTAAAGGATTTTTAGGTAAAACCCTAGTTTTACGCCTAAGCATAAAAGCTTACGAGTAAACATCTTACGCATAAGCATTTTCTATGCATAAGCTTGTCTTACGTATAAGGAAATCTTACGCATAAGGTTCTTACTTGTTAAGCCTTTGGTTTACGCCTAAGCTAAGGTCTTCTCAAGTCTCGATAAGCTTATCCCACGCGTAAGTTCTACTCCTACGCGTAAGGTTGGTTTCTTCTGCGTAAGGCACTTCTCTCACAGCGGGTTCTAGGCGTAAGGTGTCCTCTACGCATAAGTTGGTTTTCTATGCCTAAGCACTTCTTCAACAAACAACAAGTTTCTCTCGACTACAAAGATCCATCAACACAAGTTACCAAAAAAAAATAATAAATAAATAAAATAATAAAAAGTTTTTTGGCGGGAAAATTTGAGTAAAATTTAATTTCTACAGGAGTCTAAACGTTTCATTTTTACGCAAAATTCAAATTTTGATTTAACTGCGAAAATTTTGGTATTCAGATTTTTAGGCTCAAATTCGAATTTTTCGGGTCAATTTTGTCGTCAAAATTGTCAAAACTCAAAATTTTCTTACAATCTTAAAATTGGATTTTATAGTGAATTTCAAATTTTGGGAGAGAAAGTTTTCCAAAATTATTTTTGGAGGGAAATTTTGAAAATCACTATATCGGCCTTTTAAGTATGCTGACTTCACAAACCTCCTCACCTTCCATCTACTGCTTAAAGCCTTCATCACCAAACCTTACTACTGATGATTCTGAAAATGATAAGGCATTTGTGGAATTGTACGAAGGATGGATTGTTCTGAAAGAGAAGTTGAACTCAATAAAGCGTCAGACATCATCAAATTCTCGAAATCCTGCAGTCGTGCAAGGTGAAAGAGTTGATGTACATGGAAGGAATGCTCAAAGGGATGTTGAGAATGTTGTGATTACTTCAACTGTCGGTGTCACGGACAATGAGGTTACAACATTGTAAGCGGGATGATAGCGGATCGAGAGAAGATATCATACCCATCTATGACACGAGCCCAACTTTGACAAAGAACAAATGGTTGAGGAAGATATCTTACCCATCTATGACACTGAGCGAACGACAAAGAACAAATGGTTGAGGTACAATCATCGTTGATCATATTACGCACGCTAATGCGAAACAACATCTTGAGCAACCGATCTCGAGAAATGAAGGAGAGGTTGACGATGTGTTGCACAATGTCCGAAAACAATCGTCAGATGTACGAGCCCTTACTTGCAAACAATTCAAATGAAACGTCAAATCAAACTCTTGAATCGAAAACATTCTTCTCAAAAGACCATTGCTCGGTTTCAAAAGATTTTTCAAAACTAGAGGCTCATTGCATCTCTTTTGAACTCAAAATGCAAAACAATTTCCTAAATTCTGAGCCAAATAGTAAATCTTTGAATGAACAAAGTAATCGTGTGGATACTTTAGCAAAAGAAAATGAGCATTTAAAGGTTCAAATTCAAGCTAAGGGGCTTGCACATGTTGCTTTACAAAACAAACTGAGAAGATTAACTGGCATGAGTGTGGATACTAAGTTTGCAAAACAAACAATCTTGGGAAATCATCTTTACAACCAATCGAAAACAATCGGTGGTTAGACAACCAAGCGCTTTTAAATCGAGCGATCAAAATCTTCAAAACCACGGTTTGCCTCCCAAGTTGTTGAGATTAATCATTCGTCAAAACCGGTCACTCCACATTCTGGCCTAAGAAAAATGCTTACATTTACATTAAACTGTTTCTATTAAATCATTTACATTGCACTGGCCCGTCTAGGATTAGTTCGAACACGGTGTCTAAACCGAGCATCAAAATTCAATATTCATATGATACAAATGACTTGCACAAGAACTATGATCTAGAAAAGGCTAGAAAAGGGCACTACTCCAAAAGGATGGAATCTTAGGTTCACGACCTAGTGTATCACCTTCAGTGTACTTCTTCGAACACCGCTTGTAGTAGCAAATCAAAACCTAAGTTAACTCAAGCGGTTAGAAATAAACCCGTTGATCTAAAAGTAAAATTTGAAACCTAATAGGTGGATCAATATAGGATATGAGACTCTTCCCAAAAGAAGTTTCAACATCCTTAGATCTAACCTTATATGGATACCAATGGGTAGAGTTTTTAAAGCTGTTGGTCTTAGGTGGATTACTACTGGCAAGATACTAAGTAGTTGCACCATAACAAGTGTGAAACCTACAACATCCATCCACGAGGTAGGAAAGGAAATCATCAAAATTGCATGTTCGGTGTCAACAATATTATTGACACTACATCTTTATCTTTAACATCGGAACCCAGTTACACTTGGGATCCATGTTTTTTCTTTCTTGCCCCCCTTCTATTTTCTATGCAGGTACAACAGCAATGGCTTCTAAGTAACACAACTTAGGACCCGTTTCTCACCGTCTAAAATATAATGATTCATCAGCTGCACCATCATTGTACTTAATCGTCAAGAATTGGAAAGTTTGTTTGCTCCAATGTTCGAAGATTCTTTAGAAAGTTGTGCCTCAGATGTATCAAATGTTTCGCTGCACAACCTAATCATATTCTAATTCTTGATACATCCTGAATCTACAACAACAACCATTCTTTGTGGCGGCACCTCAATCGAATCTCCGATATGAGAAGATCAAACTGTTTCCAACAACAATGTCACGATTGATGATCAACCAGAGCGGCACGAGCATATGACTTGGAACCCGGTCACAACCGTTTAAACTTCCTCAAACCCCATCATCATTGAACCAAGCCCCGACTTACTCGTCAACAAATGGAAAAGCTATTTGCTCCTTTATTTAGTGATGATATTGATGAGCGTGCTCGGTGTATCCAATGTTTCATTGCTCAACTGATCATATTCCAATACGATACACTGCTACAACAACTACCGTTGAGAAGCACCACCGATTGATTCTACAACAACAGTTGATCAAACCGCATCCAACGGCTGAACCGGTGATGATGTTACGAACAATGAAGTACCCCACTGCAGATTATGATCCAAATCGTTCTTCAACCCGTTTGCTAATGAAGCTGCTGCATCGATGTTGCGGAATCATCTACAAGCCATTTGAATCCTCCCAATATGCATAATGTATATCAACATCAACCTTCCCGCATCGATGGACGAAAGACCATCCTCTAGAGAACATTATTGGTAACCCTACTCAACCAATCGTAATAAGACAACGTCTTCACACGACGGTGAACATTGCATTTATGCACTCACCGTCTGCTAATCGAACCTAAAACATTAAAGACGCAATGACTAAAGACAATTGGATTGAATCCATGCAAGAAGAACTCAATCGGTTTAAGCGTCTTGAAGTATGGGAATTGGTTGAAATACCAGCGGGGTCTTCGTCATTGGTCTAAAATGGATTTGG
Organism: Chrysanthemum lavandulifolium; assembly: GCA_022545495.1. Taxonomy (NCBI): domain Eukaryota; kingdom Viridiplantae; phylum Streptophyta; class Magnoliopsida; order Asterales; family Asteraceae; genus Chrysanthemum; species Chrysanthemum lavandulifolium. The sequence continues at coordinate 196,874,928 of CM040244.1, forward strand.
AAAAACAAATTGGATGTTGAAGGAACCGTGATCGGAAACAAGTCACGTCGGTGGCTAAGGGTTATAGACAAGAAGAGGTATTGGCTTTGAAGAATCATTCGCTCCGGTTGCTCGTCTTGAGGTCGTTCGGATATTTCGGCGTTCGCGGCTCATATGAACATCACGGTCTTTCGGATGGGCGTCAAAGCGCTTTTACGAATGGTGGCGAAAAGCGGTCTATGTCGACCAACGGAAGGATTCGTTGATCCGAGTTCCCGAAGCATGTCTACAAACTAAACAAGGCTCTCTACGGACTCAAGCAAGCCCCTCGAGCATGGTATGTTGAGTTATCATCCTTTCTTCTATCTCACCAATTTCTCAAAGGATCGGTCGACCATACACTGTTCATACAATATCACGGGGCACACATTTTAATCGTTCAAATTTATGTGGATGACATCATTTTTGGGTCAACACATTTAAAATACTCAAACGCTTTTTCAAAACTAATGAAAAACATTATGAAATGTCCATGATGGGTGAACTTACGTTCTTTCTAGGACCGCAAGTTCATCAATCACCCGTGGTATTTTCTTGAGTCGGTCAAATATGCCCTTGAACTTTTAAACAAATTTGGAATGCAAAACTGTGACACCTATGCCACCCCAATGGCACACACCAAGAAACTAGACGCTAATTTGCATGGGAAATTGGTGGACCCTACCAAATACCAAGTATTATTGGGTCTCTCATGTATCTAACGACAAGCCAGGCTGATATTGTTTTTGCCGTATATCTTTGCTCCATTATCGATCGAGACCAAGCTGAAACCCACCTCTCGAGGCTAAAAGAATCCTCGATACATCAAGGGAACCATTAACTTGGGGATCGGTATCAGAAGGATTACGGTTTTGAACTAATAGCTTTTCGAGGCGATCACGCAGGATGCTTAGATTTCGGAAAAGTACTTTAGGAGCATTACAATTTCTTGGTGATAAAGCGGTGTCATGGCAATCAAAGAAGCGAGGATTGTACATCGCTATCCTCAGCGTAAGCGAGAATATGTAGCCATGTCGGCGTGTTGTGCTCAAGTCATTTGGATGAGAACACAACTCAAAGACTATGGTTACGTATTTGACATAATCCCGATGTCTTTGCGACAATCGAAGTGCTATTGCGATCTCGTGCAACTCGTTCAACACTCAAAATCGAGCACATCGATCTTGATATCATTTCATCAAGGAACACGTGGAAAAGGTACCGTTGAATTATACTTTGTGGGTCTTGAATACCAGTGGCGATCTTCTCACCAAAGCCTTAGCTCCTGCTAGGTTTAATGAATTGGTCAACGGATTGGTATGCGGTGTTTGACTCGGAGGGCTGGATGAACTTTTAAAACATTCTTAAAACCAATCAAACACCAAAACCTCTTTTGTAAATACTTTCAAAAACAAAATACAAAAATATAAAATCGATAAAATTCAAAAATATTCTTCTATCCATATTTCTTTCAACATGGCAAGTACAAATCTTAGTCAACACTTTTTCTTTCAAAATTCATCAATTTTTACGAACAAGTGTTGAGGGGAGAAAGTAAATATTTTCTAGTTTCATAAAACCTTGTACTGCATGTTACCATTAATATGTTGTTTCTTCTGAAAAGGTGGATACGCTTCTTGTTAAATACTCTCCTCGGACTAAAATGTTTAAAAATTTCATCATTTCAAAATTCGAGGGGGAGTATCGTTATGTTTCTTGCCTAATAAATGTTTTGTCTAACCAAAACGGGAATTAATGGGTCTTGGTTGAAAATGTTTGAGATTGAGGGGCTGAATGTGTAAACTTTGAAAATTAATTTTAATCAAAACTCCTCTCCAACCTCATTCCTACCAAGATCAAATGATCCTATTTAATTATGCAGATCCGTTCATCAAAATCAACTATGTTTTTATCATGATTTTAAACTATGGTCTTTGAAAATCTTTTCAATCCAACGGTTAATCTTGCAAAATTTGATTTTGAAAGTTACGAGTATGTGTATGAATTGGGGATTTCGCCTAAGTGTGCTTGTGATTATAATAGGTTGTGTTAAACCATTCTAAAACATGTTTTGAACCCATTTCATAATTGGGGGTTTTCTTATCCTTGTGTTCTGCTATGCTTAGATGTTTATAAATGTGTTAGAATATGCTAATAAACACATTAGGAGCCTTAATTTGCCCAGAAACAACAAAACTGTTAGAATTCATGTTTTAGGGTTCTTGGGTTCGTACCATTCGAATCTTTTGATTATGTGGCTGACTTGTGTTTAAACTTGTTCTATATCATTCATATGTCATCTAAGATAGTCCAGAAACGATTATTGATTGATTATTTTTGGTTGAATCTATTGAGCATAGAAATAGGGTTTAGAACTTAAAAACACTATACGCCTATGCTATTCTAAGTTTAATTGATTTGGTCTAAATGCTTGTTTTGTGATCGATAGTGCTTGGAATTACGGTAATCAAGTTTTCATGTTCATGATTTTCGACCGCTTACTCGTAAAATTGAGACAAAGGTGTTCTAAAATTGCTTCGCATAAGGAATACTTTTATGCGTAAAGGATTACGCCTAAGAGAAATCTCACGCATAAGCCCTTTCGCATAAGAAGTCTCTGATTGGATTACGGCGTATCTTGGAAGATATGCATAAACAAGGTTTGTTACGCATAAGCTTTACTCTTATGAGTATACCTTACGAGTAACATTCGACAACCCCCTACGCGTAAGCTTAAAGATTTTGAACTTATTTTACGCGTAAGAAATTCTTACGCCTAAGATTTGGTCTTACGCTTTAGCTCACGCTCACGCTTAAGCACCTTCTTTACGCATAAGGCCTCATGATTACGCATAACATACCGTTCTCTTTGTCTTTGGACTGTTACGTCTAAGCATACGTGTTAATTGTTACGAATATGTCTATTGTTACGCAAAAGCTTACAAATGTTAATATGTTGTGTGTTTAAGTGAAAATTGGTCTTTAAATCTTCAATATTAACATGTACACATAGCTTATCACATCAACTTCAAACAATTGGACTAAAGTAACTAAGGACTTATAACAATCATAAACATGATAACATCAATCAAGGAATTGGACAATAAATCAAACTAAGTCTAACACAAAGTGTTTCCATATGTTTGTTCTTTTGTCTAATAACTTTCAGATCACAAAATGGTTGTCAATCAAGAAAGTATCAATGCCCCTAATGAGCTCACAATGGCTGGCATCTTTCCAGTCGGTTATGTCAAAACTATTGGGAAGAACAATGGCTCTCACAGCCGATGTTCAACATAATGAACTGAGAAGTTTTTATCCGCTGTTGATTCTCACGAGATATTTTTTGGTTCTTCACATTGGTTAGACTCATTGGACATACATGGTTTCGTTGTCTCCTTATACATGGTTTCGCTGTCTTCAACTCATCATCAACATACGTGGTGTATGATTCTGATTCATTGAAAACATCGAGGGGGAGAGAGTGTAGGTGGTGCTTGTTTCCTTGATGTGTGTTCATTTCTTCCTTGATGTGCTTTTGCTCTTTGAGCGAAAACCTATCCTTTCTTCAATGTCTTCAATCAAGGGGAAGAAATGAGACGATCTGTGGCTCAAACATCTCACTTTGGTGTTATCGTCTCACTCTCACAGGGTTATCGTGTGTGAAGTTACCTAATTATGATGTTATGACACCTCACACTCGGTCATTTTAATCGAGTAATTGCATATTCACAGTTGATTATTGTTCCGATAGACCTCAACAACCAGAGGAAGTAGTTTCACTTCATCTCTCGTGGTTTATCGGTGTGAAGCATCTACATACGTGAGAAGATCTTGCATGTTCCTCGAGCGGATTTTCCGCATTGTGCTGTGCTGTGATTACGTAACAAAGCAGATTCTCTTGGTGTGGTTTATTGCTCATCTACAAATTCCGCTACGTCTTGAAAATTTCAAAAGTTAGAGAAATGTTCTCTACATCAAAGTTTTGAATCTGCTGAAAATAGTTGTCGGTTTGAGGGAAGATCTAGAAACATCGTCAATTGGGGAAAGGTTAATTTGTTTCATACTTATTACATCTTTTCCTAAATGGCTTGTGCACACATAATGATGTACAACCCGTACTTGTCATGAAAGGACTTTGTAGTGCGCTTGATTGCCACAATCCTTATAAAAGGAGAAAGCTTCTTACTCTTGAGTAAAACTTATCAAAACTTTCACTTTTCAAAGTTTTGCTCAAAAGAACAAGTACTTCCCCTTATGATTTTCAAAACCTCAAAAGTTTATATCACTTGTTGAGGGGGAGTATTTGCCTAAAACTTTGTTCAACAAATTGTTCTTCATGGTAATCTTCCCGCAAAACTCAAAATGGACATATTCGATATCAAAATTTCGTCAAAAATAACATTTATATGCCATTTTTGAGGGGGAGAAAAATTATGTGATAAGAAATATGTTGTGGATTGCTAATGAATCGTTATACTCTGAGACTTAACCAATGAATTGACGAGATCTTAAATGTTAGTAACTCGAAAAGACTTGTCGGGAAGGACTTGTCAAGCTAGAGTAGAATGTACCATTCGTACCAGAAACTCTTGGTAGACATAAACTTTGTGGGTTTGACAACCTTTCGAGGTTTGTCCACACCTTCAAGGTAGTTATTAGAGCTAGTTGTCACCTAAAAGCGACAATGTAACTCTTTAACTATGCAACGTAACCGTGTCTCATGGGGATTGTCTATCTTGAGTTGATCAATTCAAAAGTGCGCGCTCTTCTCTCACCGTGCGATTTTGTCAAAATACTTAAGCACGTGTGGAGGGAGTATTTACGCAAAATCTTAAACTCTCAATAGTGGTATTAAATGCTTTTACTAATAACCACTTTGAGAGATTTTCATGAAAATGGTTTTATGGCAACATAGGTTAGTCATGGAGTTATAAGGTGACTAAGGTTAGGAATAACTGTCCTATGATCCGCCAGAGGCGGAAGGATCTACCCAAGGACACCACCAATAGTTAGAATTAGAAGTCCTTAGGTTTGATTATAAAAGGAGAAAATGAGAATCGGAGAAAGAAGAGTTGAAGAATTAAAAGAAAAGTAAAGAAAGGGTGAAAAGAAATAGCCCTCCAAATTATTCAACTTAGGCGGACACAGGGTTCAATTCATATACTCTTGGTTGTCACTTGATGACGCCGGTATTGAAGATTAAAGTCGTCATGGACCCGGTGGCGCATCGCACTAAACCTTCTTAGCCACTCAAGTTTCTCTCAGCGAAGCTTGTTTCATTCTCACGTGGAACCCTACGTAAACTATCGGCTTTCTCTTAGAGATTTTGGTATTGAAGAGGAGACCCTCTCCTAGTCTCGCTCGGGAAAACCAAAGTGCACTATTGAGTCTAGAGCCACGAGATTCATCAAAGATCTCTTAGGTACACTTGACAATTCATCGCTTGTCGTTCAACAATAAGAACACAAGTGATATATTATCGAGTCCTTCACGGATCTTAGCAATCTGTCGAGATCATTTAACATCACAATCCTTAATGATTGCCGGTCACGGTCAGTTCGGTAACTCCCGTGGATTACGCTTAGTGTGTCTCAAGCGGTCTCGATCGTGAGGTGATGCTTGGTGTACCTCGGTGACTCATCTGAGCTGTAGATGTATTTGGTACATCGCGTTATTTCACTGTGGGACTCAGTTCGAGAGCGACCTTTGTGAGAATTAGAGTTGTGTTTTCACACTAACACTCTCGAAGTTCAAACTTGTAAGCGCTGGATTATTTCTAACCCATGTTTTATGTTTTCTTCTTATGGATGCTTGCGGGTAGAAAAGATCGTGCAGATTCTCCACATGCTCATACCAACATCAATTGAAGTTCTCTCAAAAGGCAACACAACGTCAAAATGATTCTTCGTCAAAGTCAAAGAATCTACAAAGTTTAAAGACTAAGAGAACTTCATTAATATTAATATCCAACGTTAAAGAGCGTGTGAGCATGTTGGAGAAAGGCGTGGAACACTGGAGCAACGAAGCGGACTGATGCGACAACCACAACATACTATCACTTCCATCACAAAGAACAAAGATCAAAGAACAAAGAAAATGATGGCGTCAAAGCGAGAATACTTCAAAGGAAACAATTTCTCTACCTTTGGGAGATTGTTCGAATCAAGGCACTTCTTCTCAAAGAAAGAAGAATGTCGGAAGGCGTCAAAGCTACTATTACATCATCAACGTTTATATCATCAATCAATCACTAACACTTAGGGGGAGATTATTGGAATCACTCCTAAATTAGAATTCAAGTGTTAGTAATTAATATATAATAGTTAGCTTAAGTATGGCTTTTATGTTAGTAATCAAGGTTAGGCTCATGTAGAAAGCCCATGAGCCTATCCAAAGCCCAATAAGGAAAGGATGGGAACTTGGTGTGTTGCCCTAGTTCCCTCATATAAATAATCTTGTAAACTCCCATTTGGGAGTTGGTTGTTCATCTCATTTCATTATCTACGCATATCCTTTCTTTCATTCATACGCATAGTGTCTTGACTTGTTCAACCGATCACTTCTTATCTCTACTTCTTATATTGATGCTTGTGTTACTAATATGGTGACCTAACAGAAGATGTGACGAATTAAGAGATTTGATTAGTTGGACGTTATAGAACTAGCCTTTGAATATGGAAGGACCAAGGTATGTGTTGATGTCTCAATGTGCTTATGTGTGCTATAGTCACGTGTTTATGGTAATTGTGTTTGTTATAGTGATAGAATGCGAGAATAAGTGGTGTATCAATGGTTTAGTCGTAATGTGTTCATGTTGTTAATTTGATAATGGACATGTTAATCATGTATTAACCAATTACTTACTAAGCGTTTTTGCTTATCATTATAATTACTAATGTTTTGTAGGTTCTCGCGATGACGGCATTTCTTGGTTTAAGGCTTAAGGATTGGAAGTATGGATTAGAAGGTTTGTATGTATTTAGGAGCTTAGTGTAGAATACCGAGCTCGAAGTAAAAGTTATTCCCCGAGAGTCGTAAATGGTTTTTAAGTATGCATGTTGAGTGTGTAAGTCCATGTTATAGTTCTTAAGGTGTTTATGTATCAAATGGTATGTTATAGCTATGTTTAAGGTGTTTATAGTTTAATGAAAAGGGTGTTTGGTTTATGGATAATTGTACCCATTTTGGGGTCAAACGGATCAAGTGTCGTTTAATACGTTATAGTGTAGATGTTATAGTCTTGTATGATGAATGTATTTTTTTTATTCAGGTCATAGTATTTGTTGGAGTCAAATGTGTGTTATAGTGTTTGAATGTGGGTAAAAAACGGGTGTTTGGCACAATACCCGTCACTTTGTAAAATATGTTTTTTTAGATCTTCTAGACCAAGTGTGTATTTGAAAATGAAGTACGTGTTATGTAAATGATTTCTGGAAAGTCACATGTCGTTCCGAGTTATGGAAGTCGAGTTTCGTGCCACCTTTCATTTTAAAGGTAATTGAGTCTAGTTTCATTTAATAATAACTTTAGGGGCTGGTATGTAATAGATTGTTGTCAGTTTATTAAAGAGTAACAGGAGGTCTGTTATAGTCAAAGCGTTCCATGAAAAAGTTTTAAATTTTGGTCAAATCGGGCACGGGGCGTAACAAAATCGGTTTGGAGATAGTTTCAGGTGTGGTTGGGCTATTAATTGTTTGATAACCAGATTAAATCGGCTAATTTTTCCTTAACTCATGTGGACCTGATTTTATAAACACGGCTAGATCTTGACATTTGTTCATTTTCTTCGTATTTGAAAACCTTTTAGTTCCATTAAAACTAAAAAATCCTCTTGTATTTTCATTTCTCGGTCCCTACACTCCAAAAGTTGTGTTAAGTTAAGTTCTATACTTATGTACAAAGATATTGCAATTTGGAAGGTTTAAGTTTGACTAAAAAGTTGAAGTGGTGATGACTGATTTGGTTATGTTTTAGCAAAACAAAGTAGAGTTATAAACACTATTGTATTAAATTTGCTTATATATGAGAGTTAATTGTGATTCAAAAGATACCATCTATTATAACATGTTATAAATTAGAATTATAGGTTGATTAGTTTTGTAGTTTGTTAGCATTGTAGATATATGGAGTTTAAAGACAAATAACTTACAGAGTCAATTTCATTTATCGACTTAATCGAATATAGGAGTAAAATCGGGTAAAGCCTAGCTCATGCAACAATAAATATTAAAGATGGTCAAAGTATAAATATGTATAAAGTTGGTTCAACCGACGGTGATTTTTCGATCAACCAACGACTCACCGAGTCAAATAAAAAACTGGTGTTTAAAACATTGCTTAATTTGTACAAACACATTTACTCTCGTAAACAATTTCACTCGTAATGTAGCTACACATGTTGTACCATACCAAATTGTTTGGGAATTGATTGACACATTTTATTTGTTATTTGCATACTCAAAACTGTTAAAATAACATATAAAAAATGTATAACTGCTGAATGCACAAGTAAAAGTGTGCAAATAAAAAATTGAAGTTTGCAAATAATTAGCCAAATTGTTTACACCTAGATTTGATAGACCAAACATTTAGAGTATGTTTGGTATGAAGAGGTTGGGGTTGAAATTTGGGGTAACTTATATTATTAGCCGAAAATAGAATTTTTATTTTCATAAACTTGTTTGGCAAATTAGTTTAAGTTGAGGCTTATTATTATAAAATTACTAAAAAAACATAGAATTAAATTAACATATGTATATATTAGATATTTTTTTAGAGTAATTAAGTAATTTAGATATGAAACTTATATTTAAAGTTTATAAAAATTTTAGGCTCGTTTTTTAGACCGAGGCGAACTTATAATTTCAAAACCGCTTATAAACCTCTACGCTAAATGAGTTTTATAAAAACTTTTAAAATTTAAGTTCTATAAGTTCTTATATAAACCCTCGGCCAAACACATCCTTAACGTTACAAATATATAAAAAAAGGCGGAGACAAAAGCCAGAGGAAAGTTTTGTTTGTCACATATATTGGATGCAAATCCACCAAAAGATATATGCTTATTTACTTGACCATCTAACGGTGTTCAATTTACCACGTTCTCACCTACTATTAATACCCACCAAACCAACCTCTAGATGCTAAATTTTATATATATTCCGTGAAAAAGAGTTGATTCTTTCCTCTTAAAGTAATATTTGAAAATTTGTTTACAGGGACAAGATAATTAAGTAAATTTGACTGAAATAAAAAAAATGTACCCATAATGGAAACGTGGAATGTTTCTAGCAAATTGAACGTGCAGTATATTATTGCAAAAATAATTAATAGAAAAAAGCTTAATTCTAATTTAATGCTCCGTAAAACACAGTTTTTGGCCAAACAATTCATAAATGTTTTCCAAAAATACTAAAGCCTGTCTTTGTGACACGTGTATTGTCGTATTTTTAGCAATTTATTTTACAAATCGTTACTTTCTTTCGAATACTGTATCATCCATCCGGATAGTATTTATGATAGAGATAAATAAATAGAGCAATTAATTGATTAAATTAGTCACTCATTAATTCACACGATATAAATAATGGGCTGTTACTAACATCAGACAATATTTATACATAAAAGTCAATCTTTTATTAATTAAAACAAGAACATTTATAATTGGGTTTCTTAGCATCTTATAAAATCTTAGAGAGATCTTCAAGAATGCGATACGTGATCCAATAATTTTTTGTATGAAGAATATTCTTCATTAAAACTTTTTATTTAACGTGTTTCAAATACTATAAAGTAGAAAGATATGTTTTTAAAGTAGAACGCCTAAATTATAAATCGTGTAAATGGTTAACACTTTTATTTTTCAATTTTAAGAATAAATTGATGGTTATAAGTTTAGTAAGATTTTTTTATGAACAATTTCTTTAGAATGTATCATCATTGAAGGGCGGTTACATATGCTTTAAATGAGACTTAAATTTTCAAATTTTACATTTATTTTCTACTTTTCCTTTTATAGTAATATTTTTAGTTTTAAAGTTTTCAGACTTCCTTTTATAGGAAGTCCCAAATGATTTATAATATGTGCAGATAAAAAAAAATCATTTAATGAGTAGTTAATATACTCATTTTTAAGTTTTTATTAAAGAATTAAGGAAAACATTTTTCATTATATTAGACGAATATATGAGCAAATCGATAGTATATAACGACCGATAAATATAATTGTGAATTTGTGGTTGTGATGACCCTTGATGCAACATTTACGGGTGTATGATAGCAGCAATTTGTTTGTCCTTTTTTTTTTTTTTTTTTTAATTTTATTTTATGTATATATGTGTGTTGAGTAAGTAAAAGTAAAAACAATTTGAGTGTATAATAAATGATGTTTGCCTTTTATGAGTAGTGGTAATTTAGTCTAACAACATTCTTTTTTTTTATGTATAAAAACAATTTAAGTATATAATAAATTATGTTCACCTTTTATAAGTAATGGTAATTTAGTCTAACAACATTACTCATTTTTAAATTTTTGTAAGTCTAAAAGAAAATTATTCTTTTTTATATATAGTATAAATATAGCAGAGATGGTAAAATTCTATTCAACTAAATCTCAACAAATCTTTAATCACTTACATGATAAATTAACAATAACGGCCGATAAATATAATTGTAAATTTGTGGTAGTGATGACCCTTGATGCAACATTTACGAGTGTATGATAGCAGCAATTTGTTTGTCCCTTTTTTTTATGTATATATTAATATATGTGTCTTGAGTAAGTAAAAGTAAAAACAACTTAAGTGTATAATAAATGATGTTTGCCTTTTATGAGTAGTCGTAATTTAGTCTAACAACATTCTTTTTTTTATGTATAAAAACAATTTAAGTATATAATAAATTATGTTCACCTTTTATAAGTAATGGTAATTTAGTCTAACAACATTACTCATTTTAAAAATTTTGTAAGTTTTAAAGAAAATTATTCTCTTTTATATATAGTATAAATATAGCACAGATGGTAAAAACCTATTCAGCTAAATCTCAACAAATCTTTAATCACTTACATGATAAATTAACAATAACTATACTAAGGACATCTGCAATGGACTTAGATGGCACATGTTTAGTGAGAGAGAAAAAAAATGCATCTTTATGTCACTTTTATTATTACAAGAGTTACATGTGACTAATTCATTTGTAGAATCATACATTCAAAGAGAATTACCACCAATTTATTTCATATTCTTTTAACTTTATTTTCATACATGTTTATGTGATGCAAATTATGCTCTAACATACATTTATTTTACGATTTGGTACTTGCTGATGATGAAAAGAAAAATATTGCGTTGTTTTATATAGAGGAGCTTATGCACAGTCGAGGTAGCTCTTTGCGGAGACTTGAGGACGTGCCATATCTAAATGATATGTTCGTATCATATTTTGGTAACCAATTGATATATGGAGTTAGATTATGATCAAACAAAGTTGCAAAGAGAGTATTTGCAACTACATAGTCGTTTAACTTTGAAACGAAAGGGTGTTCATGACTCAATCATTGACTCCGTCAAGACAGGTAATGGAGATGTTTTTTGTCTACTCATAATGTGGGACTTGAAAGAATTTCTTATGGAAAACACTTGCGGCTGGGATAAGCCGAAAAGGTAATATTGTTATTGAATGTGGCATCGAGCGGTATAGCATCTTTAGTAATGACTGGTGGGAGAACTGCACATTTACGATTCAAAATTCCCAACAACATTGATGAACACTCTACATGTTCCATTAATCCTCAAAGTGATCTTGGTGCGTTGGTGCACAAATACAAACTAATTATATGAGATGAAGCCCCAATGAATCGCAAGCACTGCTTCGAGGCATTAGACAAATCACTAAGGGACATTTTGCGTAACTCAAAGCATGACATGCTGGACACTTCGTTTGACAACATGACTGTGGTTTTTGGTTACAATTTTAGCAGGTCCTACCCGTCATTCCAATAGGACCCTGACAAGAAATTGTTGGTGCCTCTTTAAAATGGTCTTACTTGTGGGACCATTGTAAAGTATTGTGGTTAATGACAAATAAGCATCTATCAAGGGTTTTTCGTACTGAACATGTCAATGAGATTGAAGACTTTGTTGAATGGATTTTGAAGCTTGGATATGGTAAGTTTAGAGAGGCAAACGATGGCGAGGTTAACATTGATATACCTAATGAATTTTTCATTATGGATTCAAATGACCCAATATGCTCAATCATAAACTTTACTTACATGAATATGTTGAATAACCTTGATGACAACAAATGTTTCACTAAAAAAGCCATACGTTCCCTTACAAACGAGGTTGTCGACACTATAAACGATGAAATGTTGTCGGTTATTCTAGGGGAATAAGTCACGTACTATATTTGCGACAATGTTTGCAAGTCAGAAAAAGGCACAAGTATAAACGAAGATGTATTCTCTACATAGTTCATTAATGGTTTGAAATTCTCTGTGTACCTACCCACAAACTAAAATTGAAAGTGGGTGTTCAGATCATGTTACGAAACATTGATCAATCCAATGGTTTATGCAGCGAAACACGACTTCGTGTGGATTGGTTGATGGAAAGTTGCATTGACGGCACTAGAATTCACAAAATCCATTTTGGTAAACGATGCTTATCGCAAGACGAAAATACCACCTTCAGATAAACGTTTGCCGTTAAAAATTCTAAGAAAGCAGTTCCCCGCGTCCGTCTCTTTCGCGATGACAATCAACAAAAGTTAGGGAAAATCTCTCGGGCAAGTCGGTTTATATTTAGTTCGATCTGTTTTTACACATGGCCAGGTATATGTAGTCGTCTTTCGCGTTATGTACAAAAGGATGGAAGATGGTTATTCATGACAAAGATGGAAATCTCACTAATACCACCACCAACGTGGTCTACAAAGAAGTGTTACACAATTTATGATCACATCTACGTGTACACGCATATCACATTCGTAGAATATAGGATTGAGGATGTTTATTATTATTATTATTATTATTATTATTGTTATTATTATTATTTTATATTGTTTTATTTTATTTTGGATAACTGTATTTCATATAACGTATTTTTGATTATACCAACTGTATATACTTTACGTTTGTTCATCAAGATGTGGTTCTTTCTAACTTATAACTACATAATACACAATGTTATTTACTACATTATTCTTCGACGTTACTTAAAAATACCCGTGAATTTCACGGGTCTTTTAGCTAGTAATTAATAGAAAAAAGCTTAATCTATCACTTTTAGGTATCAAATATGGTTGTTTAACATTTTAAAAAGTTAATCATTTTGCTTTTAGTTGGTTTTGTAAACATGTTGAATAGAGTTAAGGCTAGTCCGGTCGTGACACAGACGATTCCGCAAATCGTTCACCATGCGTCATTTCTCTCCAATGACCGACATGGCCAGGATCCCAATGACGACCCAAGTTTTTTTTTTTTTTAAGTTGGACTTTTTTTAAATGACCAAAAGGTGAGATAGTGGGGAATTTAAGTTGGAAATTGTGAGATAGTGGCAAATAGCATCGGTTCAATTTAAAACCGATGTCTCCCATTTTCACATGTCGCCCGATTTGGCAACCGAGACACACATCCGAGCCAACCGATCTCAACATCGGTCGACCCCCAACTTTTTCGACGCCCAACCGATGAATCGAGTGCGATTGTGTCCAGCCTAATGCAATGTTCCAAGTTTAATATCCCACCAGAATGGCCACAAATTTTGGATATAAGCCAACTGCATTGAACTTCAAGCTCGTTCGATCGAATAGTCCATCGCGAAACAATCTATCATCAGATATAGTGAACTTCAGATCTCTATTTTTCAGCAATATGTGGTCCAAGATTTTATTATTTTCACATTTCTAACATGCCAAATAATTGCTCTAACACTTTACTGTTTATAATAATATATAATCATAGTTTTTATGCAAGCAATGATTGCAAGCTCTCGATGCTTTGGATTTCCGGTATTAGGACATTGATCGTGTTAGTTTGGTGTTTCGGATTTCTTTTTTTGTTTTAGGTGTTAGGGTTACCGGTTACGCTATTGTGGCTGTTTTCTTGCTTTCGCGATAAAAAGAAAGAAGTCTTAAATTTGCTCTATTGTGAGTACAGATGGACTCTTAGTTGTGTACACTTTAGTTTTTAATATACACTACGAGTCTCACAATCGAGTGAACACCTAAGTTTTAGTTAATTAAAAATCATATAATATTAATTTGAAGTGAAAGAATACATTGGGCTTTCACGTTTCAATCTACCCCATCCACGAGAAAAAGTCAAAAGAGTTGATAGCAAAACATTGAAGGACCAATGGACCACAATACCAAACTTTTTATAGACTTTTTATTAAAGAACTAAAGCAAATTGATAACTATTTTCGTTAACTTAAATGTCGTGTATCTCACATTTAAATGAGCGCTGTAACAATCTGGTTAGCGTTATTGTAACCTGAAGGAAATGAAGACAATGGGCCTTCACGTCTTATTTTAGCCCATCCACAAGAGAAGTCATAAGGCTAAGTGCAATAAAAAAGCCCAATATCGCGGTTACTACTGTTACATTAATGTCAACTTAGCTTTTTTGTTTTACAATCAACTTCAAAAACAACTTAGCATAATAGAAAAACATACCGTATTTAAACACAAATATGCCCACAAAACTATTTAATAAAAAAACTCACACACGACAAGTCACACTACTCGGTCGTGCAGACGACCAAGTCCTCCCCTTTTGGCTTAGGAGACACGTCAAGTGGGGAGGTGTAACAGGAGAAGACGCGTCCTCGGTTGGGGTGACCGAGTTGTCCGACCACCTATTACGGATGATTTAAGGCTTGATAGAAAATGAATTAGGAAACCATTAAATGTTATGTGTTACTGTAATAAACAAGTTATTGATCTAGTCGTGGTTTTATGTTTCTAATAATTAAATAACATGATTTGATGAGTATATGTCGTATCCCACATAGGTAGAAAGTTAGAGCAAAGAGATATTTATTTATCCAAGCTTAAATCTCGAGTAAAGCAAGGCAGGAGATCACTACATAAAAAACTTATGTGTGGTGCTGATACGTGATGTTCCTTATTAGTTTTGTTAGTAGTTATAGTCAAGTCCATGTTCTCCTAAAAAGTAGCAAGTAGTTTATGTTTCCTTTCTTTAAATACTGTACTTGGCATTTGATGAAATCTGAGAAGAAAAAGAATGAAATAGTTTAAGACTTAGGTAGTGTTTGATAACAACACTTAATGTGTCTAATTGAAAAATAAGCAAAGTTAATTAAGTCATGAATGGATGTTTCTTAGTCTTAAAACTATACGCGACTTTCTAGAAAAAGCAAAGAGATGAGGGTCTACAAATTAAATCATCTCTTTTTCCTAATTTTACATGTTTAACCTCCCACCTTAACTTTATTTCAAATAAAAGCGTATATGACAAGAATTTTCTAATTCGAACACTTTATTCACCACACAAAACAAACAACCATTTATTCATCTACAAAAGACATCATATATCTGTATGAACACTTTAATTTAACGAGACTTAATAAAAAAACTAAACAAACAGGCCATTAGTTCTTAGTTTAGTTATAGTTTAGAAGGAGAATAACCATCTCGAATCGGTTTCTATCAGGTGCTTGTTCTTGATTGCTTTTTTTTTTCTTTGCTCTGGTCAAATCCTTGTTGCTAACTTCTTTTATGTCCGTTTGTTGTTTAAACATGATTGTCTAATGATATATATACAGTTAAATACCATGCATGTAGAGTTTCTAAAGACGAATGTTTTTGCTTGAGTTTCTATAGACGAATGTTTATCCTCGTATATAACTTCTTCTCTTATATTTAATTGTTTGTTTGTTAAAGTGTAGTTTAATGACGTTTGACATTTTAAAGTGACAATCATATAGTTTTTCGATGGTTTTTTTAGCATGATGATTTAAATATCCATCACAATGGATGCAGTAACGTAAGGTGTAAAGCAAATGATTTGAACTTCAAGCCATCGTCCCCATTATCGGATGCTCTTGATTGCTAACCGAAGACTCATTAGTCATTGTCGATTGGTTGACTTGGAACGCTAATCTTCTTGATGTGGTCTAATGATTTGCGGCAATTTGGTGTTTTTTCCTTTTGTTCGAGCCATCCGTTGGTATTGTACATAGCGGGTTACTTTGCCTTGCCAAACGAATCCAAAAAAAAAAATGTTACGAAAGTGTTTAGGTTACTTGGCGAGTTGAGATCGATAAAGAACTCTATTTGTCGTTGAACAGAACGAGCCAATTATACCTCCATTTTTTATCTAAATTAATAAAAATTATTTTCACATTTTTTAAAACAACATATCTTACAAACGGTAATTTTCAAACTATAAAAATACAGTATTGACGAATTAAATTATCTTTCTATAGATACGCACTTTATATATTTTCGACAAACATTTTATTTCAAAATCCGTCAGAAAAAATCATATATGATTTTACGAATCATATATGATTTTCAAAAATCATATATGATTTTCTGAATCATATATGATTTTCAAAATCATGTATGATTCGATTTTATGAATCATATATGATTCGTAAAATCGAATCATATATGATTTTGTTGACCAAATTTTAAAAAAAAATTGGTTAAAAATATATAGTAGTGCATATCTATAGAAAGATAATTTAATTCTCGTCGCGATGGTATAATTTTTATCATGTAACGATTAACGGTTTGCGAGATATTTAATTTTTTTTATAAAGGTGAAAGTTTATCATAATAAAAAAATGAATGACTATTATTTGTTCATTGGATCTATGGTAAATTTGAGATCTATATTGAACTTTTGCTTACTTGCCTTTCAGCCATATCTTAATAAAATTAGGCAATTAGCAAAACAAGTTATTGCTCCACTCGTATCTTTGTGATTGATGAATAACGTGCTTTGATTATTAGATTTAAGCATTCATTGTACAAACTCAAAGTCATATACCAATCGAATATACTATGCTTACTCAATACCTTTTAACTTATTTTCATGATCTAGCTTGTTTATCGTCACTCTCAGCAATAGTTAATTACGGTTTATGCATACTAGATAAAGTTTTATCTTAAGTACTTATGGGTCTAGAAAATAACACCACTTATATGTCCCTAAAAAAATATTTGGTAGCATTATAGCAATTGATATGATTGCTATTTATGCCATGCATCTAAAAGTCATTTGTTGCACATTTTCTTTGTTAAACCAGTTACTGTGATATTGAGACCCATTCTCCTCACATATGTGGTCTAATATCTTATTTGTTGCACATTACCTTTGTTTAACATTCCAAAACATTGATAATACATGTGCAGTTAAGTCTTTACCGTATTTACCCGTATTCTTGAAAGCTCTCAATGCTTTTGAGAGATAATAGAAGGAAACTCGCGAGTCAATGTCAATTGGTCGACTTGGAATACTAAACCTCTAAACGTGGTCCAATAGTTGTGGAAGTTTCATGTTTTGGAGTTTCGGCTTTTGTATGAACCGCCAGTGGTGCGGTGCGTGGTGAGTAGCACCCCACCAAAAGGGTTTGAAACAAACAAAAATTTGTGCCGCACCCACAAGTCATGAAGGCGTTTCGATCGGGTTATGTAATAATCGGCTTCTATCACTTTGTAATTGCTTTTGCGGTTAAAAGATATAATTTTACAGTTTTCTCCATTGTGTTTATTGACTCTTTTTTATGTAATGATCGGCTTCTATCACTTTAGTATTTTGGTCATATTACAATGTCATGTATCTCACATCTAAATTAAGAACAAAACTTGTTAATGAAGTAAAAGTCATGCATATATAACAATTTGAAGGAGAAGATGGCATTGGGCCTTCCGTCTCAATTTGCCCCATCCACGAGGAGAGTTGATTTGATCATTATATGTTTTTATCCCACATCGAAAGTAACTAAGAGCAAAGAGGTATTTATAAAGTCTTCATGTTATTTTTAGTTAAATTTGGTCATTAAAGGCACTATACAAAATCTTATGTGTAGTGTTTCTTATTGACCGTGTTTTTTGTTAAACTTAAGTTTTTGTCTAGCTGTAGTTAAATCCTTGTTTATAACTTCTATGTTTATTTGTTTAAACATAATTGTCTAGTGATGCATAAAACACCATGTAGAATTTACATCAACAAGTGTTTTGCTTTGCCATACATAAACCACCGTGCATTCTTATCCTCACAGATAACTTCGACTCTTACGTTGATTAGAATATTGTTGTAACTTAAATATCCATCATAATGAATGCATTAACGTAGAATATGAGCCAAATGAGTTGAACTTCAAGACAACCTTATATCTAAAAAGCTCTCTTGATTGCTAATAGAAGACTCATTAGTCATTGTTGAATTGTTGACCTGGAGCGCTAATCTTCTTGATTTGGCGATTTGGTCAATTGATTTGTGGTAGTTTGGTATTTTTTTTTTCTCGTTTGTTTGAGCCGCTTGTTGGTATTGTTAGTATTGTATATACTGGGTTAAACTGAACGAATCCAAGACAAACAAAATAGTCCCATGAAGGTGTTTAGGTGTCGCGGTTACGTGTCTTCTCCATCTTCTACAATTCCTTTTACGAATTAAAAAAATAAAAATAATAATAATAATAAAAAATAAAAAAAATAATAAAATAATAAAAAATAAAAAATAACTCGTAAGTAAATTTGCTGTTGCTCCATTGTGTTTATTAATATTTGTCTGGTACAATTTAGTGTCTGTATCTCACATATGAATTAGCATGTCTTTCACATTTTGAATCAACATTAACTTTTCAATTGATTAAAAATCATATATAACAATTTGAAGGAATATAAGACATTGGGTCTTGACGTCTCAATTAGCCCATCCACAAGAAAAGTCAAAAATCAAAATGCTGGATAGCAAATGAGTTAACTAGTGGACTGCGACCGACTACCTAGAAAGCTAAGAAACAATTAGATGTTTTGTGTTATTAGACAAGTTAGTGATCTACTCATAATTTCATGTTTCTCATAATTGTGTAATATTATTCAATGATTATTTCTCTTATCCGTAAAAGAAAAGAGGTTTATATAAATCCATGTATGATTCTCAAGTTAAATAGTGGACATTTAACACATCACAACGACTTATATGTAGTGTTAGTTCTCCATTGTTTTAGTCCTATTTATGTGTGTGTAGCTAAATCCTTTTTTATAATTTCAAATCCCTTGACACCCTCCCTTCCCTTTCCCTCCCGGTTTTATCGAAAACTCTCGATGCTTTTGATATCTAAAAAAGGACTCATAAGTCATTGTCGATTGGTTGACTATCTTCTTGATGTGGTTTAATGATTTGTGGCAGTTTGGTGTTTTTTTGCTTTTGTCATGAGATGCTCGTTGTTATTGTTTATAGTGGGTTGCCTTGCTAAAACGCACCCAAAACAAACAAAAAACATGTTACAAAAGTGTTTAGGTGTCGAGGTTACGTGTCTTTTCCTTCTTCTAAAGTTCCGTTTGTGAATTAATAAAGTTACTCGTACTAATTTTGCTCTTGCTCCACTGTGTTTATTGAAATTTGTTTGGTTCTGGTCTTATCACGATGTACTGTATCTGAGTATCTTACATATGAATCAACACAAACTTGTCAACTAATTGAAAACAACATGTAACAATATGAAGAGAAATAAGACATGGGCCTTCACGCTTCAATTTATACAATCCAAAAGAAAGTCAAAAGAGCTAGGTTAGAAACAATTTATAAGTGTTTTTATGTTATCAAAGAAGTTTCAGATTTAGTTGTGGTTCTATGTCTATAGTTACTGTATAACATTATTTGATAACTAGAAATTAATAACTCGTCCCACATAGGTAGAAAAGTAAGAGCGGTGATATTCTTATAACTTAAAATGTGATTTTGAAATTAAAGTCCTAATATACACTACAAATATTTGTGGTGTTTGTTGCGGGTGTTTTTTACATGTTTATCTGTTACGAGTAATATTTAGTTAAATACATCTTTTCTTTTTCATTATGTTTGTTTGTTTGTTTAAACATAATTGTAATTGATATATAAACACAAGTAAAACTCCTACGGAACTTGCGTTTCTCATATTCATAGCCAATGATGATACTCAAGTTGCTTGACTAACCTGTTCCCAATTCAGCCTTAAAGTATATGATACCAAAAAAAAAGCTCAAGACTCGTCGCCACCCGTTATTGTTAGTGGGTATAATTTGTGTTTGATTTATTACATGTTGTATTGTCTTATCAAGTTTTGATGTGTGTTACTCTTGTCAAGTAAATATGATTCAACTCGTCATTATCCTTAACAATTTAATGTATCTGCGTTTCCTTTTTACGATGTAGGAGGGCCGGAGGGGGGCTTCTTTCTAAACAAAAAAGCCTTTTCCGATTGCCTATAAGAGATTGTCCGTCATTCTTTGAACTATGTCATAATATGTAACCAGGGACCAGTGTGGCAATGTTGCATGTTTAAACTTGTTTACATCATTCTGGATGTATAACCCATTTATTTAAGCTAGATTTAGATTAGAGCATAAAAAAGCCCAGAAACTCAGCCCAATTTAAATGGCTGTGAAAGCAAATCTCTACGAGTATGACTGTATGAGTATCAACTACCAGCGACCACATAGCAAAAAGTCGGGTATATAAGTCCTCCCAAACTTTTAAGTAAAGTGTGTCGATTTTGGTGGTGATTCATTATTTTGATAAACTATATTCCTGTTCAAAAGATGAATAGACGATTATGCAACTCACTTACTCACGATCACTTCGCAGATGCGAGCGTGGAAGTCATTTTTCTAAGAGTCCCAAGGTCGTTTGTTTAAGACAATGAACAAAGATGTGGATGCTATGACGTTTTAGAAACAATATCGTCTTCCAAGATCCGAAAATGAAAAAAAGTGATATTTATGATAGCATAGTCATTCATTCTTTTGATTGGTATATGAATAGATGTGGTAAGTGTAGCATTCGCCGGACTGTCATTACAAAACACAATGTTCTAACATTTTGTGTTTTTTTGCTAGTTTCTCTCTAGCTTTTTAATATATTTCCACCGTTAAAAAAAATGAACAAAGAGAAAGTCAAGTCCAAAAAGAGGTGTTTAGATCCTCTCGCCAATAATACCAAGAAGCTAGTAAAATGACAAAACTTTGAGTCCATTTTCATATAGAAATTACTTTTTGTAGCTCAAGCTATCTGCTTAGTGTTTCGTTGCCAACAAATCACCTTCTTCAAGCAAAAAACATATAAACTTGGTTAACCAACTTTACATTTAAAACTTTTCTAAAAATCTTTAATTTCTCTAGACGTTCAACATATACTTCACATTCCTAGCTCAACACCCACGAAGTTGAATACACTTATAGCTTTATGGTTGCAGTGTTGTTGAGGTTCATATCACTTTTCTCACCTTTCAAGATAATCAATTTGAATTTTGATGAACTGTTTCTTTTTTCATAGTCTTGTTTTACATTGACAATTATCCTCCTCTATAGTATTAGATGGTCCAAGGGGTAGCATAATGATAATGTGCTTAAAGTCATGATATGAAGCTTTAAGTTCGAATCCCGTCAGTTGCAAATATTTGTAACTGTTGAATTGTATAGTTCCTCCCAGGTATTACGTTTTAATGATGAAATATTTAGGGATTACAAAACTTGACATGCCATTAAATTAAATTTGAATGGACCGAAGCCCACAGACAGGTCCGAGCCTACTAGGATGATCTATTATCTAATACTTTAGCTCATATTGGATTTGAACACTAAAAACATTAAATCAACAATAATAAATTGTTGAAGAAGACATCCGGCAACAAGTGGACATAGATCTAACAGCAGGTAGAAGCATAAACAAGCAACATTTTTTTTGGTAACCATGATTTCCGACCTTTTGGCCGATTAATCCACGAGGTTTGAACCCACCGCTACACAAACTTAAACCAGGTAAAGACCTTTTGGCCGACTAATTCACGGGGTTTGAACCCACTGCCACACAGACTCAAACCAGGTAAAACACTCCTTTTTCAGAAGGTTGGCATGGCTACCTAAGTTTTTTTTCACCTAGTAGACATTGAACTTGAGACCTCACACATTTTAGAGTGATAGTCACAAGCTCTTTTGCCACCAAGCCGCCCTTAAGTTGTTAACAAAATGAAAAACTCTAAAACAAACATAATTTGTTGTTGAAGCCATTTGATAACAAGTGGAGAAAAATCTTAAAACTGCAGCAGCGAAAGCGAAAGCAAATAAGCAAAAAAAATAATTTTTGGGCAGCATGTTAAGACGACATGGTGTGACTGAATGATGGTGATTTTGGTTGGGTTTGGAGCATAATTAGAAAACAAAGAGAATGACGCTATTCGCGTTAGTTAACTATAAACGGTCTTAAAGTTATAGTCGAAAAAATATGCGGCTACGATTTTGGGCGAAAATTTGCATTTTTTTCAAAGAAAATGAAGACGGCGGCGGTAGGGCTTAATGACGTGACAAAGAGGAGGCGGCTCAACTTAGCCGCTTAGGCGTGAAGATAAAAGCCGATCTAATATCACGTTGAATTATATAATTTCACGCAAGTATTAGTTTTATTAATGAATTAATTATTGATTGAAACTTTAAAAGGTTTGATAAACTTTAGGGTGCGTTTGGTATCTCACTATAGGAATTGGACTATAACTATGAAAGTGATTAAAAGTGTTTGTTTTGTGAGCCCAGTAATGAAATAGATATATCATAGTCATAGATTCATTACACACCAATTTGGTGTCTATGAAATCCATTCCTGCGGGCCCATCTCTTTTCCACTACAAAATTCAAATATCTAAACACTTTTTCATTCCCATATATTATTAACCAAACATAAACAATTGTAATGATCTGACTTTTTATATCCATCATATTCTATCCCATAGAATCCGATCACCCATCATGATTCCTAAAGAATAAACCAAACTACCTTAAATTTTAATGGGTCAAAGCACAAAGCGAGCTTCAGCCTGCTAAGATAATCTGTTATCTAGTAGGAACCACCTATTCTAGATTCCAAAATCACGAATAAATCATGATTTGCAGGCTTCATGAGTCTTAGGGAAGTTATTTATAAAAACTCGATGATGTGTTTGTCTAAACTTGTTTGATGGACTAATAATCATTATTAAATTTTAATAAACTCTTAAGCTGAATTTTAATATGTTACTAGTATAAGCTTAGTAACTTGAGGTTAATATGGTATCTCAAATATATATTGTATTGTACTTCAACTTTTTGTGATTAATATATATTTTATCGAAGTAATTCCTTTTACTCAAGAAACTTGAACTTATATGGTATGTATGGCGAAATGCCGAAATGTACTGGAGTCTGTGCTTGAACTTATATTTTAAGTTGGAAACTAAAACTTATATATTAATAAATTTGTTTGACGAATTTGCTGGAGTTGAAAGCTTATTATAAATATTCTTAATTCACGTCTAAAACAACGTCGTTTTGACGTTTGAAAAAAAAAGAACGAAACGACAATTTAGGCCCAAAATTAAAGGGCAAAACGACAATTTCGAAATGAAGTCGTTTCGAAAGTTTGAAAAAATAGCAGAAAATACCACTAAAGTCGACAACGCTTTGCAAAAGGGAGTTGATACTCTCACCATACTTTTTGATGCAAATATCATTTTACATAAGTTACAAAGCTCACAATACAACACTGTAATGCACAGTTATGGTATTTGCATCAAAACATATGATGGGAGTATCAATTCCCTTTGCAAAAAGAGTCCTTTTTCACAAAGTCTAAAAATGGCTAAAAGTACCCCAAAGTATGTGACACTTTGCAAAACCAATCCTATTTTATACCTTTAGCATAAAAAATAAAGGAAAAAAAACCGCCGCAATGCGCGGGTGCATCATCACCTCGTTAATATAAAGTCGCATAAAAAATACATAAAATAAAATTCATATATTTCTGTTTTTTGCTTGATAATTATTTTATTTTATTTTTGTTTATTTTAAAAGGTGTTCAAGTATTTTATGCAATCAGACACCTACAAAGTGAGAAAGCAGTGATTAGATTAAAGTGGGTTTTGATTTTGCCGCCAAATTTCGACAACCACAATTACTCCGGCCAATGGAATCCTCACCACCACAATCACCACCACACCCTATGGAAACCGACACACCACCACCACCACCACCACCACAAGAACCACCGCGCATCCACCGCCTCGAAAAATCAGTCGTCAACCGAATCGCCGCCGGCGAAGTCATTCAACGCCCTGTCTCCGCCGTCAAAGAACTCGTCGAAAACAGCCTCGACGCCGGCTCCACTTCCATCACCGTCACCGTCAAAGACGGCGGCCTTAAGCTCATCCAAGTCTCCGATGACGGTCACGGCATACGTGTATAAACCCTAACTCATGACCTCTCACTATTTACAAATTAATCGAATCGTTTAGTTACGCGATAATTAGTTCAAATGTATCTGACTTGTCACAAAATTCTATAGCTTGTATCAATTTATTTATTTTTATTAAATATACTAACGGTCTAATCTTCCTATTGTGTGTACATTTGATGACGTGGAACACGTCATTTACTGCACAATACGAAGATTAGACAACTGATGTGTTTAATAAAAATAAATAGATTGCTACACGCTATAAAAGTTTGTAACAAGTGAGATATATTTTGAACTAATTATTGAATAGTTTCTTTACGTGATAATTAGTTATAAATGTATCTGACTTGTCACATAATTCTATAGCGTTTATCAGTCTATTTTTAATTTATTAAATACACTAACCGTCTAATCTTCCTATTGTGTAGTAAATGGCGTGTGCCACGTCAACAACTGTACACACAATAGAAAGATTAGAAGGTTAAGTGTATTTGGTAAATTAAAATAGACTGATAAACGCTATAAAATTTTGTGTCTACGTTAGATACATTTATAACTAATTACTCCGTATCACGTAAAGAAACTATCCAATAATTAGTTCAAAATGTATCTCACTTGTTACTAAATTGTATTGCTTGTAATAAATGACGTGTGCCACGTCATAGTTCAGGCAAAACGAAGATTAGACGGTTTGTGTACCGTATTTAATAAGAAAAATAATAGATTGATACATGCTATACAATTTTGTGACAAGTCAGATACATTTTGAACTAATTATTCCTTTGTTTAATTATGTATAGAGATTAATCTAATTAATACATTTTGTTGTTATTGGGTTCAGTATGAGGATTTGCCGATATTATGCGAGAGGCATACGACATCGAAGTTAACATCGTTTGAGGATTTGCAGTCGATTAATACGATGGGGTTTAGAGGAGAGGCGTTAGCTAGTATGACTTATGTTGCTCATGTTACTGTTACTACTATAACTAGTGGTCAGTTACATGGTTATAAGTATGTTGTTATTCTGTAATTGGTGATTGATGTTTTTGTTTTTGTTATTTGGATTGGGATTGGGATTGGTTTGAGTGTGGTTTTGTTGTTTGGTAGGGTGACGTATAGAGATGGTGTGATGGAGAGTGAACCTAGGGCGTGTGCTGCTGTGAAAGGGACTCAGATAATGGTGAGAATTTGTTCTTCTATACCCGATTAGTATGTTAGACGTGGTCATTAGTCCATTAGATATTAACGGTGACTGATAACTTTACGATATTTGCTACTTAGGATCGAAGTAATGTTTAGTATTCTTTTTCTTATATAAATGCATGGTGGTTTTAGAGGAGGGTATATTTGAAATGTGTGCATGTGTGGAATGTAGAAAGTATTCGTCTCGATTCTGATAAGATGGCTAGATACTTATTGACATGAGATAGTACTGCATCATTAAGAAACATGTTAATGTTGTACAATTGTTGGTTCAAGAAGAGTAAAATGTAGAATAAATGAACGTGTTTGAGTTTGTTCTGCAATTAGTAAGAGTTGAAATTAGTGCATAAGGTTTTCTTTTTGATTGGATGATGTGAATGTATTAACCGCAGATCGAGAATCTATTTTATAACATGGTTGCACGAAGGAAAACTCTTCAGAATTCTGCTGATGATTATCCAAAAATTGTTGACCTTCTAAGTCGATTTGCTATCCATCACAAAAATGTGAGCTTCTCTTGCAAAAAGGTGAGTAGTTTAAGTAGTTTTTTGTCGGTTGTAGAAACAACTATTATTATTATGGTTTTGATATCTTCTTTGTCTACTTTCCCATTCTATTTAGCATGGCGCTGCTACAGCTGACGTTCATTCAGTTGCTATGTCCTCAAGAATTGATGCAATCAGATCTGTATATGGGGCCTCAGTTGCTGTAATCTGATAAAATAGAAGCCTCAGATGCTAATCCATCTAGTTCAGTTTTTCAAATGGATGGCCTTATATCCGATTCTAATTACTCTGCGAAGAAGACTACCATGGTTCTCTTTATCAACGGTATGTATGGCACAATCATTTTGTCTTATCGCTAGTATTAGAAATAAAGTTTTACCAAGGGGGTTGTATTGTTTAGAAGTACCATTCTAACAGTGTTCACATATGTAGTCTGATACTCTGATATCAAATATATAAGCACGTTTTATAAATTCTATGTATCTGTTTTACCTATAAGGCTACAATTTTAGATGGAGGTTGTTTCATACTGAAGAGACCACTAATTATTTAAGTTATTTTTCCCCTTTACCTTTAAGAAACCACACAAAAATAAGAAGGAAAAAGAAAAAGGGCAATATGCTCCATCCTCTCTTACTTTTCGTATGCCGCTGACTGATTATCATCACTACTGAACTTTTGAACTCTGACTTCTGCTAGTTTATTGACTTCCATATGATGCTCTGTTTCTGGTTTAATAAAAGTTACTTTTCTTGTCTATATTTTTACAGAAAGACTAGTAGAATGTTCTGCTCTAAAGAGGGCAATCGAAGTCGTCTATGCTGCAACTTTGCCGAAAGCATCAAAGCCTTTCTTATATATGTCAATTGTCTTACCTCCTGATCACGTTGATGTTAATGTGCATCCCACAAAGAGAGAGGTTATGACGTTTTTTATGTGATTTCCATGTTAGATTTATCATCTCCTTGAATTGTTTTAGGTTCACTGGATAAGGTTCGTATCTTTTTTAAGCAACTCTTTTTTCGTAATCATCGACTAGCATTACTAGAAAACATCAAAATACAGATGTTTGCGCCTTTTAAAATAAAATTTCAAAAAATACGCATGTTTGCTCTCTTTCACATAGATCATAAAAATCATGTGTAGATTTCTTGCAAATTTTCAAGCAGAACTTTCTTTCCTTCTACCCTTCAGGTGAGCCTTTTGAATCAGGAAGTTATTGTTGAGAAGATACAATCTACCATAGAAATGAAGCTAAGAAGCTTTAATGAGGCAGGCACGTATCAAGAGCAGGTAGTAGAAATTTATCCTAACGTATAGTACTTGATCCAAATAACACCATCTGTCTTAAATATTTGACATTAAATCCCCTTTTTTTCTGGCACATTTATTATATATGTTGTTTTATATGCTTAACAGGCAGTGGATAGCTCACCAATCAGTTCGGTAGCTGCAAGCAAAGTTTCTCCTATGAATACATCAACGTCTGGTATGCAAAGTGCTTTTTTTTGTTTACTCAAAT
Source organism: Chrysanthemum lavandulifolium (assembly GCA_022545495.1). Taxonomy (NCBI): domain Eukaryota; kingdom Viridiplantae; phylum Streptophyta; class Magnoliopsida; order Asterales; family Asteraceae; genus Chrysanthemum; species Chrysanthemum lavandulifolium. The sequence goes on from CM040244.1 coordinate 196,902,628, forward strand.
AACTCTATTGCTGTAGATGGATGTCTCAGTATCTAACTTGTTCTTATATGACTAAAGGCTCGCAAAAAGTTTATGCCAAACAGAAAGTGCGGATAGATTTACAGGATCCTTCTGGAAGGATGCATGCTTACTTGCAAGTAAAGCCTTCTAGGAACCTTGAAAGCAGTGGTGGCTTAAATTCCATTAGGTAGGATAAATTGTCAAGGCAAATGGGCCCACTTATTTCTATAAATTGTGACCCACTTTTACGTGACTTCCATATGTAAATGTGTTAATTGCATTCAGTCACATTTCATACCTGACTGCAGATCTTCCATTAGACAACGGAGAAATCCAAAGGAAACTGCTGATCTTACAAGTGTTCAGGAGCTTATTAACGAGTTTGAACGCGGATGTCATTCTGGTATGCAGACTGCATTAATTTTCCGGAATTGTATAGTCCTTTGCTTATCATGTCAATGCCTAATGATCTTAATGTCAGGTCTTTTGGATATTGTAAGGAACTGCACGTATGTTGGAATGGCGGATGATGTTTTTGCTCTCCTTCAGCATAATACCCATTTATATCTTGCAAATGTTGTTAATTTGAGGTACTATCCTACCCCCTTATGTTTCTTTTTCATTTTAAAGAAAAAGATTACCGTGCTCCTCTGTTTTTGACCGTCTTATCTTTTGTAGCAAAGAGCTGATGTATCAATTGGTTCTGCAACGATTTGGTTACTTCAATGCAATACAGTTAAGTGATCCTGTTTCACTACAAGAATTAATCACTCTGGCATTGAAGGAGGAAGATCCAGATTCAGATGGTACTGAAAGTGATGACTTAAAAGGAAAGATCGCTGAAGTAAGATGACCTGTCAATTGCTTCACTTTATTGAGTATTTTCTCTGTCTTATTATATTGCAACTAGACATTTTGTAGCTTCTATAATTGTCTGTTTGTTGGTTAATGGGCTGATTGGCCTAAGATCATATATATTTTATTGCTATAGCTGTTTCTTTATCCTACATGCAGATGAACACAAAACTGCTTATAGAGAAGACTGAATTGCTTGATGAGTATTTTGGTATATATGTGGATCCACAAGGCAATTTGTCAAGGCTTCCTGTCATACTTGACCAGCACACACCTGACATGGACCGTGTTCCCGAATTTGCTCTATGTTTGGGAAATGATGTGAGTAACACACACACACATTGCATGCATACTGGCATACACATACATAGTTATATATATCTCATGTCTCTCTGTTTATATAATAGCAGAAAGGGTTAATTGCTTGGAAATGTATTATACTCGTCACTTTTTGCTATTGTACCGAACTTTTTTTTTCTTATTTTGTGTACTGAAGTTTCAAATTTCGATTATTGTGTGTATTTTGTGACCATTTTACCCTTACTTTCAATTTTTGAAGGGTAAAATAGTCATTTTACATGGCAGAATAGTCACAAAATAGACGCAATAATTGAATTTGAAAGTTCAATACACACAATAAGAAAAAAAAAGTTCAGTACAGTCAATAACAAAAAGTGACAAGTATGATACATTTTTAAGTAATTAATCCTAGCAGAAAAGGTGAGTTTTCCGATAGGCGTTATATATGGCTAGTTTTTAATGTCGATGCGTCAATTTTTAGACTTTAAAAAAGTTTATAGTTGAAAAATTACTGGAAATATAATCTTTTTGACAGGCAAACTTAAAATATTGGGCAAAGGGCACGAAAATGTAAATAACTTGTCAATTTTTGCTTTGTTGTTTAGCCATCTTTACTTTTCATACTTTTGAATTCCGTCTATTGGGTGTATCTTATGACCAGTTTGCCCCTACTTGTTAATAGGCGTGTTCATACATGAGAAGGGTAAAATTGTCATAAAATACATACAATAGATGGAGTTAAAAAGTATGATGAATACAATAGGAAAAAATTAAGATGGCTACACAACAATGCAAAAAGTGTCAAGTTGGTTACATTTTTGTGCCATTTGCCCTAAATATATTCAAATAGCTGCAAGAATTTGTAGGACACTAAATGTTCCCTAAGTTCTGAATTTGTGCTGATTGCAGTTAGTTTAGAACTGACATTCTCAATGTATGCGAGATATATGAAGAATAGGTTTACATAACTGGCGGTTCTCTATTCTTAGGTCCTTTGGAATGATGAAAAAGTTTGCTTCCAAACAATAGCTGCTGCTCTTGGGAATTTCTATGCCATGCATCCACCTCTATTACCAAATCCATCAGGTGACAATTCAGATTTTTATAAAAGAGGCTCTGCTCAAGGGAAAGGAAATGTTTCAGAAGGTTTGGATCTTTCTCATTATATGGCCTCTCTAATACTAATCTTAAATCATACTCTTAACTAGACAGAATGTATTGAAAACATTTACTCTGATAAAGCAAATCTGAGATGAGTGGTGAAAATCTCAATCTTTCTGGGATTCAACTGTTTACTGAGATGTGATATATTTCTTACATCTTGATGGACTGGAGCAAAAAAGTTAAATGACCGTTAATCATATAAGAAATAGGTAATATGTTCTGAACCAGTCGGATATAAGTAGGATTATTTTTGTTTCATGATGATCATCATGGTCTTAATGGAAGATATTTACGTATCAAAATTTTATAATATTTGTACCGTCGTTTTTTTTTTTTTTTATTGAGTTTGAGTCTTGGATTTCTGTCAATTCATTGGGTCATAACAAGAGAATTCCTATCAATAGTCCAGAAAATAAATGATAAGCGTTAAAATATATACAGAAAATGGAAAGAAAGAAATCAGGTCTTGGCAATTCTTTGAAGCCGTAAACTTTTTCTGGAAAACGTGAATTTACAAGCTACTTTCAGGGAATGATATGGTGGAGGATGGAGTTGATAATGAGTTACTTTCAGAAGCTGAGAATGCGTGGGCACAGCGAGAGTGGTCAATACAGCATGTCCTGTTTCCTTCTATGCGGCTCTTCTTCAAGCCCCCAACTTCAATGGCCACAAATGGAACATTTGTGCAGGTATGACTTTTCTTTTAGCTTATTATGCTCTTATTTAGTGACTTTATTATTGCACTATGTCTTTGTTTTTCTGTTGTTCACACAAATCATGGGCACACGTTTTCTGTGCAAATTACATCAAATCTAATTTGTTTGCTAAACATTAGTGATTGTTGGGAGTCTGCAGTGCCTATATATGTGTTGACAACAGTAGACTGGTGCACTACTGGTAATATTGGGTGTAATATTTTTGTAGGTCGCCTCTCTGGAGAAGCTATACAAGGTTTTTGAAAGATGCTAGAGACACCCACATACGTTTGTTTGTGTAAAGGATGGTGTGTATATAATGGTGGTTAGTCTTTTGGCACATTGTTTCACGCATCAGAATGTTCTCGCTCCAACGGCTAAATGATTTTTATCTTGGAATTGTGTTATTAGGTTGCTGTTTCTAAACAACAAAAGGAATTGTCATCTTATTTCGAAAATATGTTTCCCACTCTTTTGACCCATATCAATTTCCGAAATCTGACCAGTAGTGCGATTCCGTTGTTAAATGCCACATTTAGCTGTACATATATTAGATACAGAACCTTCCTTGGTCCCCATCACAAAAATTGGCAACACATCTGTATCAAAATTCATATTGAGTTTGCCATTAGACTTTGACTTGGTTTCTACTCATATTATTGTTTCGGTATCAATTGACAATATAAGCCACAAACATGAAATCCACAAGCATCTAACAAAGGAAAGATAAGTTGTTTATTTTTTTATCACCAAATTAAGAGAAATATTTTCCGGTGAGTTAAATTTAGCATTTTTTATTGATTTAAGATCATTTGAGGACAAAAGATTATATCAATCTCTACCTTCCATTTTTATTTGATCTAATGGATGAGATTAATCCCAACAATTTAAAAACCCACTTTCATCATTTTTTTCAAATGTTAATATTTTTCAAACCGTTAATCGTTAAACAAAAAAATATATCATTCATGACGGCGTTTAATTATCTTCATCGATGAAGACTTTGATATATTTTCGACACAATTTTTTTTGTATTTTCACGCTTTTTTAAGTTTTTCGTTTTTACGTTCTTAAAATTTGCGTTAAAAATCGTATATGATAAAGCACTAATTTGAATATCGCATGTGATATTAATGTAATATCATATATGATATGTAATATCACGTGTGATATTAGTGTAATATCACATATGATATTATATATCATATATGATTTAACACTAATATCACACGTGATATTCAATTAATGTTTTATCATATATGATTTTTTTCACGCAAATTTCGAAGAAAAAAAAAAAAAAAAAAAACGAAAAACGTGAAAAAGCGATTTTTTTTCTTTTTCAAAAGTATATCAAGTCTCCATGTATAAAAGATAATTAAATCTTCGTCATGACGGTGTAAATATTTTCACTTAACGATTAACGGTTTAAGAGATATTTAAATTATAAAAATAGGTGAAATAATAAAATGATTTTAATCCGGTATTGATTTCTTTTAAATGAATGATGGAGATGAGTCCCTTGGTATGTGAGAAAAATTTGGTATGTAAAATAACTCTTCTCTTTTTTATTTCTCTTTTATTACTTTTATAAGTTTTATCCTTTTGTATAAGAAAATAGTGGTTTTAACATATGCTTAATTTTTACTTTTTTAGTAAAAAGTATCGAATACTTTTTTAAACCACGAGACCAAATTAAATGCAAGACACAAAATATACCAAACACCAAGTGGATGTGTCCGATGTGATCGACACGGACACTACAATTTTACATCGACCAAAGATGAGGAATGTTAGGCTTCTGAATTGATGATGGTACTATTGTGGGAGATACCCTCATGGTCGCCAAGGCACTTGACATTATTATGTCGGATGGTCCGGCTCGGGGGTTGTTTCTGAATGTCGATAAGACTGAATTGTTCGGCTGTGGAGGACCCCGAAGCGGGGTGGAGGTGTTTTCCTATAAACATCTCGCCGGTCGATGGTGTCAAACTTCCGATGGTTCGATTAGTTTGGATGAAAGCTTTTGTCGAGCTAGCTTTGAAGAGGTTTCTAAAACTATCTTGCTAATGGAAGCTATTCTTAAACTTAATGACCCCGGTGTGAGCTCCTTCTTCTTCGTAATTGTCGGGTAGGAAATTATCTTATGCTTTGAGGACATATTCCCTTGCACATGCGAGAGGCCCAAGCCCGATTTGATCGGATGTTACGTGCTTCTTGAGAAGATTATTCTGACCTCGGGCGGGGTTTGGTGTTGGCGGTGGCGGCTTGCCACCCTCCCAATCAAGATGGGTGGGCTTGGCATCCATGCGGCTAGTGACATTATCCATTATGCTTTCCTCGCCTCTCGATTGCAAACAACTGATATGCAGGATTTGATATTGGCAAAAGCGGGCATCAATTCCCACGGTCCTTCGTTCCAACATGCTCTTGATACTTTTAACAATTGCTTGTAACACGACACGCGTTCTCGTCACCTCGACGCCCCGCCCCCGTATGATGAAAACATTGGCAAAGTGTTACTTTGGTGTCATCGAAAGATCTTGCTTCAAGTATTCGTTGAGTCCAAGACAGTGGCTATCCTCGGTTGTGCCGGCCCCACACGCACAAGATTTCTATTCACCATACCCATTGATGGGTTAGGTCGGAGGATGAACCATCGCCAATTCCGTTCGGTATTGTGTTATAGGCTTACCATACCTATGTTTTTCGAAGGTAGTCCTTGTCCGATTGCAAGCATCGTATGGACAAATGGGAGACCATGCGATTCATCGTTCCGGTGAAGTGGGGTGAAGTTCGAGACATAACACAGTGCGAGATATTCTTGTCGACATATGTTCCAAGGTAGGGATTATGGTGAAGAAAGAGGCCCCAATGGGGTTTCTTTCGAGGACGGAAAAAGCTACGCCCGCAGACTTGCTATTATTCAATTGGTTCCGCAGTAGGACGCATGTTTGGATGTGGTAGGATATCCCCACTGCGGGTATTGATGCAACTTTGTGGGCTCCGGGGTAGCCTCACATAATCTTGTGGAGAAGAAGAAAAGGAAATATGTGTCAAATGTGAGGAAAGCGGTTACAAGTTCATTCCATTTGCTTTTTCGACATTCGGGAGCTTGACTCGGAAGCCTTGGATACACTTTCACGCATCAAGGCGGTTCTTTGTAGCCACCAAATAATGTCAAGAGTGGGGTTTTATTTTCACTGATTAAGCTTTTGTATTCGAGAAAGGGTGGGGCCAACTAGTGTCTCGCTTCCCACCAACTTCTTGTAATTCCTTTTGGTTTTAATGAGTGATGTTTTATTAAAAAAAAAAAAAAAAAAATATATAATAATATTAATAATAATAATAATAATAAAAAAGAAAAAGTACGACTTCGTTTAACAATAATCGTGACTTTCTCTCTTAGAATATGCAATGAAATGTATACTTATACAATATGTTAAATTATTCATGACAAATTCTTAATTAGTTTTAAAAAGTAAATAAAAACTGAAATCATTAAGTATTAACTCAAATGTGTTAGATATCGAAATTAAGTTCACACCAACTTTAAAACTATAAGGTTCATTCTTTTGAATAAACTAGCTGGTATTTGCACGTTGCGATCTTGATACCCGTGTAACTAAATTTTCCCGCAAGCAATTGTTTTTGATTGCATTTTCCATGACAATAAATTATGAATGGTATTGCTAAAAAAATCCATGGTAATGAATATATAAAGAAGATTATGTATTTATAATTGTATTATGTGTAAAACCTTATAACTACTATTTAATTATCGATCTGCTGCTTTTTGGTTGGTTTATGAGTTATGACAGCGTTATTGGTGGTTGACAATGATAGAAAGTGATAACGTTAACTGTAAATTCTGGTATGCGTCGAGCTTATAGATATATACTAAGTATTTTGATTTTATTTTCTACAAATCTGAAATGATATTTATGGTTTTAATATTTTCTTTCTGTGTTGAGAAATCAACAAATAATAAATGGGGATAGCTTAGCTATAATTTTTGTAACCAATTGGCTACAATCCTTCATAAAAAATACACTATAAATGAATCAGGGACCAACAGAAAAGAATCATGACACACAAAAATAATTAGAGACCCACATTATATAGCACAAAATTGTAGTCAATTGGCTACAATTAATTGTAGCTAATATATTCCCATAATAAATATCTAAAGAAGACACTGAATCGAAGTTTAATGGAGGACATATTAGTCATTTTTCTTTATTGAAAATTCAACATCTATATCTATATTACATATAAAATGAAAATGGTCAAATGTTTAAAGTTAAGTTGAAAATTAAAAATGATCAAATGTGAGAGAAATGTACAGTGTATTAATACTCTTATTAAAATACCTCATTATTTAAAAGTACAATTATTTATTCACATTGTACAACCAACACACAAACTTTCATACAAGCTAACAAGTTGATGGTACATACAGTTTTAAAAACTGAACCGGACCAACTGGTTCATCCAGGAATCGGTGTCGTTAGCGGTTCGGCTAACCAATAAAAGCCATCCGAAAACGAATCAAAGAAGACCCGTTGAAATCGATACAAATTGGTTAATCAGGCCTTATCGAGATCTATTTCTAGGTTAATCGTCACATAGTACCATGCCGCAACGCTACGGTATTCTACTATACTTACTATATATAAAGGAAAACCAAAACCAAAACCGAAAAGTTGAAACTAAAAAAGGAAATGTTGAAAAAATATATTTCAAAAGGAAACTATTACTCTCTCCGTCATAATAATTGTCCACTTTGATTTTTTTAAGTACTTTTTATACAACTTTGACCATTAATTTTTTTATTTGTGTTATATAATACTTGATGAAAATTATACCAAATGAAAATACATTTAAAACACAATCTATTCATATATTTTTCATCAAGTATTATATTACACAAATAAAAATATTTATGGTCAAAGTTGATTAAAAAAGACAAAAAAGTCAAAGTGAACAATTGTTATGGGACGGAGGTAGTAATACACATCGAAAACCAGGTTGACCCGGGACGCTTCAAGCCCGGCGGGTTGACCCGGTTTAATTTGATTCGTTTTCGACCCAACCCGTCGGGTTGACCCGGTTTAGATCGACCCATTTTTTTACCAAGAACGGTTCAAACCGGTTGAACCACCCGGGTCGAACCGGATTTCAAAACATTATGTTTTAATTCTCAAATCTTCAAACTTTTATTATTTTCGTTTATAACTCATAAACTTATTTTTATCACTAAACAATCTTTGCTATAAAATCTCGTTACTATGTACAGATACTCGTCTAGTTTAATAAATGGCTAAATGTTATTTAAGATTTGAGTCCATTTTATAACCTCTTTAATTGCTAAAACACTTTAAAATTAAAATCCATATTTCATTTTGTAAGATCTTAGTTCGTCAATCACGTGTGAGAAGTCTGCAATTTCACTTTTTTATAAGGCATTCTACATTCTTTAGCAAATGAGACATCATTTATGATAAATGTGAGTAAATTTTTGACGAATAAATGGTATTTTTTTGTCATTTATAATAAGGCTAATAACCTATTAAAACATTATACTTGTCAAAAATGTCAATTCTGCGTAGTGAACTAAAAAAATAACTCTTTTAGAAATTAATGTTAATATTTTTGTCTTTTTTAAGTATTATAACCATTTTACCCTTCGAAAATATTTCAAAAAAAATTTTGAAAAAATTTGAAATTTTTTTATTTAAAAATAAAATAAAAAATCGCATGTCATAAAAAAATTCTAAAAAGTTATTTCAAAAAATTCTAAAAAGTTATTTCAAAAAAAATTCAAAAAAAAAAAAAAAAATCGAGAAAAATTTTAATCTAAAAAAAAATCCATGTCACAAAAAAAATTCTAAAAAAATTATTTGAAAAAATTTCAAAAAAAAAGAATTTGAAAAAAAATTCATAAATATTTTTTATATGTTTTCCCCTGTTTTTTATTAACTTTTGATTTTTCTTTTTGTCACAAGTGAATTTTTTATCGATTTTTTTTTTATTACAAAAAGAAATTCAATTTTTTTTCTCGTGTCACAAAAAAAAATTCTAAAAAAACACATTTGAGAAAAAAAAATTTGAAAAAAAAGTATTTGGAAAAAAAATTCGAGAAAATAAAAGTTTTGAAAAAAATTCGAAAAAAAAGTATTTTGAAAAAAAAAATTAAAAAAAAATATATTTTGGAAAACAAAATCGGAAAAAAGTATTTCAAAAAATTCGAAAAGAGTAATATGGTGTAATCTTAAAAAGACAAAATGTCAACATTAATGTTTAAAGAGTTATTTTTTAGTTATTTACGAAGAATCTGCCATTCTCGTGAATATAGTCTTTAAAAGTTTTATTAGCTCTTTATAATAATAATAAACGTTCAATAATCCTATCTAGTTACTAATATTTTATATTGTATTATATATTTATGAAATTAAAATATATTATTCATGTATAAGTATACAATAATTAGTTATAATTAAGTTACATAGAACATAATATGACCCATGTAATAGGTAAATATACTTATGATGTGATTAATCAATATATTAATATATTATTGATTCTTATTAATATAATTATAAGAATCTATTTTTCATAATTTACACGTAATCTAAATTATAATGTAATATATTGATATGTTGATATTTGGCTCATTGATATATGCATTAAATTAAAGTTGGTGTTATTATTTATTTTTAATTATTTTTTGTTGTTAAATTTACTTATTCTTTTAGCAATTGAAAAAATTAAGGGAGAGTTAAAAATATATAAAAGATCAGAAAACAAATATTTTCAAAAGTGCACGTTGAGAATAAAAATCATTAAAAATATAAATTTGTGATGATTTTTTGTTTTGTTTTGTGCTAAAGGAAATAGTTAAAAAAATTGATAAAAATTTTCGACAATATTTTGTTCACCAATATTATTTTGTTTTGATTTTTTGAAATGATGACTTTTCTTTTCTTATTTTTATCCGTTGCAAAATTTTCTTATATATATTCGATTAGAGATACCTTTGTGCATGTGAAGTCGCATGGAGGATATTTGGTTTTGAGATTTACAATAGAACACCTTGTGTTGAGAGGTTTTCTTTTCATATGTCAAGCGAGCAACAAATTATATACGAGTTGAGAACTCTGACCTTGAAACTGTTGTTCACCGGCCATCAGTTGGTTTTCAGAAAATCATATCTTTTAAACCGTGAGTCATCACAGATCTGCCACCCATCATTTCGAAGGTAATTGACTCAAGTTTCATTTAAAAGTACTTCCAAGGATTGGCTTGTTATAGAGTTTAACCAATTGGTTAAATATGAATAGAAGGTCCGTTATAGTTGAGTCTTTTTTGCATAAAAGTTATTTTTTTTTGGTCAAATCAGGCACGAGGCGTAACAAATACGGAGGCATCAGGAAGACTTTCTTATGGAAAACACTTACTGGTTGAAATAAGAAGAAAGGGTGATATTCTTTTAAACGTCGCTTCCAACAGTAGTGTATCTTTGTTGATATTGGGAGGTAGAACTGCGCGTTCCAGATTTCATACTCCTATCAATGATGAGACCTGTACATGCTAAGTCCTAAAAAGTGATCTTGCCACTTTGTTACAGAAATTTAAGCTTATCATATGGTATGAAGCGCCCATGAGTGATAAGCTTTGTTTTGAGGCCTTAAATCGCTCTTTAAGAGACATACTGCGTACTAGCAGGCATGCCATCTGTGAACTATCTTTGGGGTAACATGAAATATGTGTTTGCCGGTGATTTTAGGTAGGTGCTGCCAATGATTTAAAAATTTTCACAACAAGACATTGTTAATGCTTCATTATAGCAGTCTTACCCATGGGATCATTGCAAGGTTCTTAAGTTAACCTCGAACATGAGGCTGACTGTCGACTCATGGCCAAAAGATGTTAGCGAAATCCGTGAATTTGTTTAATGGATATTGAAAGTCGGAGACGAAAATATTGAAGAAGCAAACAATGGAGAGATTTCTATAGATTTACCCGAAGGATTCTAACCAATGAAGTTGATGATGCGGTAACATCTATTATTGATTTTACGTGTCCAAACATTTGAGTCACATAAATGATCCAACATACTTCCAAGAAAAGGATATACTTGCTCCGCGAATGAGGTTGTGGACACCATAAACGATCATTTGTTGAATACATTTGCAGGTGAAGACATGGTTTATCTAAGTTGCGACAATATTGATAAAACTGAAAGTGGCACCGTTATAAATGAATCCGTTTTCACTCCAGAATTTATCAATGGATTAAAATTCTCCGGTGTTCCAAACCACAAGCTTGTGTAAAAAGTAGGTGTCCCAATAATGTTATTTAAAAATATTGACCAGTACAATGGATTATGTAATGGAATAAGACTTCAAGTTGTTAAATTAATAAGAACTTCAATTGAGGTAAAGATAATTAATGGAGCACACTTTGGAAAGAAAGATGATGAAAGTGGCACCGTTATAAATGAATCCGTTTTCACTCCAGAATTTATCAATAGATTAAAATTCTCCGGTGTTCCAACCACAAACTTGTGTAAAAAGTAGGTGTCCCAATAATGTTATTTAAAAATATTGATCAGTACAATGGATTATGTAATGGAATAATACTTCAAGTTTTTAAATTAGTAAGAACATCTACTGAGGCAAAGATAATTAATGGAGCACACTTTGGAAAGAAAGATGATGAAAGTGGCACCGTTATAACTGAATTCGTTTTCACTCCAGAATTTATCAATGGATTAAAATTCTCGGGTGTTCCAAACCACAAACTTGTGTAAAAAGTAGGTGTCCCAATAATGTTATTTAAAAATATTGATCAGTACTGTCACAATTCTCAACTTCCGGTCATTTTTCAAATTTATATTTTCATTAAACGTTTATTTTCCTATTAAATAAACGCTATCGCGTAAACATTTATTTTGTACAATTGATCCGACACTTCCAAAAATAATCCTAATATATTTTTATACTCATTTTAAGACTATAAAAATTATATTATTAGTTTACCCGATGTTTTTAATTTATTTTGTATATAAATTGTTATATTTATATAATTACGACGGTTTTCTTAAATACTACACGATAATGATTATTTCACTCAAATTTTGCAAGAAATGTATTTTTATAATTTTTATGACCTCAATACATTTTATCTTGACCCGTTAAAATTTATTTTAAGCTAACGCTACCCTAAATGCTTATATAAATACACAAGTTACTAATAATTTATAATTAACTACACATTACTCAACATTTAAAACACTTGATTATGATTAAATGCATCTATATATTTTTTTTGGTATATGTCGACACCCCCAAGGGGTGAGTCATTTAGTTTACTAAATATCTCTTACAAGTATATTGTATTATACTCATTATCAACACATACAACAATTATCCACTAAGTGTAAAAAGATCAAAACCATTTCTCTTCCTCTCTTGCTCCTAGAACCGGCCAACCATAAGGAAGAAGAAGGAGTTCATAAATTTTTATCTAATCAAGTTATTTACACTCTAGTATCACTTTTGATTAAGATTGTGAAATAAAAACCTTGGGTGATTAGGATAAAACCTTTGATCATAAACCTCATCAAGCTAACTAGTAAGCATCTCATATCCATTTTCATCTTTCATATTTATTCTATGTTCATTTCATCATATTTGAGTAAAACATGCAAATCATATGATGTTTGTACCACTTTTTCATTGATTTTAAGAGTTATATATATATATATGTCTTCTTATAATTATTCCTTATAATATATCACTCTTGGTAATGCCTAGGAAACCATGACACCCTAAGAAGGTGTATGGTAGGATTAGAATAACCGGAGTTGTTTTGAATTGATTAGAATAGGTTTGGTGAGAAAAACTCATTTCGACAAGTTTTATTATGGTCTGTCCATATTTTGAAAATCTGAAATTTCGACAGTAAGTAAAATTTTTTGGATTAGATATTTAGAAAATATACTTTAAAACGAAAACGTGGCCGCTTGAACGGGTTAAAACGGAGCTATAACGAAGAAGTTATGCTATTTACAAGTTTGACGATGAAAACTAATTATTTCAGAAAATTCAGCATGCTGTCTCGACCTTTTTACGAGTAAAAAATGAGTCTTAAGCGTTATAAATTGTATCGACTTATCAAAAATATATTAGTATACTTTGATACGAAGCTAAGGACATATAAAACGGACTTGTAACGATTAAATTATACACGTTTACACAAAGTTGCCGTAACTTTATTTTATAAGAAAAACTATATTATCTCTAATAGACAAGTCTTACGGCAAAACAAGTGACCATATTGAAGGTCGTTTTTAACATTGATGTAGAACTTTTTATAAAGTGATGTCTTCTAGTAAAAGTAAGTTCGCCAAGCATATTTTCCAAAATGTCCAACTGTTCGTCAAGCGAAGTTATAACGAATAAAATACGGTCATTTAAACTTGGCTGAAAACCACCATTAAACTATATTTTTGGACTAAAGTACCATACTTAACCTATATTTTTTTTCTTTGTGATCAAGACCTCTAGGATGGAAACTTAAATACTAAAACTTTGAGATAATGATACAAGCTTTCCAAAACGGTGGAGTTCGTTTCCTAACACTCGATGTGCACCATTTTGCGACTATCGTAGGAGGTTGTTTCAACGTAACTACATGTAAAGTATTTTTTTTATACGACGGGATGTCATAAACATATATTTTGACGATAAACATTATTTCCAAAACGTACAAGTGGTATGGATATAATATGAGTTTGCATGCACGACATTGTTTCATGACTTACATTAGAGCATATCATTCATTATAGGTCGCGGTTAGACTGTTGCGTCTCATTTCTGTGCATCCACTTTGTCATCATAACTATTGCAACATGTGAGTTCGTAGCCCCACTTTTACTCGTTTTAATTGTTTTATAAACTCTTCGGGGGAGATACATGCTCAACTTCATGCTTTTACTTTACACTTATATGAACTTAAACTATATTGTTAGATCTATTATGAACTTGTTACCCTTTTGTTTCACTACTTATGCTAGTAAGTAGATTGTGTCCGAACTAAATTGATCACTATGTTATGAACGCTATTATTTGAATCACTTTCCTTGATTTTGGACCCTTCAACATGTATATTTGAGCTCTTTTAAATTGAATTGGACCCTTTAACATATAAGTGAACACTTTGGACTGGATATGAACCTTTTGACATGTAATTAATCACTTTTAACTCGATTTAATTCCTTTGACATATGATTAATCTATTTTAACTTGAATTAATTCTTTTTGACATATAATTAATCTCTTTCAACTTGATTTAATTCTTTTGACATGTAATTAATCACTTTTAACTCGATTTAATTCCTTTGACATATGATTAATCTATTTTAACTTGAATTAATTCTTTTTGACATATAATTAATCTTTTTCAACTTGATTTAATTCTCTTGACATATGATTAATCACCTTTAACTTGATTAATTCTTTTGACATATAATAAATCTCTTCTAACTTGATTTAATTCTTTTGACATATAATAAATCTCTTTTAACTTGATTTGAACCTTTTGACTATTTTGAACTTGCTTGACTTTACATTGAACCTCTGGACTATTTTCAACTTGTTTGACCTTATATTGAACCCTTTGACTATTTTGAACTTGTTTGACATAATATTGAGCCCTTTGACTATTTTGAACCTTTTGATATGTTTCGAGCTCTTTGACCATTACGAACTTTTGAACTCGACTTAAATCTTTGAACTTAATTACGAACTTTTGAACGGAACTCTTGAACTTAAATACAAACTTATGACTTGTTTGAACTTATTGAACCGCACGTGTTATGACCTTGACCTAAAGTCTCCCATGTTCGAGCATCACTATAAAGTCTCCTTTGTTGGAGCATCACTATAAAGCCTCCCGGTCCGGAGAGAATGTCTCCACATGGGAACGGAGCATTTTCAATCTAAGTCTCCCTTGTTGGAGCAAAGGCAAATTCTCCCATGTTCGGAGTGTTCTTAGTTGTATATTAATAGTTGTATGATGTCTTGTTCAGTACATTCGCATTGTTAGTCTCCTATTAGTAGGTAGTATGGATAGCGCTATTAGAGGTCGGCCAACCTCTCGTCCACTATGTTACGGACGATATTATTTATTCTAGGGCTTTGCACCGCATACATTATTATATACGTGGTACTATATTGTGAACTATTATGACCACTTATACTCGACTACTAGACACACTATATTTTTGTGCAATGGGTTGTGAACACACATGTTGCAAGTTTTGTATGGGCGGAACTTGAACCGGTGGATTCACAATTCCTTTGCTTTGAACTATTATGATAATGTGCACTTGACTATTAGACATACATATTTTGGCAGTGGGTTGTGAACACACAGGTTGCAAGTTTTGTATGGGCGGAACTTGGAACTGAGTGGATTTACAATGCCTTTGCTTTGTGGACTATTCTAAATGACCAAAAACTTTGCCTTTGTTGCATGAACGCTCTTTAAAAGCTTTACTTGTTAACCAAACTCTATGAACTCACTCAACCATTGTGTTGACACTTTTAGCATGTTTTATCTCGTATCTAAGGCATTCACTCATGGCATGCATGGACTTATCATAGAGTCGCGGTGTCGACGTCTTACCTACATTTTGCACTTAACTATCGTTTGGTTGTAACAAACTTATTTTGGTATCTTGGAAATCTATTGGGACCTATGTTTTGTAAACTCGCTTATTTTCTTGAATCAAACGATATTTTCAAACGACACTTTAGGTCGCTCGATATAACTGTAACTTTGATGCTATGATCGTCATCCCCAGAATTCCATTCCGCTGCAAAACAGGTAATTTGGGGGTGTGACAAGTACAATGGATTATGTAATGGAATAAGACTTCAAGTTGTTAAACTTGTAAGAACTTCGATTGAGGCAAAGATAATTAATGGAGCACACTTTGGAAAGATGATGATCGTACCGAGGTTGAAAATTACTTCGTATGATAATGTTTACCGTTAAAGATCATAAGGAAACAATTTCTAGTGTCCGCTTCGTTTGCCATGACAATAAACAAGAGCTCGGGTCAATCACTTTCAAAGGTTGGTTTGTATATGCTACATCCTGTTTTCGAACATGGACATGCATACGTTGCCTTTCCAGGGACGGATCTATGCCCTGGCCACATGTTGCACATGCCACACACGAAATTGGCGACCATGGTTTTTTAATAAAGTTGTAGGTTTTTATGTTTTGTGTTCTATACGGATATAAGAGACTTAATGAGAAAATTAGAATTTGTTCAAGAACTAAATTTATAAACCCCATTAAGATGAGATAAAAATCTTATTAGTCCAAATAGATTTATTGGTCCAGGAATAAGATTTTTCATCAACTTCATTTTATTTTTTATTTTTTATTTTATCATTATTATTATTATTATTATTATTATTTTAATAAAATGATAGGAGCATTATCTTGATTTAATTTTACTTTTTTGGTTTTTATGAGATTTTGATTTAAAGTTTCTTACGCTTTCTATAACATACTTTTACAATGGCCAATTTATACCTTAGTTGATTATGTAAATCATATATATAGAAATTGTATAATAAAGAACCGCTTCTAAGCCTTGAAATATTGAAAGATAATCTGTTATATATGACGATCAAATTAACTTTGTTAACATGTTTACCGTTAGAAAAACATTTGTGCCACAACCATTTCAAATTGTTGGATTCATCAGTGGCCATTTTCAGGGTAAACAAAAAAGATGTTTGAAGGTTGTCATTTGTGATGTAGATGGTAATATCTCGATGTAATTTAAACAAACGGGGATTGGACTTGGATTCTATAAGATGCCCGATGTGCAATAATGATCTAGAAACTGCACAACATGTTTTTGTTGAGTGCTCGGAGGCAGCTTACCTATGGATCATGATCTCGGTTACCGGGCTTTCAACAATTTCCGTCCACGTTGGCTAATTTAATCGGTGAGTGATACAACCACCCTAAGTCCCGCCATGAAGACTTGTTTTGATGCGGTTGTTCAAACTACTTTTTGGGTCATTTGGAGATACAGGAATCGTGTTTGCTTTGACTTGAAACCTTCGAGAAAGGATACTTTAAGCGAAGAAATCAAACTATTATCTAACTCGTGGATTATGCATAGAATAAACACTCCGGTTCCCGGTTGGTTAGATTGGATAGTTAATCCTTATTCACTTGTAGCTTAACTGTACGTTCATTTTCTTTTTCCTTTCTTCCCTCTAGCTTCTTGCTAGAGTGTTAATAAAATTGCCGTTCAAAAAAAAAAGATGGTAATATCTCGAAAAGTACAACAAACGTTGTCTGCAAAGAAGTACATTAAGGTCTATCATCAATGTTCAACGAGTATGTACAACTATATAAATGACATGTTTTATACCATCTTTTAACTTTGCATTTACTCTTAGGGTTAAATGTGGTTAATATAAAAATATGTTACTAAACTTTTTAAAAAAGTTCGTCTAAGATACCGAACTTTCATTTTGTTCACTTGGGCTATTGAATTTATAAAACATGACATTTGAGGTTACTGAACTTATAAAAATATTCCTAAACAACATTAAACTTGCAAAAAGACGACATTTATGTTCTTAACTTATCCAAAATATACGTTCAAGTCACTCCGATCAACACTAAAAATGCTTCTTATAATAACCACAAGTGAATAAAATGAAGGTTCAAGACTTAGGAGAATTTTTGAAAAGTTTAAGAACATATTCAGATATTAACACGCACTACTCAAGTGATTGACATTGATTGCACGCTTTGTTTTTCAAGACTATCTAGGTTGAAGAAGGCGATACATGCACACTTATTATTTTGATAGTTTAAAATCAAATTGTTTATCGTATCATTGACATATTACTTATTACTCCATTTAAAGAATAATAGAACCTATTTACGTTTGTTGTTGTTTGTTATTTTATTTACGTATGTAACTCTTTAATGAATAATTCATTTCAAAATCTATGTGATTCAGAAAAAGCGAATTCCTCTATTATTTGACGTTGATTTTCCCACACTTCCATTCCTTGTAGAGGAAGGTTAACTGCTTGCATTTAAGGGTCTATAAACTATATCAAATACAAACCTTCCTTGGTCCCCATCACAAAGCTTGGAACAAATGTATCAAAATTAATATTGAGTTTGCCAACTTTGACTTGGTTTCTACCCATATTATTGTTACCGTACTATGTAGTCCATATCAATTGACAATATACGCCACAAACATATAATCGAATATTTTTAACATGGGGATAACTTATTTATAATTTTGGCCAATTAATTTATAATCTTTCATATAAAATCACAACCAAATGAATCGTGATTTCACGAAAATAATCGGACCCACAAAAGAATCGGACCCACATTTACACACACAAATTATAATAGATTGGTTCTATAAAAATCAGGTAATAATATATTCCTTTTAACATACGCTTATTTTAATTTTTTTAGCAAGATATTTTTTAAACCACATGACCAAATTAAATGCAAGACACAAAATATACCAAACAACAAGTGGATGTGTCCGATGTGATGGACACGGACACAACAATCTTACATCTACGAAAGATGAGGATTTTTATGTGTCTGATTTTATTTTAGTTAAAGTTAGGACTTGATGTAGTATTCTGAAAAAAAAAACCCTTTGGACTTGGTTTAAAATAATTGTGACTTTTTTGTTTTAGAGTATGCGATGAAATGTATGTTTATGTAGTATGTTAGATTATTCTTGAAAAATTCTTAATTAATTTTGAAAAGTAAATCAAAACTGAAATCATCAAGAGTATAAATAACTCAAATGTGTTTGATGTCGAAATATGTTCAACACCAACTTTAAAACCAGGGACGGAGCTAGAGGTTTTCAGGTCTTTCGAGATCCTATGGATTTTTGATGTAGTGTTAATTTTGAAAAACACCGATTTTTCTAAACATCTTAAATCTTGCACTCATCCTTCGAAATGTGTTTCAATATTACGGTTAAAATATTTCATGTCTTGGTCATATTTGATCCCTGGCCCGTCCCTATTTAAAACTACGATATAAGGTTGATTCTTTAGAATAAACCAATGGCAGTCTTAAGACGTTACAAGGCTTGATACACGTGTAACTAATTTTTTTATGAGCAACTATTTTGCGGTTGTGATTTTCCGTGACTATAAATCATTGATGGTATTGCTAAAAAATCATGGTAATGAGTATTTAAAGAATATTATGTATTTATAATAGTATTATGTGTAAAAACTTTATAACTACTATTTAATTATCAATCTGCCGTCTTTTGTTTGATTTATGAGTTATGCCGGTGTTATCGGTTGTTGACAATGATGAAAAGTGGTAGCGACGTTGACGGTAAACCACTGTGTGCATCAAGCTCCTAGATATATATACTATGGATTCATTTGGTATGTCGGAATGAAATGTCAACTGAATGGAATAAACGATTTAATGGAATGTAGAGTGTAATGTAATGACTCATTGTAGTTATTAATCATGTTTGGTTTGTATAATAAGACGTAATGAAATCGATAATAAAAAGACTAAAATACTCATTAATGATAGAAACTTTATTTAATGTGGTTAATTAATGATGAAGGTTTATGTAATTTTGATTCCATTACAAGATGTAATGAAAAAAAGTAAGGGACTCTTAAAGAATGGTTTTGATCTGATGGGTCAATTCAGAATAAATCATCAATTTTATAAATGTAAACAAACAACATTTATTTATTACATTGTAATAATTTATTTCTATTACGACTTTAATTACGACATACCAAACACTACGTATCTTGGTTTTATTTTCTACAATTTTGAAATGATATTTATGGTCTTAATATTTTCCTTTTGTGGTGAGAAATTAATAAATATAAACCAATAAAATAAGGTAATGAATCAAAATTTAATTGAAAGCATATTACTCATATTCCCTTGTTAAAAATTCAACATTCAACAAGTAGTTAAATGCTTTATATGCAGTTAAGATTTAAGTCCATTTTATAACATTTTTGATTGGTAAAAACACTTTAAAATTAAAATCTATATTTCATTTTGTAAGATCTTGGCTAGTCTATCACATGGAAAGTCTGAAATTTCACTTTTTTATAAGGCATTTTGTATTCTTTAGCAAATGAGACGTCATTTATAATAAATGTTTCAGTAAATTTAAACTTTTGACGAATAACAAGTATGTTTTGTCATTTATAATAATTATAAATGTTTCAGAAATCATATTTAGTTTTGTATTATCTATTCATGAAATTAGATTATCTAAATATTATTCATGTAGAAGTATGCTATAGTTAATTATAATTATGTTAGTTGGAAATATAATATGACTCATGTAATATATTTATGCTAGTTATAATACTTAAACTTCTTTTTCCTTGGAAAAAATTGTTTCTTGTGATATCACAAAAGTACATAAATGTTGTGAAACTAATAAAAGAGAATAATAAAGAACAAAAACAAATAGTAAAAAATAAAAGAATTGAATTATTTATCTCACAATGCAAACATATATATAATTACACGATCGAGTATTTCACAAATATAATTCTCTAATTAAGATAACTATATGAACACCCATTTCATATTTATCCCACTAACTTCAAACAAGTTTTTTCTTGTCTTTTCTTTGTAATTTCCATAACCTTTAACTTATATATAAACGCCACAACCCCTTCTGTAGTCAGACAAATAAAAATGGGATCATTGGTCATAAATGGTCACAAGAAGCCTCATGTCATCTGTTTAGCATTACCAGCACAAAGCCACGTGAAGGCCATGCTCAAACTAGCACAGCTTCTTCACCACAAAGGACTCCAAATAACCTTTGTCAATACTGAATACATCCACAAACGTATGCTCAAATCTGGTTGTTGTCTCGATGGCTCGCCTGATTTTCGATTTGAGTCCATTCCTGATGGCATCCCTAGGAGTTCTGAAGATGATGATGGGTCACAACTACTCATGCAACATCTTGAAACCACCTTCATGGCTCCTTTTCTTGATCTTGTGAGTAAGCTTGTGAATCCTCCTACTTGTATCATCTCGGATGGGTTTATGACAGCTTTTAGTATTGATGCTGCACAAAAGCTTGGAATTCCAATTATGCTTTATTGGACACTTTCTGCTTGTGGTTTCATGGGCACTTACCAGGTTCAAAATGTCATAGATAAAGGACTCACGCCACTTAAAGGTATGTTTTTCATTGTTGTTAATTGTATATATATGGCGTGAAATGCGTGATTAGAAACTAGAAATTCGTGAGAAGCCTGAGAGGTTTTAGTATGCAATCTACTAAGTTTGGAAGGGAAATTCAACAACATGGTAACGAACTTACCGTGAGTTTATTAGAAGGGTCTGTCTAATAGGTGCCGATAGACATGAGTGTAACTGTGTAAAAAAAGAATTGTTGAGTTCATAGAAAAAGAATTGTTGAGTTCATTAAATTAAATATCACATGTAATTGTGGTAATTTAATATGAATTAATGTTTACTAAATGAATTTTTTTGATTTAAAAAACAGATTCAAGTTTAGTTAAATAGATCAAACCGGTATCTTATCGCCACCCGTTAGACATTTCCAAAATGTTCAAGAATGCCACCCCTCATACTCTGCTACTATACCTCGTGACAACACTAGATTTTTATACGTGTATTCTGAAAAAAAAAAAAAAAAGAATTAATTAAGGTTCGTGACTGATTGATGTTTGTGCCACCGATTTAGTGTCTGGCAGCTTTTCGGCAAAAAGCCAGAAGTTTTAATAAAAAAAACTACTACTTACATGTGTCCAAAATCGATTGTGCCACAAGCTTGACCATTTTAAAAAACTCTCATTTGTATGAAGTTCATTTTGGTGCCGTGCTCATCCTAGTATGAACTCTTTCAAAAAGTTGAACCAAACAGAAATAGCCATTTTGTAATTTGTTAATTCTTGGATAAAAAGGTAACAACAATATGTGAAATAAATATATTCAAAAGTAGCAACTATTATGATGATTTATGAAATAGATATATTATAAACAAAAGTAAAGAGATTAATCTTTTTTCACCCACAATGAGAATGAATGCACACTTATGACTTGTTTCATGCTTACAGATGAAAGTTACTTGACGAATGGGTACTTAGACTCGGTTATTGATTGGATTCCCGGGATGGAAGGCATCCGGCTAAAGGATTTAAACAGTATGATCTGGACTACAGATGTACTAGTACAACTTATATCTAAAGTTACACAGAAGTCGCACGATGTTTCACACAATATCTTCCACACGTTTGACGCGTTGGAACCTAGTATTATTGATGCTTTATCGTCCATGTATCCTAAGGTGTATACGGTTGGCCCCATGCAATTACTTCTTAACCAAATACCCAAACAAGACAAAGAAACCGAATTGTCATACAGCTTATGGAAGGAAGAAACTGAGTGTTTTGAATGGCTCGACTCCAAGGAACCAAACTCTGTTATGTATGTGAATTATGGTAGCTTAGCAGTAATGTCGTTACAAGATCTTATGGAATTTGCTTGGGGACTTGTTAATAGCAACCACTCTTTCCTTTGGATTATTAGATCCAATTTGGTTGAAGGAGAATCCACAGCTTTGCCTCCTGAACTGGAGAAGCTTATAGAAACAAAAGGTTTTATAGCAAGATGGTGTTCACAAGAAAAGGTCCTAAACCACCCTTCCGTTGGAGGGTTCTTGACTCACTGTGGTTGGGGTTCTACCATTGAGAGCTTGTCGGCTGGCGTGCCCATGATATGTTGGCCTTATGCGTGGGACCAGCTGACCAATTGTAGGTATATATGTGAGGAATGGGGGGTCGGATTGGAAATGGGAAAGCAGGTGAAAAGGGAGGAAGTTAAGATGCGTGTACAAGAGTTGATGGGAGAAGGAGGTCACAAAATGAGGAGCAAGGCGCAGAGTGGAAGGAACAGGCTCACATTTGCATTTAGTCCTAATGGTTCATCGACCTTGAGTGTAGACAAGCTCGTTGAAGAAATTAATATGCTGTCAAGGAACTAAGTTTTCTTAGGTGGTTTTAGTCTGTTATATTTCTTAATGTTTTCAAATTTTGTTTCCCAAAGGTTAAATGATTTATAATTTGGAAGAGAATTGTCACTTTATTTTGGAAAAAGAATGTTTGCCAGTAGTATTTGACGGTTCGACCAAAAGTCTGTACCAAATTTTGCAATTATACTTTGACTTTGCTTGCACCCAAAATCATTATTTTTTCATTTGCACATGTTAATATTACTTTGCACATTTTTAATCATTGTACATTACCAATAATTGTAATTTGGCAGGTTTTGCCATACACGTGAAATATCAATTTGCCATCTCCTGTAGTGTGATCATAAATTTCTTAGATAAAAACAGAAATCATTTACTAGGACATGCGATTTCTGAATCCTCCTACTTGTATTGTATCTGATAAAACAGAAATCATTTACAAAATGGTATCCATTGTTATGTAAAAAGTTCCTCAACAAAATAGTTGTGGGTTCAAGTCTCTTAGGCGTTCGGTGTCTTAACGTGAGACCCGAGTTAAAGCTTCACTTTTTCGCGTTAAGGATCGTTAACCACACCGAGTTCCCACGTTAAAGTTCGTTAGCCTCCTGACGTTAAAGCTTTAACGCAACGTTAAAGCAACCTCTAATTAAAAATAAAAATAAAAAAATCACTTGCACCCTCTCAGACGGCTATAATAGCCGTTGCATTTATAAAAAAAATCACTTACACCCCCTCAACGTTATAAAGCGGCTGGTTGCCTAAAAATAAAATTTCCACCACTATAAATACCCAATTAATACACAATTTTTTCACACTTCCACAACTCAATCTAATCTATCATATACTTTCATTTGCTAAAACAAAATGTCGGAGACAACAAAAACGATGATTCTTTCTTGAATCTCATCGGTGGGTGGAATAACTCAAACGCGGGTTCATCTTCAAACCCGAACGCGGGTTCATCATCACCCAACATCTCCTTTCCTAATCCACTCGGCTTGTCGAGCCAAGAACTTTACCTACAACATCAACGATTTCTATATTGAGAACAAAGCCAACAAAACACACTAAACACCAATTTCCAAAATCTAAAATTCTCACAACATTCACAAACCGAAACACATGAGGTTCCCGAAACACCTATGTCTCCTCCAAAGCCCAAAAGTCGTGGTAAACAAAAGGCCAAAATATCCAAAGACCTCGAACCAATCAATAAGGATGAAGAAAATCCTGACTTCGTCAATACACGTTGGCAATCAAGTGAGGAAAAATTACTTTCCATCTGTTATGTAGCCGCTACGGAGGATCCGCTTGTCGGGCGTGCACAAGCTCGCGATACGTTTTGGCAACGGGTAATAAATGAGTTCAATAGACTCAATTTTCAAAAAAACAACACGGATATGATACAAGGCAAGTGAAAAACATTGAACCGTGATTGCACAAAGTTCAGCGCCAGACACAAACGTTCAAACGGGAAAGAAAAGTGGGGAAAGTGAGATGGATATCCTCAAACGGGTGAAACAAATGTATCGTGACGAGCACAAACTGCGCCGTTTAACACCCAGGAGGCTTGGGAGGTTTTGCGTGGTCATAAGAAATGGGACGCGCGGATCCGCTGATTAACCGGCAATGTCCCAAGCCAAACAAATGAGGTTTTGTTTGGTCATGATGAACAACCACGTCCCATGGGCAAAAGCACGCTTCAAAGAAATCCAACCGAAAGCACGACAAGTACAGGGAGCGAGCATGGAGGAACGAGCTCGTCCACCCAATTCACATAGACTATGACAATCGAGCATCATATAAAGCGGAAACCGCCAAGCGGCGATCGAGCGCCCAAGTAAAAGATGAAGCGATAACAAGGTTGGAAGAGATAAATTTTGATGATTGACAGCGGCGGCAAAGGATCGAACATTGTGGCTTGGATCAATGAAGAAAAGGACCGAATCATCAAAAATATAACTTGCAACCTCGTCACTAGATTTAATTGTATTTTCGTAATTTTTTTTTCGTTGTAACCTTTTTTTAAAGGGTGTTTTGGTGTTTTTAGTTAAAGATGAAAAATGTTAAAGCTGATGTGGTGCTGACGTGGCAGTGGGTGAAACTTTAACCCACTTGATACCTTATGCTGTTAGGTCATGTGAGATAGTTTGCGGTTGTATATTGCCAGATAGTTAGTTGACGTTCTAAGAAAAAAAACTCATGTATAAATACCCCAATCTCATTTAGAATCGAATAAAAAAATGGATTCACTGGTCACAAATGATCATAAAAAGCATCGTGTCATCTTTGTACCATTCCCAACACAAAGCCATGTAAAGGCCATGCTCAAACTAGTGAGCTTCTTCACCACAAAGGACTCCAAATAACCTTTGTTAACACCGAGAACATCCACAAACGTATGCTCAACCGGTGGTCCTCACCGCTGGATGGGTCATCCAATTTTCGATTTTAGACCTTTCACGATGGCATCCCTCGGAATTACAAGAGGATGATGGCTCGGACTTATTCTTCTGATGTGGAAACCACCTTCACAGCTCCTTTTCTTCATCTTGCGCCAAACTTCCGAATCCTCCTACTTGTATTGCATCATCATGGTTAGACACCTCTTCATCCTTTGAGATATTGAGAGAAATCATTATTAGCGGGGTGAGACACTTTTCAAGATTTTTGAGTGAATTGGTGTTTGTGATTTTGTGTTTCTTCAAACTCGTAGTCCTCATAGGCTCGATACCACTTGTAGGTCCAAAGTAATGGATCTAATTAGCCTTTATA
The DNA here is from genome assembly GCA_022545495.1 of Chrysanthemum lavandulifolium. Taxonomy (NCBI): domain Eukaryota; kingdom Viridiplantae; phylum Streptophyta; class Magnoliopsida; order Asterales; family Asteraceae; genus Chrysanthemum; species Chrysanthemum lavandulifolium. The sequence goes on from CM040244.1 coordinate 196,928,530, forward strand.
AGAAAATAGCTAACTTGAATAAATCCAAATCAAGCGTGAGAAACTCTTAACAATGAATACTTAATGTTAATGAGAATCTTAACACAAGCAAAAGAACACAATTTCTATTTTACTATTAAACTTTACTAAGCTTCTATTATCAATCGTTCTAGTACATAACATAATGCCTTAGGGTTCCTTTTATACACTAAGAAAACCTAGTATCTTTACAAAGCGTGTGAAAGGATATACATATCTTTTCTAAGATATCTCTAGCGTATATATCCTTTCCTACTATATCTCTAACAAAACTATTTTGTTTGTATAAATAGACTTAACTACTTATTGCTAAAGCAGAACTAACTATGCTGCCGGACTTAACATTAGTCTTCGAGACTTAACTAAGACAACTAGCCTACCATACTTAACTATTATCACTAGCGATTAATTTCGCTACATACATAATTCCCAAAGGCCAAGCGGGTAAGTCCTCTAAGTTGTAAAGGTTTGGGGATGTAAGTGGGGTGGTGAAGAGATAGCTCTAGGTACTAGAGGTGATGGTTTCTTGGAGGTAGGGGTGTTTGGTTTATGAGGTATGGTAGTATTTGGCAAGGGTTTTCATGGGAATAATCCTTTTGGGAGTTGGTTTGATTGGTAGAGTTGGTTGTGAGGAGTTCTAGTGTTTGAGGCTTTTATGGGTGATGATTCGGTTGAGGCAATGAAGATCGAGGAGTATAGTGTCTCCCGGGTCGTTATGTCCAAATGAGCTATGCAATGGATTATCAAACGATAGTGATCGCGAGATTTGAACGGAAAAGAGATTTGGAATTATTATAACTACGGAGAAAGGACATAAACTACAAGGGCTAAAATGAAAATTAAAAGGAAATTAAAAGATAAGAAATATTAAATAAACGCTATCACTATATTTAAAATTGATGAACGTTTAAAACTTAAAACTAAAACTTACGTTTAAAATAAAAATACGTAAACGCACAAATAAAAATGTGAAAATTACACAAGATAAATCCTAAAAATATGAAAATACATTTTACAATCCTAATGATAAAAGAAAATTTATAGAAAAAGAAAATTATTTTATAACTAATTATCTAATTATTATTAATTAAAAACTATTTTAACTATTAAATAATTACCTAAAATACAAGAAATTAAGAAATAAAGCTAGAAAAATAAAATTATGAAATGGAAAAGTCTAAAATATCAAACTAGAATTTTCAAAACTATTTTGTATTTTTCGATTATTTTCTATTTTCTAGAATTTAAAACTATTAAAACTAATTAAATTACTAAAAATTACCAAATTAACTATGAAAAATATGGAAAATTACTTTTCTACTTTTTATATTTATCTAAGTCTAAGAAAATTGAAAAATTATTTTTTGAACCTTTTCTTAATTATTTGTATTAAAAGCTATTTAAAATGACTTAAAAACGAATTTAAATAAGAAAAATACTAAACAAAGGTCTAAAAATTATGAAAATTTCAGGGAAAATCTAAAATATTATTCTAAAGCAGAGAAAAATATAAAAACTAGGGCTTGTGTGTAGGATATTGCAACTGTGGTGTAAACTGCTTATAAATAAGCTAAACAAAATAAGCTAAAAGCTGTTTTAGGGAACCATGCTATCACAGGACTTATTTAAAGCTAAAACTACCCTAATGCAACTTAATTTAACTATTCTAGACCTATGGAAATCATTAAACAAGCTCTTGGTGTGAATTGAACTTAAAAACTAAATCAGTTTCTACCCCTAACTTGGGCTTATAAATAAGCCACTAAATTAACCGAAACCTAAAAGCAGATCTTGCAATCTCTAGTTGACCTAGCAAAGTACTTGTAAACCAGAAATGAGCCACCACAAGCTCTTATGAGCTTGTGGACATGTCTGCAATTTCTGTCACCAATGATAGATCAATGGCGTGGCACAGGGAAACCGAGACCAAATCCATAAGCTATTTTGCGACTTATAAAAAATTATAAAATCTACAAAATTGCTAATAAGAAAGTAGACCAGATGAGCTTTATAAAACAACAAGTTCCAATGAATTTGGTTCAAAGATGAAGTTAAGAAAATCAACTTAGCTAAGCCAAAACTGAGCTTATGCACTATTTGACTTTCTAACAAAAACTAAAAGGTTGACTATTTTGAGATTTGGGATCAATTTAAAGACTGAAATGGAAGTGATATGATGAAATAACACTAATGTAGGGTAGACCTATGAACTTTAAACACAAAATAAGCCTATGAACTTGTAAAAGTTCCAACAGACAACTGGTATAGATAGATATAGAAAAATTTGACTTGAGTGGTTGCAGGCTCAAAGAAATGATTCAAATAAGCATAAGATGATTTACAAACATGGGAAAACAGTACTAACTAACGCAATATCCTGTATCTCAGTTTAAATGCCAATTCCAAACACACCTTTAAACGATTTACTAAGTCATTTTAACAAACTTAATCCTAACCTATCTATGCAGAAGTCAAACTGAACACTACACTAGGATTCTAAGACTAATGAATCATCAATACAAGCATCAATGTAAATCTAGCAACCCTGACTATGCATTATATCAACAAAAGCAACTTTGAGACAGTTTTGGTGATAACTCACCTTGATGTCCAGAAAAATGTTGACAGTATAGCAGTGATAAAACCAAGACTGAATTATCAAACTAAACCCATTCCAGCATCAAGCTTAACCCAAATCCATCCTGACCCAAGATTCCACCGGCAGTTGACTTTCGTTGACTAAATAGAACCCTTGCATAGAACTGGACCTTAAACACAATGTACCTCACTACAAACTATTCTAAACTAGAATGAGTCTCAGATAGAATGAAATCAAGCTTATAGAAGCTTGTGCAATCTCTTTTTTTTTCTTTTTAATTTTCTCTTTAATTTTGGTTATAAGAAACCGACATCGAAACATGAATTGTAAAAGCTCAAATTAAATCATGAGTACTCAATAAGCTAAATAAAGACTTTGAAAGCGTAAAATAAAGTTTAGGCTTGAAATTGACCAAAGACCGAACTTGGATTAAAACTAAAAGCTTAGTACAATGTGGAAATACAAAACCGAAGAAATACAATTAATCGAGTTTTTAACTAAAATTAAAGATACAACAAAATAAATGAACAATGCTTAAAATTTCCCAAAACTAACTGCCTAACGAGTACAAATGTAGCCTGCTTTATAGGCTCACTTCAAGCTTTGGTCTTCTCTCCCTCTCGTGTCCTCCCCGTCCCATGTGATAAACAAATCCCACCGCAAGCGTGCTGTATCTTTCTCGCCATTTCTTCTTTTCTTCTTTTCTTCTTACTTTTTATTTCTTTTTCTTTTTATTCACCGGCAAAGCCGGGAGGTTAACATGGGTGATGGGTTGGTAGGTGAGGTGGGGAGACAATGGGTGAAGTAGGGTGGCCGTGAAGCTTGAGGAGGGGGGTGGGACAAAAATGGTCGGGAAGACAGGCTTAGGGGCGGGTATTATTATTTAAAATTGTGGGTCGGGTTGGGTCATGGACGGGTAGAGGATTTGGGCCAAAGGGTGTTTTGGGCTTGGGTTTTTAATTAAAGTCCGTTTGGTTTGTGATATTAATAACACAAGGACCAAAATGTAACATTTGAAATTCAAGGGACCAAACATGTAAATTATGAAAAGTAGTCAAGGGTTGGTGTTGCCAACTTTTAATAGTCCAAGGTCTAATTTTGACATTTCAAATTTTCAAGGACTAGTTTTGAACAATTTGGATTTTCAGGACTAAACTGTAATTTCTCAAAACTTTTAGATTTTCCACCAAAGGACTAAATATGACAATTTATGATTTTAAAAGACCTTTGGTGACTTTTCTTTGAAATTTTGGCTCGTGGACTAATTTTGACAATTTTATAAACTTGGGGACTAAAGCGCAATTTTGCAAATTTGATATGTTTTTCATCCGATTTTGATATTTTTGCATTTGAAACACATAAAACACCGATTTGTGATATTTTGATCATTTTGATGTGTTTCGAGTGTTTTCGATGATTTTGCGGTTTATTTTGTATAAAATGATGAGTATTTACACACTCATCAATCCCCACATCGAGATATTGCTAGTCCCTAGCAATGATTTGAGAAAACATAATGGATTTTAATCTCTTTACCAAAAGCCATTACTCGGAGTAGCCAAATGTTTTAGTTCAAGTAAGAACCATGGTACACCGATAACCATGTGATTTTGAGCAAACCACCGACTTTCAACGGATTTGATTTTGTCTTTACCGAAGCCGCACTTTTCGGACTAGCCAACTCTTAGATAAATTATCAATATTATCTTTGGTGAGTCGATTACCAATTATGGTTTTTCCATCGCCTTTACCACAAGCCATAATCTTGCGGGCTAGCCAACTCTTCACTTTTAGGATATGGTGAGTTGAATACCATACAATTTTGGGCAAATTGCAAGCCATATAAACGGATTTGAGATATCTTTACCAAGAGCCGCTTGCTCTGGATTAGCCAATCCTTTTGTCTTATTAGACATGGCGGATCGATAACCAAATGAGAAAGTGTAGAACACTTACTCCAAAAAAATTTTGGCCAAAACGGGGGATTGGTATAATTATATGATAAAATTCGTGAGAATCCCCCACACTTAGAAATGAATATTGCCCTCAATATTCAAAGTACCGCGGTTATGCCGAAACAACGAACGTGAAAGGGAAATACTAAGGCCTTTATTTAGAAAGATTTTTTTTTTTTTTTTTTTTTTTTTTTTTTTTTACACATGTGGGCAACACCCCACACTTAGGTGGTAGAAAGGGGTAAGAAGATGTAAATATGGGTGAAAACCCATATGGTGTGCTCTTGTTTTTGATTTCCGAGTCGCTAGCTTGACTCGACCCCAATTCATTGGTTCATGGGAAGCAAAGTGGAAGAAACAATCTCCATCGGACTTTCATTCGTGATGTTTGGACAAACATTTGAAGCACGTGAAAGTTCCACACCGATGAGATATACATAGAACCGCTCAAAAATGATATATGGAAATGCCGGGATCAAAGATAATGTCTTCATTCGAAGGAGTGAAGAACAGAGAAGTCACGGATAGGTAAAGAAGAGATAGAAAATCATGATAAACATCATGACTAACTCATCTTCATCTATGGGGATCCATAATTTCGTGATTATGAATCTCAACATTTAAGCTTATGTGATCAAGACAAATCTCGGAGTGTCTAGATCAAAGTAGAATTTATCATACTCCCGCGGAGATATGATATGAGTGAGTTCATCCGAGAACTCCTCAAAGGTGAATGAATCATATTCGAATTGATATGAGTGGGTTCACCGCGAACTCCTCAAAAGTAAATGATTCACAATCAGGGAGAGAATTATGAGAATGAGAAGTGGTACTGCCACTAATCTTCTCTCCCATATTATCGAAACAAGAGGCTTTCATTTCCGGAATAGAATCATTGGAAAGAATGTCACTACCCTTAATGGGGATAGGAGATGAAATAGGTTTCTCTTTGAAAGCCTCGATTTTAGAAATGAGAAGACCGACATTCAATAATGTTGCTCAAGAGCTTCATCTTTGATTTCAATGTCAAGAACTTCATCATTCTCTTCTTCTAAGCTAACAAGCTCGGAAGGTAAATCTTCCACATAAACGATGTCTCCACAAGATAACGAATCGTCATCATCGAATCGGAGGACATCTCAACATGATCATTTTGGAAGACAAGAGGAGGAGGAATATCACACACATGATCAAGAATTCCTCGTGACTCTCAGGATTGGGACAAGGTCCTCAACACTAGACTTTATGAATTCGTCCGATTCCTTTTCGAGAACAAAGTGTCGAGATGCTCGTCCCCATAATAAGAGAGTGAGTGTGAATCTCGGGTGTGATAGCGTTGTTTGAGATGGAATCTCAAGCTCTTGGAATATCAACCGATCGAGGGGTTGAGAAATATTACCTTTAAAAGGATAAAACCCTCCTCGTCATCATCATACGCCAGCGGCCTTAAGAAATTGGGAACGCCTTAGATTTGCATGCTCTAGGATAAATAATTTCCTCCTTAGATTGGGGGCCTCTCGCTCTTCAAGCAATTCTCCTATGGTATTTTCACCACTCACTTGATTATTAAAATTACTCATCATATCCTCAAGTGTTTTCATTGCGGTTTCAAGATCCCGGAGATTTCATGAGACAACGGCTCATGTGGAGTTTGAGCCGTATGGTCTGTGGAGGTTGAAAATTGTCAAATATGTGAGAGTCATGATTGTTACAAGGAACCGGGTTCCCTATTTGACAATCGAGCTAGTAATGGGACCTCCATAAGACTCACAACAAGAAACTGTTGAGTCCGGAATGGTGAATCATATGGATTTTGGTCATAACCAAAACTCGAGCATCACCGGAAAACCGTTCATAGACAAACGATTCCGGATTGACACTCAAATCCTTGGTGAGGACCTCCACAAAATTCACAGCAAGTATGTTGATTATATGAAGAATAGTCGGTGTGGTGGGTAATGGGAAAAGTTAGAGGAGTCGTTAAATGAGTTCGATTCGGATTATAATCAAATGAATTACTTGAACCACAAAACAAACAACTCCCGTTATGGATATCATTACCACATCGTACACATGTACACCAACGATGTGGTGAACCAAAGAGAGGCTCACCACAACCGACACAAGGAATAAACGATTGCATTTGAGAGTTATGAAGAGGAATCGCTTTATTCAAAGAATCAACAAAACCAACATGGTGATCCGAATGACTATCAAGTCTCAAGAACATTTTGAAAGATCCGGAGGTGGGACAAGTGGTGTGCTCGAGAGCTAGCAATTTCCACCACTTCCGTTATGGTCTCCGGTTCGGTTCTTGAGAAACGTGAAGATTAGGCAAGTCATTCTTGCTAATCACCGTATTTGAACGGGTTCATCGTAATCAATTCTAATTTCGACCTTTTTCATCGGTTTGAATTTGTTCGATTAGATTACGGCTCTATCTTCAAAGAAAGTGTCCTCGTAATCCTCGGTGGGTGCTTGGGAAGCTCCGACGCTTGAACCGGTTTGTCAAGATTAGAATGTATTTCGCGAATGAATGGATGGTTGAAATAACTTTGAAAAGAATTTTGATGGATAATTCGCACGAATTGCAAAATTTTTGAACTAGGCCCTCCACACGCGCCACACCCATTTCGACGATGAAGATGAAGTTGACATAAGAATTAAACATATAGAGGATTAAGAAGAGAATCAAATGGTTGAGAGGATACGAAGAATAGAATTAAACCAAGAAAAGAGGGTAAGAGAAAATGTAATCAACGAATAAGAGGATTGAGAAGAATATTTTGGTATTTTGGATAAGAAAATATAAACATATACGGATGGATGGTATGAACAAAGAGTGAATGTCCAAATTACTAACTGCTAGACGAAAGATAATCAACCATGACTCCGCCGGGCGCCTAAAAATTTGATGCGCAAGAAACAGTAAGTTCTCTCACGCAAGCGTAAGAAAACTTAAAACACTTAAGCACGAAATCAATGAAGATCGAGGAGTATAGAGTCTCCCGGTCGTTATGTCCCAAATGAGCTATGCAATGGATTATCAAACGTGTAGTGATCGCGAGATTTGAACGGAAAAGAGATTTGGAATTATTATAACTACGGAGAAAGGACATAAACTACAAGGGCTAAAATGAAAATTAAAGGAAATTAAAAGATAAAAATATTAAATAAACGCTATCACTATATTTAAAATGATGAACGTTTAAAACTTAAAACTAAAACTTACGTTTAAAATAAAAATACGTAAACGCACAAAATAAAAAGTGAAACTTACACAATATAAATCCTAAAAATATGAAAATACATTTTACAATCCTAATGATAAAAGAAAATTTATAGAAAAAGAAAATTATTTTATAACTAATTATCAAATTATTATTAATTAAAACTATTTTTAACTATTAAATAATTACCTAAAATACAAGAAATTAGGAAATAAAGCTAGAAAAATAAAATTATGAAATGGAAAAGTCTAAAATATCAAACTAGAATTTTCAAAACTATTTTTGTATTTTTATGATTATTTTTCTATTTTCTAGGAATTAAAAACTATTAAAAACTAATTAAATTACTAAAATTACCAAATTAACTATGAAAATATGGAAAATTACTTTTTCTACTTTTTATATTTATCTAAGTCTAAGAAAATTGAAAATTATTTTTTGAACCTTTTCTTAATTATTTGTATTAAAAGCTATTTAAAATGACTTAAAACCGAATTTAAATAAGAAAATACTAAATAAAGTGTCTAAAAATTATGAAAATTTCAGGGAAAATCTAAAATATTATTCTAAAGCAGAGAAAAATATAAAAACTAGGGCTTGTGTGTAGGATATTGCAACTGTGGTGTAAACTGCTTATAAATAAGCTAAACAAAATAAGCTAAAAGCTGTTTTAGGGAACCATGCTATCACAAGACTTATTTAAAGCTAAAACTACCCTAATGCAACTTAATTTAACTATACTAGACCTATGGAAATCATTAAACAAGCTCTTGGTGTGAATTGAACTTAAAACTAAATCAAGCTTTACCCTAACTTCCAATTTTATAAATAAGCCACTAAATTAACCGAAACCTAAAATGATCTTGCAACTCTAGTTGACCTAGCAAAGTACTTGTAAACCAAAATGAGCCACCACAAGCTCTTATGAGCTTGTGGACATGTCTGCAATATCTTGTCACCAATTGATAGATCAAAGCAGGCACATCGTAAACCGAGACCAAATCCATAAGCTATTTTGCGCTTATAAAAAATTATAAAAATCTACAAAATTGCTAATAAGAAAGTAGACCAGATGAGCTTTATAAAACAACAAGTTCCAATGAATTTGGTTCAAAGATGAAGTTAAGAAAATCAACTTAGCTAAGCCAAACCGAGCTTACGCACTATTCGACTTTCTAACAAAACTAAAAGGTTGACTATTTTGAGATTTGGGATCAATTTAAAGACCGAAATGGAAGTGATATGATGAAATAACACTAATGTAGGGTAGACCTATGAACTTTAAACACAAAATAAGCCTATGAACTTGTAAAAGTTCCAACAGAATTGAACCGGTATAGATAGATATAGAAAAATTTGACTTGAGTGGTTGAGAGCTCAAAGAAATGATTCAAATAAGCATAAGATCGATTTACAAACATGGGAAAACAGTACTAACTAATCGCAATATCTTGAATCTCAATTTAAATGCCAATTCCAAACACACCTTTAAACGATTTACTAAGTCATTTTAACAAACTTAATCCTAACCTATCTATGCAGAAGTCAAACCGAACACTACACTAGGATTCTAAGACTAATGAATCATCAATACAAGCATCAATGTAAATCTAGCAACCTCGACTATGCATTATATCAACAAAAGCAACTTTGAGGCAGTTTGGTGATAACTCACCTTGATGTCCGAAAAATGTTGATGATAGCGTTGATAAAACCAAGACCGAATTATCAAACTAAACCCATTCCAAAGATCAAGCTTAACCCAAATCCATCCCGACCCAAGATTCCACCGTGATTGACTTTCGTTGACTAAATAGAACCCTTGCATAGAACTGGACCTTAAACACAATGTACTCACTACAAACTATTCTAAACTAGAATGAGTCTCAGATGAATGAAATCAAGCTTATAGAAGCTTGTGCAATCTCTTTTTTTTCTTTTTAATTTTCTCTTTAATTTTGGTTATAAGAAACCGACATCGAAACATGAATTGTAAAAGCTCAAATTAAATCATGAGTACTCAATAAGCTAAATAAAGACTTTGAAAGCGTAAAATAAAGTTTAGGCTTGAAATTGACCAAAGACCGAACTTGGATTAAAACTAAAAGCTTAGTACAATGTGGAAATACAAAACCGAAAGAAATACAATTAATCGAGTTTTTAACTAAAATTAAAGATACAACAAAATAAATGAACAATGCTTAAAATTTCCCAAAACTAACTGTCTAACTGAGTACAAATGTAGCCCGCTTTATAGGCTCGACTTCAAGCTTTGGTCTTCTCTCCTCTGTGTCCTCCCCGTCCCATGTGATAAACAAATCCCATCGGCAAGCGTGCTCTGTATCTTCTCGCCATTTCTTCTTTTCTTTCTTTCTTCTTACTTTTTATTTCTTTTTCTTTTTATTCACCGGCAAAGCCGGGAGGTTAACATGGGTGATGGGTTGGTAGGTGAGGTGGGGAGACAATGGGTGAAGGGTGGTGGTGAAGCTTGAGGAGGGGTTGGGGACAAAATGGTCGGGGGAAGGTGAGGCTTAGGGCGGGTATTATTATTTAAAACGTGGGTTGGGGTTGGGTCATGGACCGGTAGAGGATTGGGCCAAAGGGTTAGTGATTGGGCTTGGGTTTTTAATTAAATCCGTTTGGTTTGTGATATTAATAACCAAGGACCAAAATTGTAACATTTGAAATTCAAGGACCAAACATGTAAATTATGAAAAGTAGTCAAGGTTGGTATTACCAACTTTTAATAGTCCAAGGTCTATTTTGACATTTTGAAATTTCCAAGGACTAGTTTTGAACAATTTGGATTTTCAGGGACTAAATTGTAATTTCTCAAAACTTTTAGATTTTCCACCAAAGGACTAAATATGACAATTTATGATTTTAAAAGACCTTTGGTGACTTTTCTTTTGAAATTTTGGCTCGTGGACTATTTTTGACAATTTTATAAACTTGGGGACTAAACGCAATTTTGCAAATTTGATATGTTTTTCATCCGATTTTGATATTTTTGCATTTGAAACACATAAAACACCGATTTGTGATATTTTGATCATTTTGATGTGTTTCGAGTGTTTTCAGATGATTTTGCGTTTATTTTGTATAAAATGATGAGTATTTACACATCAAGTTCATCAAGAAATGATTGTATCAAGTAGGATTAATTAGTCCGAGCAGACGGTTCTCACGGATCCTCGGTTGAGGATCCGCTAGGCTAAACCTGTGGATCCGGCTCTCGATGCCAAAGAAAAGAGAGATAAGGTTCTAGTAAGGTTTAGTACCTACATATCTTTGGGTGTTTTAGTATTCTCGTGTGTCTTAAATGATATGTGACTCAAATGATCAAGTATAATGAGCGAGGGTAGCTAATGATGTCTTTTATGGAAGGAAATAAAGTTTTCATGAACACCAATGGTGATCAAGGATGACACTAAGAATTTGAGAGTTTCAAATGGTGTCAAATGATCCTAGAGCAGGATGGTGATCTAAGGACAATTTAGAAAATTCCTTAAAAATCACAAGAAATGAAAAACTAGTTTTTAGACCATTTTCAAGATCATGATGACTAAAATCAATTTACTAAAATTGAGAGAAATATCAAACTAAGTGTTTTGAGATGAGATGAACAATGTGTGAATATTGGAGCGGAAAGATAGTGAGTTATGAAGTAATGATAAATCAAAATTATCTTGAATGTGATCCTAAGTCATTCATGAGTGAGTGTGAGATCAACTGATGCTAAGGAGAATTTAAGTGATCTTAATGAAGCATGTTTAACTAGTTCAAGAAGGTCTGGAAGGTTGGGTTGATGTAATGAAATAAGAAGAATTACTTCCGTTTGCCCGGATCCCACGGATCCTTCATTTGAGAGATCCGGCTAGTTATAAACTAGGGATCCAACATCTGAGATAGTTTTCTTAACAGTGAGCGTGCAATATTTTGCTCTAGGTATTGAATTTTGAAACTAATGATCTTTATAGTAAGCATACATGTATACAAGTAAGACATGGTAAGAGTAGCATGCAGAACATCAAATATTCAAGAAAAATGATCAACAAACAATTTATTTCATAGGTGATGCAGGTTTTACCTACCAGGTTTTAATATTTATAATGTCTCGTTATACCTATGGTCTAGCCTAATGCACTAGCGGGCAGTGTACCCGGTCGTGTGTAGTGTAGTAATCGGTAAAACCGAGGTCGTCCCAAGAGCTATGTGTGTGGATTAATACTAAGTCTAGGTGTCACAGATTTTAATAAGATTTCGATAGGGAATTAATTAATTAACTACTAAAGCAAATAAAGGCAAAGGATGTGATCAATAGAGGAGAGTGGTGCTTACCTAGTTACTCATCCTAACTAGTAGTGTTTACGTTTAATTACTTTTATTACTTTAGTTGGGGTCAAAGTCGAGAGGACATCATTTGGTCGGTTCGCCTAACCTATCAACGAAGAGCCACCATCGGAGAAGTCGTGTCCCTTCATAAGTCCAGCTTGTTCCCGGTCCCTAAGTCAAGTCATTAAGTTTCGCTACATGCTAGACTTATAATAGTGAGTGCCCGGCACTAGCATCTTAGACACTCACCCCTAATTCTTTAGTTCATCCAAACGGTAGGTGATCGGTTGGTCAAATCGCACAAGTAGAAAGGGTCTTCATTGGTCATATCTTACCCTTCCCGTCTCCGCCTACTCACTTAGGTCAATTGCTCATATCTCCTAAGCAACCAGCCTCACCGCCATTCAAAACTACCAAACAAGGGTAGATACCAATAAACTATGCATGCATACACTTAGAAATAATTATACGGAAGCAATGTAAACGTAAACAAAAAATTATGAATCATAACTAGGCCAAGACCAAGAGGTGCTTAGCTCATATTAACCATACAAATCAATTCAATGTTTAATGTTACGAAATACATGAATCGAAAGTAAAGAAAGATAAAAAGCTAATGCTTATCGTAGGGGAGTGATTTCTCCCTTGGAGATAGCTCCGTATGCTCCTCTAGATCTGCCTTTGGCTTCTTCTCACGTTCTCTGATTTTTGTGTGTGAAATGGGATGCTTTGAAATGCTGGAAATCATGGGGTATTTATAGGCCAGATCTTAGTTACGGCGTAACTATTAAAAGAGTTATGCCGTAACATATAATTCTTCGTAAATTGCACTAGAAATGCTGGTTACGACGTAACCTAAGGAAGGAGTTACGCCGTATCTTCAATAAATCTTGGTTACGCCGTAGTTGTAGCATGAGTTACAACGTAATTATCAGCGGCGCGGAACCTCATTTGACCTAATATGGTTACGTCATAATCTTTGAGAGAGATACGCCGTAATCTTCTGATAAGTTGGTTTTCTGATCTAAGCTTTAGTTATGGCTTAATGTGAGAGAGGAGTTACGCCGTAACTTCTTCAAAGTGAGCATACTATGATAATTTTTCAATAAACTCTCCAATTCCGCGTCTCTTTAGATCCAATGCTCGTAATTTACCTGAAAGTGAAATATAATGGAAAACAAGCGTAAATCCATATAAATGATATAAATTACGGGCATTATCTGGGAAATTGACACTTAATATTCGTGGATAATTTGGTATTATCAAATATCCCCCACTTGAACTCTACTTGCCTCAAGTAGACCTTATTAGATAGATTCCTAAAAGATATCTCCTATTACCGAAAATATAAGTTACAAACCCTTATGCTAGAATAAAACAAAGCCGAACACCTCACTTAAATGGGAACAAAACACTAAAATCTCTCAACTATTCTAAGTGTCAATTTTGGGGTGATCACTCAATCGCATACCATAGCATGTATTCTATCATAAGCTTGGCGGTTACACAAATCTCCACCACTAGAGTTAAGGGCTAAACAATTCTCGAAGGCAATATGGGTAGACACGACAAGGTTTAAGGGTGATTTGTCATTACTAACATGTCACGGCGAAGTGGACAAAATCAATGATACATGACCAAATCCATGGCCAAGACACTAAAGATTGCTCGCTACATCACCTAGACACGCTTCATGACTAAAGGGTAGGATAAGACATGAGATATATAAATGGCGTAAAATAAATATCAAGCAAATAGTCTAAATCTATAATCAAGTCATCACCACTTACCGTCCGCCCAAAGTTCAAGCTTCGAAGTTAAGAAACCGGATCATGATATACTAGGTAGATGTGTCATTAGAGGAAGTCATGATGGGCACACTACCTTTTCTCCAACTGTTGGCGCAATTACCAACTCCAATCTTCAAATGTGACCGAGGTGGCCTCCTCGATACTAAATATATAATAAAGCTCATAACATAGTTCTTATAACATCGCACTTTACAATAAACTAAATAACATTTTTTTTTTTTTTTTTTTTTTTTTTTTTTTAAGGAATCACATTTTTTAACATAAACATAACAACTAAACATAATATCCCCCACTGAGATGAACAATGGAATTGGGGGTCAATGATCTTTAAGAATATGTCGTCGATGAAAGCGTGATTCCAGAACCTTTCCACTGAACCTTGAACTTAGGCAAATGATGACTTCCAATCACAAATAAAGACTACATGGTAGGCTAAGGTGTATGGGTGTATCGAAACAATATATTGGGTTGACAAAATGAAAGGAATGGCTCGATGGGTGTATTCTAGGGTATCTTGCAATAAAGTGAGTGCAACAAAGGGTTTCACGGGGTTTAGAAGTCGAGGTGACTAATCGATAGACACACAATGGTAGGCTATTTTGGTGATAATCCTATAATCACGCCTTCTTAATCTGAAAAGTCCAAATATATCGAGCTAACTCAACATACCTCGCCTATGGTCTCGAAATGATGCAAAGGCCAAGTTCTAAAGTTTACAAGCTACCCAAGACACTCATAATTTGGTGGATTTGGGGTAAAATTTAGAAACGGATAAGGCTAATCTCACCATATAATATCAAGGGTTGTATGTGTTCGCTAAGGTCTAATCTAGTTAGGTTAAGAAAAACATGTCAAAAATTTAAAATGGCAAAATTTTTCAAAATAAACTAGAAAACGAGGGCAAAATAAAGTTCAAGAGACAATTCTACTCCGTCCCCCACTTGAATTGTACAAAGTCCCTTTATACTAAGCGTTAAATAAAGGTGAAGAGAAAAGTAGAATTAGAGCGAGAACTTCCAAATTTGCTCCAAAAAGAAAGAAGGCTCACGAAAAAAGTCTTGCCTTCGTGACAATCATCCACGAGCAAACTTCAATCCCCAAATCACAATACCAACAAGCATAATTCTAAGAAAAAGAAAGAAAATGAAAATGAAAAATAAACCTAACTCACTTTCAGAGGAATCACGGTTGCATTTAGCATATGCAATAAGTTTTAAACCACTTGGTGTCCCAGTGGACGAGTGAAAGTCTCGTGAGGGTTTACAGGAACACACCTACAAAGTTTATTTAAAATACTAATACAAGGTTATTGTCTTTAAAATGAAAGAAGTAGTCGGAGGATAGTTACGCCGTAACTCCGTAAGGAGTTACGCCCGTAACTCAGGCAAAACCCGCATACGCCGCAAAAGTGTAGCTATGGCGTAACCATCGAGATGGAATTACGCCGTAATTGGTAGTGCATATGAAGTTCTCGCCGCAAAGGGGCGTTACGGCGTAATTATAAGAATGAGTTACGCCGTAACTCCGTCGATCAAGATGCTACAAAGAAGAACTTTTCTTGTTTCGCAAAATGGTTAAAACACAAAACCCAATGTAAATGGAAATAAAACAAAAGAAAGGGATAATTCGGGTTGTCTCTTGAAGAGCACTTTTCTTTATTTATGAGTCTTTTAGTTAGACTCAGAGCCTCGGGGCTTTATGGTGGCCTTTGACTTGGCCAACTTCCTCCATGTCCTTCATCGTTATGTCCGACCCAAGCGACATTTGTGGCAAGACGGAGGTACTATTTAGTCTCGATCTTCCGAATTTTGCAAAATTTTTCCTCCGGTCCTAAATGGTATCGAGTGAACTCATACTTTTCGGCCATAATCGGTGGCGGCCTTTTATACGGAATGCCAAGAAGTTTGCATCTTCTCTTCTCATGTGCTTCATCATCGGGGTCAACGAACCCATCTTCACCTTGTAGTTCGAGGTAATCGAAATCATTATCGTCGGAATCAGTATCTTTAAGTGATTTATCGTCGAGTAAATTTTCCACTAGCACTTGTTTGCATTCCTCTTTTTCCTTCCTCGATGAATCCTTGGTGCCATTATCCGATTCTTCATTTGGAACTTCATTGTTTGGTTGATCTTTACTCATACATCCATTCCAGATTTTCTCCTTAGCTAGCGCGTCTATTTTTCCGTGTTTGATTCTGACCCAATCGTCGAATCCTAAATCGTCTGTCTAAGGCACCGTTTCTTCTCGAGTCATTAGTCGAGGTCCATAGGAACTCGCCTTCCCGTAACTCTCAATGCCGCTTCCGCCACATTCATAATCAAAAGGGTTGCGGGATGCCCAAAA
The DNA here is from genome assembly GCA_022545495.1 of Chrysanthemum lavandulifolium. Taxonomy (NCBI): domain Eukaryota; kingdom Viridiplantae; phylum Streptophyta; class Magnoliopsida; order Asterales; family Asteraceae; genus Chrysanthemum; species Chrysanthemum lavandulifolium. The sequence goes on from CM040244.1 coordinate 196,944,822, forward strand.
TTTCCGCCTGATGGTTTTAATTTGCTCACACCAATGACTTCGAGTTCCTTCGTCATCGTTGTTGCAAGAAGGAATATCGCTGAGAGGCTTAATGGTCTTTCCTTGAAGAATATCTTTTCATATTTGAGCTCTAAATTTCTCAACAAAACCGAATTAATTATTGCGTCACCGAACCCTTCGAGTACCAATCTCGAATGATAGGTCCCCAAAATCAACGTCATGTCTTCCCAATTCATGTGGGCGTATCCAAACTTCATTCTTCACATTTCCCCTCCGTTGCAATACTCAAAGGGCTGCAAGTTGGCCATGCTTGTGTGAACTCATCTTCCGTGATTAGGTGGTCTCAGATCAATGCTTGATAGGTGGTCCTTCTACTGTTAATCAAGAACTTGGCTAATATTTCTTCATCTTTAAGTGTAGTCCACATGTATCTGTCATCATTAACCCTCTCCTTATCAACCCCTCCATTGCAGGCCTTCCGAGGGTCGCAAGAGGCCCATAGGTTGTAACACTCTCCATCATCAATTGCAATAGCCTTACACCAATGATTCTTCCTTTTAGAGTCGTCAACTTTGGTAGACTTGTCATTGCTTGTGTCCTGGTTACGCCGTAACTCCGATGTTTGGTTACGGCATAACTCTCTTCTGCCTTCGGCATCATTTTTTCTATTAGACTCATCGGTGGACTTGTCATTTTCAGAAATGCTTTACATACTATTGATTTGTTATTTTGTGCCTCATTTCTTTTTTGTACCTCGTCTCCAAGCTTCCCAATCATAGTTTCCAAGTTCTTTAGTGATACGTCATGGCTAGAAAAGCTTTTGTTTGTATTATCTTGGAAGTTTTTCAGCCATTCTTCTTGCTCTTCTCGCTCATTGGTCGAATCCATAAGGTACCGTTAATCATTTCCTCCAAGTTAGCTCTTCTTTCACCACGCCACAATATGGTGGGGGTCCTCCACGATAGCCATTACGATTATCCCGTAAAATGGTCGATTTTCTCCATATTTAGCTACTTGATCTTGTTTTCTTCGTTAATGTTAGGACAATTCTTAGTTAGATGTCCTCCCCAGCCTTTTCGCGAACCAACTTGGATGGCATGAACAGCTTTGATTTTAGCATATCTCGACCTAGATTCTTTAGCTTGTTAGTTATGGTCGCAATTCCATCAAAACTTCCGCCTTGGTTTCTTTTGCTTCCTCCATCGTGCCATTTTTGGGAATGATCGACCATTTTTGAATGGCTTCAATTCCTAGAGTAGAGTCATGCTCGAATTGGTCCTTGATAGTCCGTAATCGCCTTATAGTTATGTTGATTCCTTTGTAGAAGATGTTGACTTTTTGTCGGTTGTTCGTGATCATGTGTAGGACATTTGTAGAGGAGATCGTTGTATCTATCCTGTGCTTGATACAACATTTCATCGCCTTCTTGCTTGAAATTATGGATTTCAAGAGTCGGTTAGATATCTTTGACGGAGGACAATACCTCTGAATGAAGTGCTTATTTAGTAGTGCCCAAGTATTAATCGCCTTGGGCAATCTTTCATTCCATCTTTGGCATTTCAAGAAGAGTCATGGGGAACACCCTTAGCATAACAATGTCTTGAGACACACCCGGAATGTTGAAAAGTCTTACGATGTATAAGACATTTTCAACGTGCTCATACGCATCTTCGTCCCTGCTTTCGTGAAAAAGGGTTAGCACGAAGCTCCCTCATAAATTGGTCTTTAATTTGAAACGGACATCACCCAATTGTCGGCCTTACGAGCCCGACCCTTGTTCTTCTCTTGTCAACGCCAAATATTCCACAAGAGTGAGGTCATCAATGTTAACAACTTCCATGGTACCGAAACTTGAAAAGTGATCGTGAGAATTTGAGAAAATTTTAAAACAAAACAAAATTGAAAGACTTAATAGCAATGCGCCAAAAACTTGATGCAGGTTTTACTGACCAGGTTTTAATATTTATAATGTCTCGTTATACCTATGGTCTACCCTAATGCACTAACGGGCAGTGTACCCGGTCGTGTGTAGTGTAGTAATCGGTAAAATCGAGGTCGTCCCAAGAGCTATATGCGTGGATTAATACTAAGTCTAGGTGTCACAGATTTTAATTAGATTTCGATAGAGAATTAATTAATTAACTACTAAATCAAATAAAGGCTAAGGATGTGATCAATAGAGGAGAGTGGGGCTAACCTAGTTACTCATCCTAACTAGTAATGTTTACGCCTAACTACTTCCAATTACTTCATGTGGGTCAAAGTCGAGAGGACAACATTTGGTCGGTCACTCTAACCTATCAAAGAAAGAGCCACACCGAGAAGTCGTGTCCCTTCATAAGTCCATTGTTCCCGGTCCCTAAGCCAAGTCATTAAGTTCACCTACTTGCTAGACTTATAATAGTGAGTGTCGGGCGCTAGCATCTTATACACTCACCCCTAATTCTTTAGTTCATCCAAATGGTAGGTGATCGTTGGTCAATCGCATAAGTAGAAAGTGGTCTTCGCTTGTCATATCTTACCTTGCTGCCCCGCCTACTCACTTAGGTCGGTTGGTCATATCTCCTAAGCAACCAGCCTCTACCGCCATTCAAAACTACCGAAACAAGGGTAGCTACCAATAAACTATGCATGCATACACTTAGAAATAATTATACGGAAGCAATGTAAACGCAAACAAAACAATTATGAATCATAACTAGGCCAAGACCAAGAGGTGCTTAGCCGCTCATATTAACCATACAAATCAATTCAATGTTTAATGTTACGAAATACATGAATCAAAAGTAAAGAAAAGATAAAAGCTAATGCTTATCGAGGGGAGTGATTTCTCCTCGGAGATTGCTCCGTGATGCTCCTCTAGATCCGCCTTTGGCTTCTTTCACGCTCTCTCGATTGTTGTGTGTGAAATGAGATGCTTTGAAATCTGGAAATCATGGGGTATTTATAGGCGGATCTTGGTTACTGGCAGTAACTATTAAAAGAGTTACGTCGTAACATATAATTCTTCGTAAATTGCACTAGAAATGCTGGTTATGGCGTAACCTAAGGAAGGAGGTACGCCGTATCTTCAATAAATCTTGGTTACGCCGTAGTTGTAGCATGAGTTACGGCGTAACTATTAGCTGCGTGGAACCTCATTTGAGCTAATATGGTTACGTCGTAATCTTTGGGTGAGTTACGCCGTAATCTCTGATAAGTTGGATTTCTGAGCTACACTTTAGTTACGGCGTAATGTGAGAGAGGAGTTACGCCGTAACTTCTTCAAAGTAAGCATACTATGATAATTCTTCAATAAACTCTCCAATTCCGCGTCTCTTTAACTCCAATGCTTGTAATTTTCCTGAAAGTGAAATATAATGGAAAACAAGCGTAAATCCATATAAATGATATAAATTACAGGCATTATCGGGGGAAATTGACACTTAATATTCAGGATAATTTGATGTTATCAATAGGTATGATCAAGTTACAATGTGTGGAAAACTAGAAGGGGGGTTGAATATTTTTACCGATTAAAACTTGGTTTTAAAATATTTAGATCGACTTATGTCAATCTATTTGGATGTGTATGTTGGACATTGATAGATAGATATATAAGTGTGTAATGAAAGATAAAGAGTAAGAAGCACATAACCAAGACACGAGTATTTATAGTGGTTCGCCTACAAGGACACCTTCCTTGCCCTACTCCACCCCCGAGTCACCTACTCGAGAGTTCGTAATCACTACACGACACCAACTCCTTATGGCGAGAAGCCTTCACAACATCGCCTACTTTTTTCCGATACTAGCTAACCATCGGGTTCTTCCACAAGGTAGAACCACACCTATCACAATGTCGCCTACCCTTTATCCGGTACTAGGCTAAGTACCGAGTTCCATTACGATGGAGGAACTACTACCCAACACTACACAACACCTAAGCCCAAAGGAGACCAACTCCTTATTACAACAGCATCAAGGATATCAATATCCTTGGATACAACCTATCTCTATTTGTATATCAATGCACCTCATCGAGTATACAACCTTGGCATCCTTCACTAATGCCACTTGACTTGACTTCTAGGCATCTTTCAATAATGCCGTTGACACGGACGTTTGCCACCTTTCACTAATGCCTTCGCCTAGACTCCTTTAGCATTCTTCACTAATGCTTATGACACCGAACCTTTAGCACCTTCACTAATGCTTGTCTTGACTCTTTCGGCATCCTTCACTAATGCCTTGGACACAACACTTCTATGGAGGAAGAAAGAAGTATCAACAAGAGAACCTCAGTAGTATTGATGATGACGAAGTATGGCTACTCATGGACTTGAGCTTGCTCGACTTCAAGAGGTGGTGATCTCGCCTTTAAGAGGAACCTAGAGAATCACACAAAAACAAAAGACAAACTACATAGAGAGATCCTTAGGATCTGTGGTTACAAGTTTATAATACTTGGGGAAAGTATGTGTAGGAGTGGCAACCCAAAAGGAAGAAATGAATCACTATTTATAAAAGAAATTTAGTTACGCCCACGGATCCCACGGATCCTCACTGAGGGATCCGTCCATTATAACATGGGGATCCGTGGGACGCCCTTGCCCATGGGTTTTGGGTCATGGGTCATGGGTTATGGATCATGGGTATCCAAATAGATACAATGTATCTACAAGATGCAATGCATCTAGTCCATGGGTCATGGGTTAAAAACCATGGGTCATGGATAATATCCATATATGACTTAAGCATGATGTCATGCAATGGGTTATGGGTCATTCTCCATGGGTATGGGTCATGGACTTTGGGTTATACCCAACTACATTCAATGTATTTGGTCAATGGGTCAAAGACTTAAGTTTCTACCCATTTATATTACCCATTATAATACATACTAGTTATGTATATTTTACCCAATATGTAAACACTAGTTATTGTACATATGTATTACTAAATCATAAAATCACTTATACTTGTTTTAGTGTTTTATGTGAAAACGTAAGTGTGTTAGTAAACTATTGGCTCAAACCATTTACGTATTTTATTTGTTTCGTTTAAATGATTTTACGTTTGTTATCGACAAAACATTAGAAGATCGTAAAATATAAATGAACGTTTTTACGGCTTATTTGTATTAACACATGGGTAAATTAAAAACAAATCCTAAGGATCAATTTTATTAAAGAAAACTATTTTGCTCATACGTTTACGTTTGATGGATCGTCTAGTGGGTTATGAGTAGTTGATGATTCAGGAATAAAGAATGAAGTGATGAGGGATGTATTCAAAGGTTCCATCATTTTGTTCACAAGTATATATTGAGGGCTTTGAAATTGAGGGTGATAGTACATGACATGATGATAAAGACGTGTCAGAAACATCCCATATGATATTAGTTTGTTGTTGTTGCCTTGGAGGTTTACAATTCGTCTTGAGAAGAAGTAGGTAAGATTGTATGGTTGTTGAGTTAGGAGACAGTAAATCATGTGAGCACAACTGCAAGAGGTTTGAGATCATCTCGGAGATCCCGTGTATGAATTATGTTTGGATTTGAGTAATTGGTTTGAGGAGTGCACAGAAAGTGAGTTATTTCTTGAGGAGAGGGTATGTATGAACAGTATGGACTGCTTTCTTCATGGTAGTTAAAGAGAGAATCAAGAGACCAATCTTCAGTGAAATTACATTGTCCATAATTTGGAATTCGCAGAATGTGAGTAAATTGCTCAATAGTCAAAACAAACTTTTGGTTTTTGATCCAAAAACATAGAGATAAAGAATGATCCTCGTTACGAATGAGTTCAACTTGGCGGAAGAATTCCAAAACAAACCACGGACAAATTTTCTCGTTAATCCCGAAAAGACCTTCGAGTCCTATAGTGCGAAAAGAAGTATTGATACCTTCTTGGAAGATTAGAGGTGAGTGAAAAACATGTCCTTCATGAAAGTAACGAGTTTCGAGATTATTAAACCCACGAACATGGTTGCCAGGGGTGTTAGGCTCAAGAGATATATTTAAAATGTACACATAAGTGATTTGATGATCGGAGTCATACTCATGAGACATGATGAAACCTATAGACATGGAACGAATATTTTACATGATTATGTTAGTACATAGTAAAACTTCAAGAGTGAGAACGTTCTTTGGTGATCCTTTTAAGTACTTTAATAGTAAGTTAATAAGATCGCCTAATGTTTTTATTGTCTACTCTAATTTTACTAACAATGACATTTAACTTACTCCTTTTTTGACATTTTAGTGAGGTTTTCCTTTTATGGTAAGTTTTCATGAAATGGTTTTTATGTTGCATGAGTTTCTGTCATCAGTTCCTCCGGTTCTGCCAGTTCCCTTTTAAAAGGGATCCGGGGGATCTGAAGTTTTGATTGAAGTTGGTTTTGACGTAGGATCTATTTTTCCAACTCATATGTTACAAAGTGAAATGTGTTTTAGCCAATGTTGATTCTTAAACATGCATTAATAGTTTTAAATATGTTGTGGTTTTGAATGTGCGAGAAAAGGAATAAAAACACAGTATGCAAGAATGAAATGAGAGAAACTACGACATTATTTATATTTCATTTCAATGCTTAAAGCAATACAAAGGATCGGATAGATGATACAAATATAGATCAATAAAACAAAGAACATGTCTCCATGAGAGAATTTGATTATGGGATACATGAGAGAGATGAGCGAGATGATGATGATCACGAGGGTGATGTAAACCATGACGATGGAGATCTTTCTTGGTCTGGATTTCTCAAAGTGAGAAGATGAAGAAGATGCAGTTTTGAATGTGAGGTTTTTGAAAGTGGAAGATTTGAAAAATGGGATTTGTTGGTGAGAGTTGACGATCGGAAGATTTTTATGGGGAAGGAGGAATTTTTGAGATTTAATGTTTTGTTTTATTTTTATTTAGAAAGATTTGATTTTTAGAAATTTGGTTTAGAAAACACATATTGATATATCTAGTTTTAGACGGACGATAACACGTAAGCACAAAGTTTTTCTAATGAAGCCACGTATATCAGATAAATATACTTGGATAAACAAAATATATAAACATATAATTTACCATGCAAGCATACACATGATTTACGAACATTATTTAGAGATAAGTCTTTATGAAAGTCATGCCTCTATTGCAATTTGAGTGTCCCTATTTGACGAGTTTTATCAATGGACAACTCCGGTTTCTTCGAGATCTACTTGGTAATATGTTTCAACAAATATTTGGGGAAATTTATCCTATTACTGAAGAATCTTGATGGTTTGCTTATTATCATATTAGCTAAACAAAATGACAAGAGAAGTTAGTGCATTTTGTAAGACAAAGTGACAAATAAGAAAAGAAAATAATTAGTACTATCATCTAATTAATATCCAACAAAAAGTTCTTAAAACACAGTTTTTGTTTTTAGAAAATTTCCTTCTTTGTAGTTTTCAAACATACACAGATCGTATCAAGTTTTCAAACTTCGTTTTAATATATTTAGATCGACTTATGTCAATCTATTTGGTATGTGTGTTGGATATTGATAGATGGGCATATAAGTAAGTAATGTAAAAGATAAAGAGTAAAAACACAAAACCAAAACACGAGTATTTATAGTGGTTCGGCTATAAGGACACCTTCCTTCCCCTACTCCACTCCCCGAGTACCCCACTAGAGAGTTTGTAAGCACTACACAACACAAGCTTTCTAATGTGGCGGAGAAGCCTCCACAACGTCGCCTACTCTTTATCCAGTACCAGGCTAGACACCAAGTTTTTCATGAGGTAGAACCAAACCAATCACAACGTCTCCTACACTTTATCCGGTACAAGGCTAGATACCGAGTTCCATTACAAAGGAGGAACTACTACCCAACACTACACCACTACACAACTACCCAATGGAGACACACTCCTTGTTACAACACTAGAGAGAATATCAACATCCTTTAACCCAAACTACACAGCTTGTACATCGAAGCACCATATCGAATGTACAACTTCGCACCATTCACTAATGCCTTCAACAAAACACTTCTACGAGGGAGGAAAGAACTATCAACAAGATGCACTTCAATGGTCTTGATGATGACAAAGCTTAGCAACTAATGACTTGAGCTTGCACGTCTTCAAGAGGTGGTGATCTCGCCTTAAAAAGGAACTTAAAGAATCACACAAACATAAAACTACATAGAATGATCCTTTGGATATGTGGTTAGTGAGGTTAGAATACCGAGAGAAAGTATATATCGGAGTAGTAGTAAGCAACAAAGAAATGGCTCACTATTTATAGACAAAACATGTCTAGTGTCCCACGGTTCCTACGGATCCCTCTAAGGGATCCGGCTAGTGCAAATCATGGGATCCGGCTACTAGTTCAGTTTAGTCCGGATTTCGGGTTGCAAACCAGGTTATGGGTTATTGGTTATGGACCATTGGTTATGGGTATTGGATTATGGATACCCAACAAGATGCAATGTACCTAGTCATTAGGTTATGGATCTTGGGTCATGGGTCATGGATTATGGATAATATCCGACATGACTTCATGCATGATGTTATGCAATGGGTCATGGGTTATGGATCATGCTCCATGGGTTATGGAATTTGGTTTTTACCCAATAACATTCATTGTACCTAGTCAATGGATCATGGGTCATGTGTTATGGACTTTGGTTACAACATATACAAAGTGCATATACATTTCTATAAAATATAAACACTAGTTGTTATACATATGCATTTCTATAAGATGTAAACAATATTACTTGTTAGTGTTTTATAAAAATGTCTTTGGTTTTATATAACTTATTTACTAAACTTGTTTTGATATAGTTTTAATATGTTTAGTAAAAGTGTGTTAGTAAACTATTGGCTCAAACAGTTTACGTATTTTATTTATTTCGTTAAAATGATTTTACGTTTGTTATCGACAAAACATTAGAAGATAGTAAAATATAAATAAACGTTTTTATGGCTTATCTATATTAACAGATTAAAATTCTATGGTGTTCCAAACCAAAAACTTGTGTTAAAAGTTGGTGTCCCAATAATGTTATTTAAAAATATTGATCAGTACAATGGATTATGTAATGGAATAAGACTTCAAGTTGTTAGATTAGTAAGAACTTCGATTGAGGCAAAGATAATTAATGGAGCACACTTTGGGAAGACGATGATCGTAAAGAGGTTGAAAATTACTTCGTATGGTAATGTTTACCGTTAAAGATAAGGAAACAATATCTAGTGTCCGTTTCGTTTGCCATGACAATAAATAAGAGCCCGGGTCAATCACTTTCAAAGGTTGGTTTATATATGCTACATCTGTGCCGAACATGGACAGGTATACGTTGCCGTTCCAGGACGGATCTATGACTTGGCCACATGTTGCACATGCCACACATGAAATTGGCAACCATGGTTTTTTCAAAAGAGCTGTAGGTTTTTATGTTTTGTGTTATATACGGATATACAAGACGCAATAGAAAACTATAATTTGTTCAAGAACTAAATTTATAAACCCCATCCAGATGAGATAAAAATCTTATTAGTCCAAATAGATTTATTGGTTCATGAATAAGAATTTTGATCAGCTTATTTCTTTTTCTTTTTTTTTTCTATTATTATGTTATTTCTTTTAATAAATGGTAGGAGCATTATCTTAATTTAATTTTACTTTTTTGGTTTTTATGAGATTTTGATTTAAAGTTTCTTAGGCTTTCTATAACATAATAGTTTTTCAATTGTTTAAATTTTACAGTGGCCAATTTATACCTTAGTTGATCATGTAAATCATAAATAGTTGTATAAAAAAGAACCGCTTCTAAGCCTTGAAATATTGAAAGATAATTTGTTATAAGATGATCGAATTAAATTTGTTAACATGTTTACCATTAGAAACAAAATTTGTGCCACAACAATTTCAAATTGTTGGATCCATCAATGGCCGTTTCTAGGGTAAAAAACAAAAGATGTTTGATAATTGTTATTTGTGATGTAGATAGTAATATCTCGAAAAGTACAACAAACGTTGTCTGCAAAGAAGTACATTAAGGTATATGATCAATGTTCAACAACTATATACAACTATATAAATGACATGTTTTATATCATATTTTAACTTTGCATATACTTTTAGGGTTAAATGTGGTTAATATACAAGTATGTTACTAAATTTTTAAAAAAAGTTCGTCTAAGATACCGAACTTTCATTTTGTTCACTTGGGCTACTGAATTTATAAAACATGACATTTGAGGTTAATGAACTTATAAAAATATTCCTAAACAACACTAAACATGCAAAAAGACGACATTTATGTTACTTAAATTATCTAAAATATACGTTCAAGTCACTCTGATCAACACTAAAAAATGCTTCTTATACACTCTGTTCTCAAGATTTGTTTTGGAGTGAAAGTGAAAGGAGTGGAGAGTGAAGGAGACGATAGAAAGTGGTTGGGAGAGGAAGTGAAAGATTATTGCAATTTTGTTTGTGTTCTTAAGTTCTTATCTTAAGGAAGGGAAGTGATTACAGAAAATGCTTTTATTTACAAACCATCATAAACACTCTGTTCTCAAACCAAAAACTGGACCAATTATCATCAAAACACAAACTGAACCAATTATCATCCCAATATCAAACCACAAACTGTACCCTAACAATTTTCACTCACACACACAAACACACACTCGTTTCAACCATTATTAACAACAATTGCAACCAATTAAATCCCCCACGAATAACTAACCAACTACCAAATGTCCACCGTAACCCTAAACCCAGCTTCCATCATCACCACCACCGTCGCACCACCACCACTACCACCACCAAACACCGTACCAGATTCAGACCTAAACCTATATTTTCCGCCTTAGTTGAAGATACCAAACCAACGGTTTCATCTTGAATTATAGAAAAAGAGAAGGAAAACTTACATTTCTACAAGTTTACAACTATTTTCTTCAAAAATGATGCCAAACTTATAAACATAATTCATTCTCCGTTGTTACATAAGAAATATGCCTTTTGAATTGTTCAATGTCTGTTAAAAAAAGTAAAAATAAAAATAAATTGTTCAGTGAAAACATTGATCTGTTAAATCATTGATGAGAATAAATTTCGGTTAAGAAAATTCCGGTCGGTATAAAATGAGAAAGGAAACCAAAAAGTGCTTGAGGAAATTTGGTTGTTGAACTAGAAGATAAGATTTTGAGATATTGTATAAAAAAAGAAGAAGAAGAAAATAAGATAATAAAGGATGTTATTTTCTCTTTCCATTCACAATCACCCCAAAATTGGCGGGTGATTTTGTGTCCGAAATACACTAATGTACCCCTCACTTTCATCCCTCTCCACTAGGGGTGTCCATGGTACTAGAACCATCCCGAACCGGAACCGAACCGAAAGAACCAAGAACCGAAAATAAAGAAAAAGTGGAACCAAGAACCGTCCCAAGTTTTTCGGTTCGGTTCCGGTACGGTACTCGGTCCCGGTACGGGAATTTTCGGTAATTCCCATGAGTACCAAAGTGTTAAAAAAATATTTTTGGATAGATGTGAATTTACGATACTCGGTTCGTAGAGCTTCGAAAGAAGTTGACAACCTTAATAGTATTCCATAACTTGACTAACAAACAAACTAAAAAAACATATATCCGGTAATATCAAACTCATTATCCACGAAAATAATTGCACACTCGTTGAGAATATTATATATTAATCATGGTGACTAGCTTACAATAACTTGTGACAATATATCATGCAATGACGCCATAATCGTTAATTGTTTCGACTTTTATCATTAAGTTTAATGAACAACAAATACCAATAGTTAATTACAACTTCTTATTAGTTGTTACCGAGCAACACATAATTGTTCGATATACTATCGCATACCGATATTCTAGTTTAGAAAAACTTACTTTCATATTGATAAATGATGTTTGAATCTTTGAATTGAATCAATGGATTAAAGGTTAAGGTTTATGGGTTTTAGGTTTAGGTAGGGTTTTTCTATTTTTTAAAAGGCCGACACTTGCATGTACACAATATCCAAAACAAACCCTATAAAATTATATATTTTCATAAAAGTCGGTTCTTCGGAAAGTAGCGAACCGGACGGTTCCGACCGAACCGCCCTGAGAACCGAAATTTTGGAATTTTAGGAACCAAGAACCGTACCACGGTTCTAATATACGGTCCCGTTCCCAGTCGGTACAGGTACGGTTCCTCAGTTTTTTTGGACACCCCTACTCTCCACCCCATTCCTTTTTTTCCAAAAAGACTTAAGAACACACACACAAAAAAATAATAATAATAATAATAATAATAATAATTTCTCTCCCTTCCACCCCCTTTCTTTCCTAAATTTAAGTGGAGAACACAGTGTATCATAATAACCTAGGTGAACAAATGAAAGTTCAGTACCTTAGGAGAACTTTTTTGAGAATTTTAATAACATATTTGTATATTACTCTATACTCTTATCAACAATTTCCTTTTCCACAAAAAGGTGTAGATTGGCGGGAATACCCTCACCCCGGGCCTTTTGGCACCAGCCATTGTCCACCCCACAAGGAATAGCTCCGACAACTCCCCTGGCCTAGTGGGGCACCAACTGGAGTGAGCACGAGCCAAGACTCGGACCCCTGAACTCTTATTCCACAAAGCCTCTCCAGCGTGCCCATAGGTTTTGCGGAGGTGGGTACCTATATGAAGCAAATGCCAAGGATGAGACTTGAAGTTGGGTCTATTGACTCAAGCACAAGTGCTTCAACCATTGGACTAATGCTTTATTGGTCTGGCATTTTTTTTAGCCTGACAATTTTTTTAGCCTGACATTTTTTTTTGTTTTAATTTTTAGGTGTTCACGGAATGAACATGTACTACTCAAGTTTTTGACGTTGATCGCATACCTTTGTTTTTCAAGACTATCTACCAGTTGAAGAAGACAATACATGCACACTTATTATTTTGATAGTTTAGAAACTAATGTTTTTGTCGTATCATTGACATATTACTTATTGTTCCATTTAAAGGATAATTGAACCTATTTACGTTTGTTGTTATTTGTTATTTTATTTACACACGTAACTATTTAATGAATAATTCATTTCAAATCTATGTGATTCAGAAAAAGCGAATTCCTCTATTATTTGATGTTTATTTTCCCACGCTTCAAGGTTAACTGCTTGTATTCCGTGTCTATAAACTATATCAAATACAAATGCTTCCTTGGTCCCCATCACAAAGCTTGGCAACAAATGTATCAAAATTCATATTGAGTTTGCTATAGTTAATTATAATTATGTTAGTTGAATATAATTGCCAAACCCCGGTCCGAGGCAAGAATAATCTTTTCCAAGGAGGCACGAGCAACCGATCATCTTGAATTTGGGCCTCTAGTAAATATACAGGAGAGCATGGCCTAAACGCATAAGAAAGTTTTGCAACCCCGACGCAATTACGAAGCAAGAGGAGCTCGATTGGGGTCATTAAGTTCGAGGATTGCCTCCACTAATCTAGATAGTTTTAGAGACCCTTTTCGAGCTAAATCCTTGCAAAAGCTCTCATCCAAGTGACCGACCCACCTAGAAGTTTGACACCGTCGACTGACCCACGAGATATGTTGTTGTTATTATTATTATTATTATTATTATTATTATTATTATTATTATTATTATTATTATTATTATTATTATTATTATTATTATTATTACTCACTTTTATTTTATTTTCTTACATTTTTATTCATTTTCGTCCGATTTGTATATCGCTTTATCGGTATTTTTATTCCGTTTCGAACATTTTTTCTTTTCTATTGGTTTTTATACGTTTTATTCGCTTTCATTAATTTTTATATGCTTTCATCCGTTTTCTTTTGTTTTCGCCCATTTTTATATGTTTTTATACGTTTTCGTCCTTTTTTTCTTCGTTTTTTTTATTTTTTATCCGTTTTCATTGGTTTTTATACGTTTACGTCCATTTTTTCCGTTTTCGTCCATTTTTATACGTTTTCTTACGTTTTTATCCACTTTCATCAGTTTTAGTACGTTTTCGTCCGTTTTTTCCCGTTTTCATTAGTTTTTGTACGTTTTCCTCCGTTTTTGTTGTTTTCATCTGTTTTTTTCCGTTTTCTTATGTTTTTATCTGTATTCATCGATTTTTATACATTTTCGTCCGTTTTCGTGTATTTTATGCGTTTTCTTACGTTTTTATCCATTTTTATCAGTTGTTTCCGTTCTCATCCATTTTTTTAGTTTTCTTATATTTATATCCGTTTTCATTAATTTTCATATATTTTTGACCGTTTCATAATAAAACATATAAATACAATGGAAAAAATGAACAAATACATATAAAAACTAATGAAAACGGATAAAAACGTAAGAAAACATAAAAAAATGGACGAAAACGGAAAAAATGGACGAAAACGTATAAAAATGTATGAAAACCGATGTAAACGGATAGAAACATAAGAAAACGGAAAAAATGAAAAAACGGACGAAGACGTACAAAAACTGATGAAAACGCATAAAAACGTATGAAACCAGATGAAAACGAAAAAAAAGACGAAAACGTATAGAAACGTATGAAGACCAATGAAAACGGATACAAACATAATAAAACAGGAAAAAACGGACAAAACGTACAAAAGCTGATGATAATGGATAAAAACGTAAGTAAATGTATAAAAACGACCGAAAACGAAAAGAACAGATGAAAACGTACAAAAATAGATGAAAAGGGATGAAAACGTAGGAAAACGGAAAAAAATGGGCGAAAACAAAAAAAATAGATGAAAGCATATAAAAACTGATGAAAACGGATAAAAATGTAAGAAAATGTACAAAAACGACCGAAAACGAAAAAAGCGAATGAAACAGGGAAAAAAGCGACGAAAACGATAAAGCGGATGATAATGAATGAAAACGTAAGAAAATAAAATATGAGTGAATAATAATAATAATAATAATAATAATAATAATAATAATAATAATAATTTTCGTTGATCTCGACAAAAAAACAGATGGCTCGTTCCTTCAACAATTTTCGTTGAAACAGGTTGGGTTTTGTGATAAACCCTATTAGTCATTGCTTTTACGCATATTCACCGATCTCCATTGGTTGTGGTGCCTCATCGCCTCCTCGACTTTACACCGTCCCTCCCATGCCCTGGCCTTGTTGAATTCGGTTTAGGGCCTTCTAAAGTATTGCGGCCGGTGGTTTCTAGCATCGCCTTGTGTAGTGTGTAGGGTTCTTGATTGGTCCGTGAGTTTTGGCTTAGTTTGAGCAGCTGCTTAGGTGTTTGGGGCATTGGTCCATTGGTTTGGTTAAGGGTTACGTAAGTGGCTTGCTACTAGGAGTAAGTGGTTGCATGTTTATTATTGTTGGTTTCTTTGGTTCTCCTTTTGCTCCTTCCTTACTTGAAGCTTGGTTACAAAAGATTGTGTATTTGCCTTGTACATATGCCTCCCGTTAGATTCCATTGCCCCTTTGTTGGTCTTAATGGTTGTCGTGATGGTGGTGGTAATGGTTTGGCTAAAACCTCTTTGATCACACATCTTCGTGATCGACATTTTTGTGTTGAGGCTCAAGCTACTATTAGGAATTCCCTTTGACGGATCCGACTATTTTGAAAGTGAGGTTACTCTTAAGCGTATGGGTTTGTGGTTGTGTGGGGTTGTTTCAAACGCATACTTTCCAGGGCTAAGTGTCGTCATGGTGCGGGTTCGATTTTGTGTCTCCTCCCGATTGTGGTGATGGTGTTGTTCGGTTTGTGTTGTATGATCTCCTAAGCCACAGTTCCTTCTCATGTTGCCCTTGTTGAGGATTCGGTTTTGGACGTGCTTGGTGGTTTTGACCTGCCTTCTTGATACTTTATTTGCTAGGGGTTTGCGGATCGTCAAATCTATCCCTCCAAATGTCGGTTGGAGTTCTCTCGTACTTTGAAAAGAGCTCTTGATAAGGTGATCATGCATGTGAGACATTTCTTGTTGGGTTAGTTTATTTGTCCGCCGCTTTGTCTACTTAAAACCTTTTGCCCGAGGAGTAGTCAAGAGAGTAGGTCGGTCACTAAGCGTCAACGTCGGGAAGAGTATATTGTTAATGCTATTCATGCATGGGGCTCTCTGGTGGTAGTTTGCGGGTTGTGCGTGAGGTTTTAGCCGAGCCCTTCCATCATGGTCTACTATTGATGATGATAGTTTGGATTTGGGTGATCGTAATGTTAAGAAATGTAAGAGGAAGATTTGTGATGGTCATTATAATCTGTCATGTCGAGTTCTTCGCCTTCCGGTGTTGCACCTTATGATGCTTCTACTCTTGAAGACTTAATAGCTAAGCACCCTTTTCACCGCTCTCTCTTGCTCGATATACCTATTGACCATCATCACCTTACGCATCCTCTTCCATCGTTCTTGACATGATCAAGAGTTTCCCTAGTGGTACTTGTGGGCGTGATGGGTCGCGTGCCCAACACCTTTGGATTGTTTGAGTGGTGCGGTGTGGCTATTTCGACTAGTTGATCGCTTCTATTACCCAAGTGGTGACCCTTTTCTTGCCGTAACCGTCCGGGGCGTTGGGGAATATATTGCTAGTGCTCCTCTCACACCCTTAGTCAAACCAGGAGGGGGTATCCGTCCTATTGCTGTTGGGACTGTTTGGAGGCGGTTAGTTTCCAAGGTTTGTGCTTCCATGCTTAGCCACTCTTCAGGCAATTATTTTGATGATTTACAACTTGGTGTTGGAGTGTCTGGGGGTGGGGAAGCTATTCTTCATGATGTGAACCGTTTGGTTGAGGACCGTGGGGGTGAGGTTGGTTTGTCCATGTTGTTGGTTGATTTTAAAAACGCTTTCAACATGGTGGACCGGGTGTTATGTTACGTGTGACGCTCGTTTGTATTTCGGCTATTTCACAATGGGTGGAGTTTTGCTACTCTAGTCTGCTAGATTATATTATGGTGAGCATACTTTGGTCTCATCAAGGTGTGCAACAAGGTGATCCGCTTGGCCCTCTTCTTTTGCTTTAGTCTTGCATCCCTTAGCATGTAAGATTAGAGATTCTTTTGACCTTTCCTTTCAAGCTTGGTATTTGGATGATGGCACTATTATTGGTGATATCTTGGTTGTGGGTAAGGTTTTGAGCCGATTGGTAGAGCGGACCTTGTCGTGGCTTACACCTCAATGTTGATAAACCAAGTCTTTTGGCCACAAGAGGACCCTAGAAGGTGTATGATGGTGTTTTTCCCTAATATTTCGCCCTCACATGGTGTTAAATTATTGGGTGGACTCATTAGTGGATTTTGAGTTTGGTAGTAAGTTGGTCCCGAAAAGGGTTGCTAAAACTATTGAACTTATGGAGGCGGTTGCCAAACTTAATGATCCTCAATGCGAGTTGTTGTTACTCCGCATGTCTTGGTATTTCTAAGCTCTATTTTTCTGTCGCACATGTTCTCCTCGGGTCTTTGAGTGTGCTCAGTTTCTTTTGATGCGGCACTGTTCCTCTTTGGAGCGTATTGTCACCGCTCGGACTGGTTTTGGTGAATGGCGGTGGAGACCGCCACCTTACCTTTTGCTTTGGGGACTTGGTTTATATTCGCGGTGATGTCTTGAGCTATGCCTTTATTGCTTCTAGACTTCAATCACCGCCTTGAGACTAAGCTTCTTCATGGTTGGGTATTATAACCGCGGTCCTCTTTTGATGATGCTCTATGTACTTTCAATGTGAATATGGATATTGACCTTTTGAGTAACCCTATCGAGGTCGCCGCCCCAAACTTATGAAGAAATTGGCGGATATATATTTCGTCGGGTTTCCCAAACTGCTGAATCTACTTTCCATCTTTCCCTCGACAAATGGCGTTATGGAGCTCTTTAAAGGAGGACCACACCGGATTGGCTTAGGGTGGCTCGGTATCCGGATTGGGACAAACTATGAGTGCGGGGGCTTATCGGTGTGTCTTGTGTTATCGTTTGGGTGTTCCTCTTTTCCTTTGTTCGTACCGTGTTCTACTGTTCTAAGGTTTTTCCCGAGATATTTATGGGGATCACTGTTTCGTAATGCGGTATTGTTGGCATTAAACATCGCCACAACCTGCGCGCGATGTTCTTGTTGACATATGCTCTCGATCCGGATTTATAAGACATTTTCAACGTGCTCATCGCATCTTCGTCCCTGTTTCGTGAAAAAGGGTTAGCAACTCCTCATAAATTGGTCTTTAATTTGAAGCGGACATCGGCTCGATTGGGTCTTCTGAGCCCGACCCTTGTTCTCTTGTCAACGCCAAATATTCCACAAGAGTGAGGTCATCAATGTTAACAACTTCCATGGTACAAAACTTGAAAAGTGATCGTGAGAATTTGAGAAATTTTAAAACAAAACAAAATTGAAAGACTTAATAGCGGTCGTAAAAAACTTGATGCTGATATATTATAATGTCTAATTTATACCTATGGTCTACTAATGCACTAATGATGTACCAGGTGGGTGTGTAGTGTAATGTCGGTAAAATCGAGGTTAGTCCCAAGAGCTATATCGTGGATTAATACTAAGTCTAGGTGTCATGATTTTAATTAGATTTCGATGAAAATTAATTAACTACTAAATCAAATAAAGGCAGGATGTGATCAATAGAGGAGAGTGGGGCTAACCTAGTTACTCATCCTAACTAGTAATGTTTACGTCCTACTTCCAATTACTTCATGTGAAAGTCGAGAGGACAACATTTGGTCGTTAAGCCTAACTTATCGAAAGAGCCACACCGGAGAAGTCGGTGTCCTCCATAAATCCGATTGTTCCACGGTCCCTAAGCCAAGTCATTAAGTTCACTACTTGCTAGACTTATAATAGTGAGTGTCGGGCGCTAGCATCTTATACACTCACTTTAATCTTTAGTTCATCCAATGGTAGGTGATCGATTGGTCGAATAAATGCAGTAGAAAGGGTCTTGGTTTGTCATATCTTGCCCGTCTCGGTCTACTCACTTAGGTCGGTTGGTCATATCTCCTAAGCAACTAGCCTCTACCGCCATTCAAAACTACCGAAACAAGGGTAGCTACCAATAAACTATGCATGCATACACTTAGAAATAATTATCTGGAAGCAATGTAAGCATAAACAAAACAATTAAGGAATCATGATAATTTTATGTTATCAATTGGTATGATCAAGTTACAATGTGTGGAAAACTAGAAGGGGGTTGAATATTTTACCGATTAAAACTTGGTTTTAAAATATTTAGATCGACTTATGTCAATCTATTTGGATGTGTATGTTGGACATTGATAGATAGATATATAAGTGTGTAATGAAAGATAAAGTAAGAAGTACATAACCACGACACGAGTATTTATAGTGGTTCGGCTACAAGGACACCTTCCTTGCCCTACTCCACTCCCCGAGTCACTTACTCGAGAGTTCGTAATCACTACACGACACCAACTCCTTATGGCGGAGAAGCCTTCACAACATCGCCTACTTTTTTTCCGGTACTAGGCTAACCATCGGGTTCTTCCACAAGGTAGAACCACACCTATCACAATGTCGCCTACCCTTTATCTGGTACTAGGCTAAGTACCGAGTTCCATTACGATGGAGGAACTACTACCCAACACTACACAACACCTAAGCCCAAAGGAGACCAACTCCTTATTACAACACCATCAAGGATATCAATATCTTTGGATACAACCTATCTCTATTTGTATATCAATGCACCTCATCGAGTATACAACCTTGGCATCCTTCACTAATGCCACTTGACTTGACTTCTAGGCATCTTTCACTAATGCCGCTGACACGGACGTTGCCACCTTTCACCAATGCCTTCGCCTAGACTCCTTTAGCATTCTTCACTAATGCTTATGACACGAACCTTTAGCACCTTTCACTAATGCTTGCGTCTTGACTCTTTCGCATCCTTCACTAATGCCTTGGACACAACACTTCTATGGAGGAAGAAAGAAGTATCAACAAGAGAACCTCAAGAGTCTTGATGATGACTAAGCATAGCTACTCATGGACTTGAGCTTGCTCGACTTCAAGAGGTGGTGATCTCGCCTTTAAGAGGAACCTAGAGAATCACACAAAACAAAAGACAAACTACATAGAGATCCTTAGGATCCGTGGTTACAAGTTTATAATACTTGGGAAAGTATGTGGGAGTGGCAACCCAAAAGGAAGAAATGAATCACTATTTATAGAAGAAATTTAGCCATCGTTCCACGGATCCCACGGATCCTCACTTGAGGGATCCGCCCTGTACATCGGGATCCGTGGACGCCCTTGCCCATGGGTTTTGGGTCATGGGTCATGGGTTATGGATCATGGGTATCCAAATAGATACAATGTATCTACAAGATGCAATGCATCCGTCCATGAGTCATGGGTTAAAACCATGGGTCATGGATAATATCCATATATGACTTAAGCATGATGTCATGCAATGGGTTATGGGTCATGCTCCATGGGTATGGGTCATGGACTTTGGGTTGTACCCAACTACATTCAATGTATTTGGTCAATGGGCCAAATACTTAAGTTTCTACCCATTTATATTACCCATTATAATACATACTAGTTATGTATATTTTACCCAATATGTAAACACTAGTTATTGTACATATGTATTACTAAATCATAAAATCACTTCTACTTGTTTTAGTGTTTTATGTGAAAACGTAAGTGTGTTAGTAAACTATTGGCTTAAACCATTTACGTATTTTATTTGTTTCGTTTAAATGATTTTACGTTTGTTATCGACAAAACATTAGAAGATCGTAAAATATAAATGAACGTTTTTACGGCTTATTTGTATTAACACATGGGTAAATTAAAAACAAATCCTAAGGATCGATTTTATTAAAGAAAACTATTTTGCTCATACGCTGCTTGATGGATCGTCGAGTGGGTTATGAGTAGTTGATGATTCAGGAATAAAGAATGAAGTGATGAGGGATGTATTCAAAGGTTCCATCATTTTGTTCACAAGTATATATTGAGGGCTTTGAAATTGAGGGTGATAGTACATGACATGATGATAAAGACGGTCGAAACATCCCATATGATATTAGTTTGTTGTTGTTGCCTTGGAGGTTTATAATTCGCCTGAGAAGAAGTAGGTAAGATTGTATGGTCATTGAGTTTGGAGACAAGAAATCATGTGAGCACAACTGCAAGAGGTTTGAGATCATCTTGAGATCCCGTGTATGAATTATGTTTGATTTGAGGAGTGCATAGAAAGTGAGTTATTTCTTGAGGAGAGGGTATGTATGAACAAGATGGACTGCTTTCTTCACGGTAGTTAAAGAGAGAATCAAGAGACCAATCTTCAAAGTGAAATTACATTGACCATAATTTGGAATTTGCGTAATGTGAGTAAATTGCTCAATAGTCAAAACAAACTTTTGGTTTTGATCCAAAACCATAGAGATAGAGAATGATCCTCGTTACGAATGAGTTCAACTTCATGGAAGAATTCCAAAACAAACCATGGAGAAATTTTCTCGTTAATCCCGAAAAGACCTTCTAGTCCTATAGTGCGAAAAGAAGTATTGATACCTTCGAAGATTAGAGGTGAGTGAAAACATGTCCTTCATGAAAGTAATGAGTTTCGAGATTATTAAACCCATGAACATGGTTGCTGTGGGTGTTAGGCTCAAGAGATATATTTAAAATGTACACATAAGTGATTTGATGATCGGAGTCATACTCATGAGACATGATGAAACCTATAGACATGGAACTAATATTTTACATGAGTATGTTAGTACATAGTAAAACTTCAAGAGTGAGAACGTTCTTTGGTGATCCTTTTAAGTATTTTAATAGTAAGTTAATAAGATCGCTTAATGTTTTTATTGTTCACTCTAATTTTACTAACAATGACATTTAACTTACTCATTTTTTGACATTTTAGTGAGGTTTTCCTTTTATGGTAAGTTTTCATGAAATGGTTTTTATGTTGCATGAGTTCCTGTCATTAGTTCCTCCGGTTCTGCCAGTTCCCTTTTAAAAGGTATCCGGTATCAAGTTTTGATAGAAGTTGGTTTTGACGTAGGATCTATTTTTCCAACTCATATGTTACAAAGTGAAATGTGTTTTAGCCAATGTTGATTCTTAAACATGCATTAATAGTTTTAAATATGTTGTGGTTTTGAATGTGAGAAAAGGAATAAAACACATTATGCAAGAATGAAATGAGAGAAACTACGACATTATTTATATTTCATTTCAATGCTTAAAGCAATACAAATGATCGGATAGATGATACAAATATAGATCAATAAAACAAAGAACATGTCTCCATGAGAGAATTTGATTATGGGATACATGAGAGATGAGCGAGATGATGATGATCACGAGGGTGATGTAAACCATGACGATGGAGATTTTTCTTGGTCCGGATTTCAAAGTGAGATGATGAAGAAGATGCGCTTTTGAATGTGAGGTTTTGAAAGTGGAAGATTTGAAAATGGGATTTGTTGGTGAGAGTTGACGATCGGAAGATTTTTATGGGAAGGAGGAATTTTGAGATTTAATGTTTTGTTTTATTTTATTTAGAAAGATTTGATTTTAGAAATTTGGTTTAGAAAACACATATTGATATATCTAGTTTTAGACGGACGATAACACGAAGCACAAAGTTTTTCTAATGAAGCCACGATATCGATAAATATACTTGGATAAACAAAATATATAAACACATAATTTACCATGCAAGCATACACATGATTTAGTAACATTATTTAGAGATAAGTCTTTATGAAAGTCATGCCTCTATTGCAATTTGAGTGTCCCTATTTGACGAGTTTTATCAATGGACAACTCCGGTTTCCTCGAGATCTACTTGGTAATATGTTTCAACAAATATTTGGGGAAATTTATCCTATTACCGAAGAATCTTGATGGTTTGCTTATTATCATATTAGCTAAACAAATGACAAGAGAAGTTAGTGCATTTTGTAAGACAAAGTGACAAATAAGAAAAGAAAATAATTAGTACGATCATCTAATTAATATCCAACAAAAGTTGTTCTTAAAACACGCTTTTGTTTTAGAAAATTTCCTTCTTTGTAGTTTTCAAACATACATGATGGTATCAAGTTTTCAAACTTCGCTTTAATATATTTAGATCGACTTATGTCAATCTATTTGGTATGTGTGTTGGATATTGATAGATGGGCATATAAGTAAGTAATGTAAAAGATAAAGAGTAAAACACAAAACCAAAACACGAGTATTTATAGTGGTTCGCCACAAGGACACCTTCCTTCCCTACTCCACTCCCGAGTACCCACTCGAGAGTTTGTAAGCACTACACAACACAAGCTTTCTAATGTGGCGGAGAAGCCTCCACACGCCGCCTACTCTTTATCCGGTACTGTGCTAGACACCAAGTTTTTATGAGGTAGAACCAAACCAATCACAACGTCGCTTACACTTTATCCGGTACAAGGCTAGATACCGAGTTCCATTACATAGAGGAACTACTACCCAACACTACACCACTACACAACTACCCAATGGAGACACACTCCTTGTTACAACACTGAGAGAATATCAACATCCTTTAACCCAAACTACACAAATTTGTACATCAAGCACCATATCGAATGTACAACTCGGCACCATTCACTAATGCCTTCAACAAAACACTTCTATGAGGAGGAAAGAACTATCAACAAGATGCACTTCGCTGGTCTTGATGATGACAAAGCTTAGCAACTAATGACTTGAGCTTGCACGCCTTCAAGAGGTGGTGATCTCGCCTTTAAGAGGAACTTAAAGAATCACACAAACATAAAACTACATAGAATGATCCTTGGATATGTGGTTAGTGAGGTTAGAATACCGAGAAAGTATATCTAGGAGTAGTAGTAAGCAACAAAGAAATGGCTCACTATTTATAGACAAAACATGTCTAGTGTCCCACGGTTCCCTACGGATCCTCTAAGGGATCCGCTAGTGAAATCATGGGATCCGCCACCGGTTCGCTTTAGTCCGGATTGGTTGCAAACCAGTTATGGGTTATTGGTTATGGACCATTGGTTATGGGTATTGGATTATGGATACCCAACAAGATGCAATGTACCTAGTCATTAGGTTATGGATCTTGGGTCATGGGTCATGGATCATGGATAATATCCGACATGACTTCATGCATGATGTTATGCAATGGGTCATGGGTTATGGATCATGCTCCATGGGTTATGGAATTTGGTTTTTACCCAACAACATTCATTGTACCTAGTCAATGGATCATGGGTCATGTGTTATGGACTTTGGTTTTTACCCATTAGTTACCCATTACAACATATACAAAGTACATATACATTTCTATAAAATATAAACACTAGTTGTTATACATATGCATTTCTATAAGATGTAAACAATATTACTTGTTAGTGTTTTATAAAATGTCTTTGGTTTTATATAACTTATTTACTAAACATGTTTTGATATAGTTTTAATATGTTTAGTAAAAGTGTGTTAGTAAACTATTGGCTAAAACATTTTACGATTTTATTTGTTTCGTTAAAATGATTTTACGTTTGTTATCGACAAAACATAGAAGATCGTAAAATATAAATAAACGTTTTTATGGCTTATCTATATTAACTGATTAAAATTCTATGGTGTTCCAAACCAAAAACTTGTGTTAAAAGTTGGTGTCCCAATAATGTTATTTAAAAATATTGATCAGTACAATGGATTATGTAATGGAATAAGACTTCAAGTTGTTAGATTAGTAAGAACTTCGATTGAGGAAAAGATAATTAATGGAGCACACTTTGGGAAGACGGTGATCGTAAAGAGGTTGAAAATTACTCAGATGGTAACGCTACCGTTAAAGATAAGGAAACAATATCTAGTGTCCGCTTCGCTTGCCATGACAATAAATAAGAGCCCGGTCAATCACTTTCAAAGGTTGGTTTATATATGCTACATCCTGCTTTCGAACATGGACGTGTATGCGCTGTTGCCTGTGGACGGATCTATGACTTGGCCACATGTTGCACATGCCACACATGAAATTGGCAACCATGGTTTTTTCAAAAGAGTTGTAAGTTTTATGTTTTGTGTTATATACGGATATAGAAGACTAATAGAAAACTATAATTTGTTCAAGAACTAAATTTATAAACCCCATCCAGATGAGATAAAAATCTTATTAGTCCAAATAGATTTATTGGTTCATGAATAAGAACTTTGATCAGCTTATTTCTTTTTTTTTTTTTTTCTATTATTATGTTATTTCTTTTAATAAATGGTAGGAGCATTATCTTAATTTAATTTTACTTTTTTGGTTTTTATGAGATTTTGATTTAAAGTTTCTTAGGCTTTCTATAACATAATAGTTTTTCAATTGTTTAAATTTTACAGTGGCCAATTTATACCTTAGTTGATCATGTAAATCATAAATAGTTGTATAAAAAAGAACCGCTTCTAAGCCTTGAAATATTGAAAGATAATTTGTTATAAGATGATCGAATTAAATTTGTTAACATGTTTACCATTAGAAACAAAATTTGTGCTACAACAATTTCAAATTGTTGGATCCATCAATGGTCGCTTTCTAGGTAAAAACAAAAGATGTTTGATAATTGTTATTTGTGATGTAGATAGTAATATCTCGAAAAGTACAACAAACGTTGTCTCGCAGAAGTACATTAAGGTCTATGATCAATGTTCAACAACTATATACAACTATATAAATGACATGTTTTATATCATATTTTAACTTTGCATATACTTTAGGGTTAAATGTGGTTAATATACAAGTATGTTACTAAATTTTTAAAAAGTTTGTCTAAGATACCGAACTTTCATTTTGTTAACTTGGGCATCGAATTTATAAAACATGACATTTGAGGTTAATGAACTTATAAAATATTCCTAAACAACACTAAACATGCAAAAGACGACATTTATGTTACTTAAATTATCTAAAATATACGCTCAAGTCACTCGATCAACACTAAAAATGCTTCTTATACACTCTGTTCTCAAGATTTGTTTTGGAGTGAAAGTGAAAGGAGTGGAGAGTGAAGGAGATGATAGAAAGTGGTTGGGAGAGGAAGTGAAAGATTATTGCAATTTTGTTTGTGTTCTTAAGTTCTTATCTTAAGGAAGGGAAGTGATTACGTAAAATGCTTTTATTTACAAACCATCATAAACACTGCTCTCAAACCAAAACTGGACCAATTATCATCAAAACACAAACCGAACCAATTATCATCCCAATATCAAACCACAAACTGTACCCTAACAATTTTCACTCACACACACAAACACACACTCGTTTAAACCATTATTAACAACAATTGCAACCAATTAAATCCCCCACGAATAACTAACCAACCACCAAATGTCCACCGTAACCCTAAACCCAGCTTTCATCACCACCACCACCGTCGCACCACCACCACTACCACCACCAAACACCGTACCAGATTCAGACCTAAACCTATATTTTCCGCCTTAGTTGAAGATACCAAACCAAGGGTTTCATCTCGAATTATAGAAAAAGAGAAGGAAAACTTACAGATCTACAAGTTTACAACTATTTTCTTCAAAAATGATGCCAAACTTATAAACATAATTCATTCTCCGTTGTTACATAAGAAATATGCCTTTTGAATTGTTCAATGTCTGTTAAAAAAAGTAAAAATAAAAATAAATTGTTCAGTGAAAACATTGATCTGTTAAATCATTGATGAGAATAAATTTCGGTTAAGAAAATTCCGGTCGGTATAAAATGAGAAAGGAAACCAAAAGTGCTTGAGGAAATTTGGTTGTTGAACTAGAAGATAAGATTTTGAGATATTGTATAAAAAAAGAAGAAGAAAATAAGATAATAAAGGATGTTATTTTCTTTCCATTCACAATCACCCCAAAATTGGCGGGTGATTTTGTGTCAGAAATACACTAGTGTACCCCTCACTTTCATCCCTCTCCACTAGGGGTGTCCATGGTACTAGAACCATCTCGAACCGGAACCGAACCGAAAGAACCGAGAACCGAGAACCGAAAATAAAGAAAAAGTGGAACCAAGAACCGTCCCAAGTTTTTCGGTTCGGTTCTGGTACGGTACTCGGTCCCGGTACGGGAATTTTCGGTAATTCCCATGAGTACCAAAGTGTTAAAAATATTTTGGATAGATGTGAATTACGATACTCGGTTCGTAGAGCTTCGAAAGAAGTTGACAACCTTAATAGTATTCCATAACTTGACTAACAAACAAACTAAAAAAACATATATCCGGTAATATCAAACTCATTATCCACGAAAATAATTGCACACTCGTTGAGAATATTATATATTAATCATGGTGACTAGCTTACAATAACTTGTGACAATATATCATGCAGTGACGCCATAATCGTTAATTGTTTCTCGACTTTTATCATTAAGTTTAATGAAAACAAATACCAATAGTTAATTACAACTTCTTATTAGTTGTTACTGAGCAACACATAATTGTTCGATATGCGGCTATACGCATACTCGATATTCTAGTTTAGAAAAAACTTACTTTCATATTGATAAATGATGTTTGAATCTTTGAATTGAATCAATGGATTAAAGGTTAAGGTTTATGGGTTTTTAGGTTTAGGTAGGGTTTTTTCTATTTTTTTAAAAGGCCGCACACTTGCATGTACACAATATCCAAAACAAACCCTATAAAATTACATATTTTCATAAAAGTCGGTTCTTTCGGGAATGTATCGAACCGGACGGTTCCGACCGAACCGCCCCGAGAACCGAAATTTTGAATTTTAGGAACCAAGAACCGCACTACGGTTCTAATATACGGTCCTGCTCCCGGTCGGTACTGCACGGTTCCTCGGTTTTTGGACACCCTACTCTCCACCCCATTCCTTTTTTTTTTTTTTCCAAAAGACTTAAGAACACACACACACAAAAAATAATAAAAATAATAATAATAATAATAATAATAATAATAATTCTCTTCCTTCCACCCCTTTCTTTCCTAAATTTAAGTGGAGAACATAGTGTATCATAATAACCTAGGTGAACAAATGAAAGTTCAAGACCTTAGGAGAACCTTTTGAGAATTTTAATAACATATTTTTATATTACTCTATACTCTTATCAACAATTTCCTTTTCCACAAAAGGTGTAGATTAGCGGAATACCCGACCCGGCCTTTTGGCACCACCATTGTCCACCCCATAAGGAATAGCTCGACAACTCCCCGCCTAGTGGGGCACCAACCTGAGTGAGCACGAGCCAAGACTCGGACCTCGAACTCTTATTCCACAAAGCCTCTCCAACGTGCCCACGGTGTTTTATGGAGTGGGTACCTATATGAAGCAAATGCCAAGGATGAGACTTGAAGTCGGGTCTATCGACTCAAGCACAAGTGCTTCAACCATCGGACTAATGCTCTATTGGTCTGGCATTTTTTTTAGCCTGACATTTTTTTAGGCCTGACATTTTTTTGTTTTAATTTTTAGGTGTTCACGGAATGAACATGTACTACTCAAGTTTTTGACGTTGATCGCATACCTTTGTTTTTCAAGACTATCTACCAGTTGAAGAAGACAATACATGCACACTTATTATTTTGATAGTTTACAAACTAATGTTTTTGTCGTATCATTGACATATTACTTATTATTCCATTTAAAGGATAATGGAACCTATTTACGCTTGTTGTTATTTGTTATTTTATTTACACACGTAACTATTTAATGAATAATTCATTTCAAATCTATGTGATTCGTAAAAGCGAATTCCTCTATTATTTGATGTTTATTTTCCCACGCTCAAGGTTAACCGCTTGTATTCCGTGTCTATAAACTATATCAAATACAGATGCTTCCTTGGTCCCCATCACAAAGCTTGGCAACAAATGTATCAAAATTCATATTGAGTTTGCTATAGTTAATTATAATTATGTTAGTTGGAATATAATTGCCAAACCCAGTCCCGAGGCAAGAATAATCTTTTCCAAGGAGGCACGTAGTAACCGATCATATTGAATTTGGGCCTATAGTAAATATACAGGAGAGCATGGCCTAAACGCATAAGAAAGTTTTGCAACCCCGACGCAAATACGAAGCAGAGGAGCTCGCATCGGGGTCATTAAGTTTGAGGATTGCCTCCACTAACGAGATAGTTTTAGAGACCCTTCCGAGCTAAATCCTTGCAAAAGCTCTCATCCAAGCCGACCGACCCACCCAGAAGTTTGACACCGTCGACCGACCTACTAGATATGTTGTTGTTATTATTATTATTATTATTATTATTATTATTATTATTATTATTATTATTATTATTATTATTATTATTATTATTATTATTATTATTATTATTATTATTATTAAATACAATGGAAAAATGAACAAATACATATAAAACTAATGAAACGGATAAAACGTGAAAACATAAAAATGGACGACGGAAAAATGGACGACGTGTAAAAATATGAAACCGATGTAAACGGATAGAAACATAAGAAAGCGGAAAAATGAAAAAAGCGAGGACGAGCGGTGAAAGCGCATAAAACATATGAAACCGGATGAAAGCGAAAAAAGGCGGCGTGTAAACGTGATGAAGACCAATGAAAGCGGATAAAACATAATTAAACAGAAAAAAGCGACAAAGCGTGCAAAAGCGATGATAATGGATAAAAGCGTTAGTAAATGTATAAAACGACCGAAGCGAAAAGAACGGATGAAAGCGCACAAAAATGGATGAAACGTAGGAAAGCGGAAAAAATGGTGAAAACAAAAAGCAGATGAAAGCATATAAAAGCGATGAAAGCGGATAAAAATGTAGAAAATGTACAAAAGCGACCGAAAGCGAAAAAGCAGAATGAAACGGAAAAAAGCGTGGCGTATAAAAAGCGGATAATGTAAGAAAATAAAATATGAGTGAATAATAATAATAATAATAATAATAACAACAACAACAACAATTTTTAATTGATCTACAAAAAAAGATGGCTCGTTCCTTCACAATTTTCAATGAAGCAGGTTGGGTTTGTGATAAACCCTATTATCGTTTTACGCATATTCAACGATCTCCATTGGTTGTGGTGCCTCATGCGATCCTCGTACTTTGTCCTCCCATGCTCCATGGCCTTGTTCGTCGGTTTAGGGCCTTAAAGTATTGCGGTGGTGGTTTCTAGCATCCTTGTTGTAGTGTGTAGGGTTCTTGATTTGGTCCGTGAGTTTTGGCTTAGTTTGAGCATTTCGTTTAGGTGTTTGGGGCATTGGTCTGCTGGTTTGGTTAAGGGTTCTGTCGTGGCTTGCTACTAGGAGTAAGTGGTTGCATGTTTATTATTGTTGGTTTTTCTTTGGTTCTCCCTTTTGCTCCTTCCTTACTTGAAGCTTGGTTACAAAAGATTGTGTATTTGCCTTGTACATATGCCTCCCGTTAGATTCCATTGCCCCTTTGTTGGTCTTAATGGTTGTCGTGATGGTGGTGGTAATGGTTTGGCTAAAACCTCTTTGATCACACATCTTCGTGATCGACATTTTTGTGTTGAGGCTCAGCTACTATTAGAATTCCCTTTGTGGATCGACTATTTTGAAAGTGAGGTTACTCTTAAGTATGGGTTTGTGGTTGTGTGGGGTTGTTTCAGCGCATACTTCAGGGCTAAGTGTCGTCATGGTGCGGGTTCGATTTGTCTCCTCCCGATTGTGGTGATGGTGTTGTTCGGTTTGTGTTGTATGATCTCCTAAGCCAGTTCCTTCTCATGTTGCCCTTGTTGAGGATTCGGTTTTGACGTGCTTGGTGGTTTTGACTGCCCGCCCTTGATACTTTATTTGCTAGGGGTTTGCGGATCATCAATCATCCTCCAAATGTCGGTTGGGTTCTCGTACTTTGAAAAGAGCTCTTGATAAGGTGATGCATGCATGGAGACATTTCTTGTTGGGTTAGTTTATTTGTCTGCCTTTGTCTACTTAAAACCTTTTGCCCGAGGAGTAGTCAAGAAGTAGGTCGGTCACTAAGCGTCAACGTCGGGAAAGTATATTGTTAATGCTATTCATGCATGGGGCTCTCACGGTGGTAGTTTGCGGGTTGTGCGTGAGGTTTTAGTGAGCCCCTTCCATCATGGTCTACTATTGATGATGATAGTTTGGATTTGGGTGATCGTAATGTTAAGAAATGTAAGAGGAAGATTTGTGATGGTCATTATCTCTCTGCGATCGAGTTCTTTAGATCTCCGGTGCACCTTATGATGCTTCTACTCTTGAAGACTTAATAGCTAAGCACCCTTTTCGTCTGCTCTCTCTTGCACGATATACCTATTGACCATCATCACCTTACATCCTCTTCCATCGTTCTGACATGATCAAGAGTTTCTAGTGGTACTTGCATGGGCGTGATGGGTCGCGTGCCCAACACCTTTGGATTGTTTGAGTGGTGCGGTGTGGCTATTTCGACTAGTTGATCGCTTCTATTACCCAGTGGTGACCCTTTTCTTCTTTGGTAGCTGTCAGGGGCGTTGGGGAATATATTGCTAGTGCTCCTCCACTTAGTCAAACCGGGAGGGTATCCGATCCTATTCTTTATTGGGGCATTTGGGCGGTTAGTTTCCAAGGTTTGTGCTTCCATGCTTA
Source organism: Chrysanthemum lavandulifolium (assembly GCA_022545495.1). Taxonomy (NCBI): domain Eukaryota; kingdom Viridiplantae; phylum Streptophyta; class Magnoliopsida; order Asterales; family Asteraceae; genus Chrysanthemum; species Chrysanthemum lavandulifolium. The sequence continues at coordinate 196,976,404 of CM040244.1, forward strand.
GCCACTCTTCGAGCAATTATTTTGATGATTTACAACTTGGTGTTGGAGTGTCGGGGTGGGGAAGCTATTCTTCATGATGTGAACCGTTTGGTTGAGGACCGTGGGGGGGTGAGGTTGGTTGTCCATGTTGTTGGTTGATTTTAACGCTTTCAACATGGTGGACGGGTGTTATGTTACGTGGTCGTTTGTATTTCGGCTATTTCACGATGGGTGGAGTTTGCTACTCTAGTCTGCTAGATTATATTATGGTGAGCATACTCTTTGGTCTCATCAAGGTGTGCAACAAGGTGATCCGCTTTCCTCTTCTTTTGCTTTAGTCTTGCATCCCTTAGCATGTAAGATTTAGAGATTCTTTGACCTTTCCTTTCAAGCTTGGTATTTGGATGATGGCACTATTATTGGTGATATCTTGGTTGTGGGTAAGGTTTTGGGCGATTATGGTAGGCGGACCTTGTCGTGGCTTACACCTCAATGTTGATAAACGAAGTCTTTTGGCCAGAGGACCCTAGAAGGGTATGATGGTGTTTCCCCAATATTTCGCCCTCACATGGTGTTAAATTATTGGGTGGACTGTTAGTGTGGTTTTGAGTTTGGTAGTAAGTTGGTCCCGAAAGGGTTGCTAAAACTATTGAACTTATGGAGGTTGCCAAACTTAATGATCCTCAATGCGAGTTGTTGTTACTCCGTGCGTGTCTTGGTATTTCTAAGCTCTATTTTTCTGTCGCATATGTTCTCCTCGGGTCTTTGAGTGCTTTCAGAAAAACACAATTAATTATTTCGTCGGTACGCATCCCACGACGGGTGCGCACTGCCATTTTTCTTATATGCTATGTGCTATATACTTTTTATGCTATGTGCTATATATTGCTTAATTTTATTAGGTTTTATATGCTGCGATTCGCGACATATACTTTTAATCTTTGCATTCAGTGTTTTTCGCAGATTACATAAGTTTAATGCTCCTACATGAGTAGCACCATCAAACTTCGGGGGCTACCTGTGGTATATACTACCACTTGTTTTCCGCTGGCCACGCAGATTATTTGGAAGCGGTACAAAGACGGATTTAAATATTCGCACAATCTTGCCGCAGAGAGACATCCTCTGCTGGTCATAAAGACGGATGTAATGCGCGCAAGCACGCCTTCCGTCAGACCTCTTTGTCGCCAAGACAACAACGCACTTACGCGCAGAAGCACGCCTTCCGTCGACCTCTTTGTCGCACAACGCACACTTATGCGCGCAAGCACGCCTTATGTTGCACATCTTTGTCGCACAAGCGTGCACTTCACATGTAAGCACGCCTTCCGTCGCACCATGTTGTGTTGCTACCGGTACAAAAGGTACGCCTACCCGTGATGCAAGATACGGGTTCCACTTTCACCCACGCCGCCATCGAACTTAAGTCCGCATAACATAGCCATGCGCCATCTCATACTAGACTTGGGGCTTGTGGACGATGGTCCGGACCGCCAGAATGGGTCAAGCCCTGCAGATGCGGCCCACTCACGCCTAAACCCTAATCCATGCCTATAAATACATGACATGTTATCTCTAACCCTAATTGAGACACATCACGCCGACATTAACTGACTGTCTTGAGGTGCACCCGGGCTATGGCCTCGGGTCCACTCCTAACGGGTTCTCTTTGTCGATGTGTCTACTAGGCTCGAGAAGACGACTAACGCCAAGGAGAGTCGTTGAATCCAAATCACGCAGATTATGCATCAACAACCACAATGGGCTCGATCTCAAGCCTTCATATCGGCTAAAGAGAATTGTCCCTCTAACCAATCCGGTTCGCATATGTGGCAAGCCTAGATCTTTCTTAGGGTTTGCTTATGCATACCCACCTCATTGATCCATTTCGTGTAGCTCATCAAACCGCCACTATTTTCTCTCTAAACATTTCCTCATTATCCCGATGACTTATACTCACGTATGAGTCGGTTCGCAAGTTGTGCTTCAACTAACCCAAGTGTGCTTTTTCTGTCTTGTATCAGCCGCACCAAGCTTTAGAATTATCTTACTAAGGCCACTAGTAGGCTCTAATCAAATAGGTGTAATCCGTTGTACGAGCAATGATCATACATATCTTAAACTCTATCTAAATCTAACCTATTGGCATGTCGATTCTGTGATTAGTTTTCGTCTTTATGCTTGAAAGTATTATTTACATCTCTTTAATAGATTCTAAACAATTATATGTACCTACATTATTTCACAAATATATTAATCGCGCGTACACATACACTTAGGGGCGTCATAAAAGCCGACCCGACCCCGAACCCAAATATGGCTATTCGGGTCGATTCAATCGGGTTCAAATTTATATCCGGGTCAACCCGAATTGACCCGAGCTCTAAACAAGGTCGGGTTCGGGTTTAAAATATGTATCTTACTCGGGTTCGGTTAAACCTGAATGACTCGAGTTTGATTCTTTTTCTTTTCTAATTTTTATGTATTTCAAGTTAGAACACCTAAATTGTATCATTTTTAAACGCCTAGACCCGAACCCTAGTTGACCGAACCCGAATCGACCCGACCCAAGTTCTAAACGGGTTAGGTTCGATATGCTTTTTTTTTTTTTTTTTTTTTTTAATCTTGACCCAAATTGACCCAACCCGAATCGACCTAACCCGAACCCTACCGGTCAACCCGAATAAAACCCATACATATACTAGTGTTAGCAAACATTTTTTGAGTATATAGATAGTATATGAATTGAAACTTTTCAATATAAGGATAGTAAACGAATCGACGTGTCTTTTGAATTTTCTAGCTAACATTTTGTGCCGAAAATTGAGATTTTCTAGTAATGTTTTAATTTTAAAATGTTCTTTAGTAATGTTTTAATTTGAAAGAGTAGCATGTTATCGGTGCATCTGTTATCAATATGGTGGAGCATAAAAACTCCACCGTGTACAATGACAACAAAGGCAAACGAAAATCATGATAACCCAGGGCAAATCCTAACAAGAAGGCAACACCTACTTGTTGGAAATATGGCAAACCGGTCATATTAAAAGGGATTGCAAAGGTGTTAAGGTTGGTGGTAAAGCCAATGGATCGAAACTAATGGTTCGTGGAGTGGTGATTCTATCAACTCACTAAAAGGTCGAATATGTTTAATAAGTCTTTTCGATTTATTATGTTCCATATGTATCCGAATCTTATTATGTGCGGGATGATGATGTTGCGTGGTGGGTTGAATCTGCAACAACACCATGTGTGCAAAGATAGAAGTCGGTTCAAGAATTATGAGTCAATGAATGATTGTTCTATTCTTCACATGGGAAATGAGTCAACACCTTGGTGCATGGTCATGGTTGTGTAGATCTTAAATTTAGTTCGAAAGATTGTAACTTTGTTTAATGTTATTCATGTTCTCGATATAAGGAAGAACTTGGTTTCAAGTAGTATTTTGAATAATCATGGATATAAACAAGTTATTGAATCTGATAAATTTGTTCTATCTAAGAATGGTGTGTTTATTGGTTTTGGCTATTTGTGTAACCAAATGTTCAGGCTTAATATTGTCATTGATAGTGTTAATTCAGAATTGTGACCACCTCTGACATGACTGACTCTACACTTTGGCATGCTAGACTTGGCCATGTACACTATAAAAGGATGCAAGATATGTCTAAGGATGGGTTAATCCCAACATTTGATATGGACACTGAAAAGTGTAAAACTTGCATGCTGACAAAGATAACTAATAAACCTTTTCAGGGTGTTAATCGTGAATCTAAGCTCTTGGAGCTAATACACAGTGACCTGTGTGATTTGCATGCCACTCCCTCTTTGGGGAATAAGAAATACTTTGTGACATTTATTGATAATGCTTCTAGGTTTGTTATGTATATCTGTTACATACTAAGGATGAAGCATTAGATAAATTCAAAGGGTTTAAAACCAAGTTGAATTACAACTGGTCTTTGATCAAAAGATTAAGGATCGATAGGGAGGTGAGTACATGGATACTGCTTTTTTCATCCGTTGGTAAAATCAATGAAACGATCGCTTCCCTATACTCCTCAAAGAAATGGTATTTCGAAAGGAAAACAGGTGTCAAGGAGATGGTTAATTCCATGTTGTCCTATTCAGATCGAGACAATGGTTATGGGGTGAAGCTATGTTAACAATTTTGTTATTTATTGAATAGGGTTCCCAACAAAAGGAACAAGGTTACCCCTTATGAACTCTAGACTAAAGGAAACCCAACCCGAACTATCTCGTGGTTTGGGGTTGTAGGGCTATTGTAAGACTTCGATCCAAAGTTGAAAACTTTGGGTGAAAGAGGCATCGATCGCATCTTTGTTGGATATGTCGAATATTCCAAGGCTTTTAGGTTCTATGTTATTGAACCTAATGAACATATTTCAATTAACTCCATAATTGAATCAAGGATGCAAACTTTGATGAGAATAGATTCTCATCATCCCTAGACCAAGTCGAGGATTCCTAATGGAAATCATGACATTGGTGTATCGAGGTCCCGATGAAGAGCCATTAGTAGTCCCCGATGAGGTTGTGGTTCAACAACTCGGACCTATGCTCGAGAAGAGCAAAGGGTCAGGAATCCAAAGTCATTTGGACCTGAGTTTGAATTATATTTAATTAAAGGAACTAGGGATGAGGTCTCTGACCAATACTCCTATTGCTTCATTGTTGAGGATGATCCCAAGACATTTGAAGAAGCAATGAAGTCCCAGGATATTGCTTTCTGGAAAGAAGCAATCAATGATGAGATGGATTAAATCATGGGCAACAACACTTTGGTGTTGGTTGATCTACCACCAGGTTGCAAAACTCTGGGTTGCAAATGGATTTTCAAAAGGAAAATGAAGGTAGATGGAACTATTGAAAATTTCAAGGCTAGACTAGTCATTCAAGGTGATACGTGTACAACGTGTATTCTGGGTCAAAGGAAACTTTCTTTCTTTGAGCAAGTTTTTCAACCACCTATGCAAGGAACCTAATCGTTGTAGTGTAGTATTAGGGTAAGCCTCGTGGATTGATATCATTCTCTAGGGGAATAGGAATGCTAGTGAGAAATTACTACGCTAAGGTTGGGGTTGAGGAAGATTATTTTTTATCATTTTATGTTTTTTAGAAAATAAAAGTACGATCTCAGGGTATTGGATTTGGGGGGTGGTACTTCTACCGAATACTCTACTATCTAATTATCTAATCTAAGGGGTAGTCTATGTCTATTGATGTGTGCTCGTATGATGATTAAAAATGTGTTTACCTAGATACTATTAGTCCCTAGTTATCTTTTATTGGTGGTTGAATTGTCACGTCCTTATTCTTAACGCGTCGTGTCTTCTAAGGTCGTAGGGTATGCTTTTCTCCCAAACTCTTTGAGAATACCTTAAGGTTATTGCCTACAAAATCTCTAGGATTCATAAACCAACTCTAAGGTTATCTTTGGATTTTAGCCTACAATTACTTTAGGCGATTATAAATTAAGGTTCACAAAGATTACTCAAGCATTAAAACACAACAATGGCCTATTGCAATCCTAAGCCAATTACAATTAAGATAAGAGACAACCAATCAATATTCAATAACTAGGTTTCATAGATCTAAGCAAACACACAAGTAAATTAGCCGGACATGGTGAACATGCAAGCATACACATACAATCAAGACATAAGGAAATCAATGAAGTAAATAACTTATCTTGATGTAAAATAGGTATCATAACCCTAAGATATCGCCCAAACCGGACAAAAGTCGCTTTTAGGTTTTACTCCACAAATCTACCTCTAAAAGTCCGAAAATCGAATTCTATATATAGACTTACAACCGCGACGCGCCACCTTTTAATTGTGACACCGCCGATCACCGCCATTAGGGTTTCGCCTTGGCCAAGTCAACTTTGGGACGGCTTCACGTTGTGGTTGTGCCGCCGCCTTCAACTTCGACGCCGTCTCAACTGGATCTAGGTCGTCTGATGGAAAAGGTCTTCGTGACGCCATACTTTTCAAAGCCTGACGCCGTCAGTGTAAAATAGCAATTTCACCCGAGTCGTCACAATTATAGGGACGACATCACTCTTTGATTGTGACGCCGTCAGTGCACTTCCAGCAGTCTTGTGTTCTTGATCTTGACTTTAGCCATGTTCTTCACATATTCACGCCTTTTCGTCCAAATAAGCATCATTCCAAGTGGGTGATTTTGCCTTCAAGAGACCTAAAAACTTTGTAAAAGGATTGCTTAATATCGCTCCTTTTCACTTTTAGGTCTCGTGGAAGGCAAATGTTGAAATGACACTTATTTGGACGAAAGCGAATATATGAAAAAAATGGCCAAAGTCGAAATCGAGACACCATGTCGCCGAATGTAGAAGGCGACGGCGCCAGAGCTATTGCGACGCCGCCGGAGAATTGTTGCGACGGTCGAACTCAAACTCGTGGTTTTCAAGCAGACGGCGCCTAGTGTGAAAGAGTAGGCCGCCGCTACTCGCACGGCCCAGATGCGATCCGCACGACGCCGGGTCAAGAGGACGGCAAGATACGGACATAAGGTGACGCCGCCGCAAGGTTAACGTGGCCAAGACGAAACCCTAATCGCGAGTGACACGACATGCGCCACTAAACATAAGTGTACGCCGTCGAATTGTAATCTTATATATAGAATCCAATTTTTCGCCTTTGTGTGGAGAGTCTTGGAGTAAAACCTAAAACCGAACCTAAGGTGTCTTGTACAAGATTTTAGGGTTTTAACCCTATCTTACACCAAGATAAGTCTTTGCTTCATTAATTCAATTATGTCTTTGATTATTTGTGTATGCTTGCATGTTCTCCATGTCCCGCTAATTTATTTGTGTGTTTGCTTAGGAAGTATGAAACTTAATTATTAAATATTGATTGGTTGTTTTATCTTAGTTGATTAATGATCTAGTAATGCGATAGGACATTTGTGTACTTAATGCTTGATTCATCTTTGTGAACCCTAGAGTATGATTACCGAGTGATTGTAGTCTAAACCATCCAAGAGCGCCTTAGAGTAGAGTCTATAATCTCTAAGTGGATTTGTAGACAAGACCCTTTGGTAAGTTCAAAGAGTTAGTGGAGAAACGATACCCTACAACTTTAGAAACACAACGCAACTAGGAATAAGACGACACTCAACCATCAATAGGAGATAATTAAGGAGTAATACAAACTAAGTAAACACATCTTTAAACTATCATACGAGCACACATTAATTAGACATAGACTCCCACAACCTTAGTTTAGATAATTAGATAATAGTAGAGTAATCGGTAGAAATACCAACCCCCAAATCCAATACCGAGATTCGTACCTTTCCATTTTCATAAAATATAAAAGATAAAAATAATCTTCCTCAACCTTAACCTTAGCGTAGTAACTCCCTACTAGCATTCCTATTCCCTAGAGAACGATATCAATACCCGTGGCTTACCCTAATTACTACACTACAACGATTAGGTTCATCGCCTAGGGTGTTATAAAACTTGCTCAAGAAAAGGAAGTTCCTTTGACTCGAACGACGCTGTAGCGTTATCAAGTTTTTTGGCGCACGGGAATAGAATAGCTAGTTAGTAGTCCACCTCGCTTAGGTTTCTTTGCTTGATTCCTATCAAGTAAACTTTTTCTCATTTTAGATTTCTCTTAGTCTATCCCCTTCTTCGTAACCTTGTTAGTAATTCCATCACTTTTCATCATGGAAGGTGATAACCCACTACCATTCATCAACATACCATTAAATGACCCGCCAAGAGCCCGTGATTTTGGTGAATACTCAAGACCAAGCCACTTAGGCTATAGGAACACCATTGAGCTTCCCGACCAAGCCCAAACTACGGCCCGCGATCCGACACCATCCGGTTGGTGCAAAACGGATGTGTATTCCATGGACTTCGCTCAAGATCCAAATCAAGATCCGAGGGATTTCCTCAAAATCGCCGATTCCATTGACCTTGATGCTACTACTCGAGACCACGCGCCATGCCTCTTCCAATTCTCTCTACGGACCAAGCTAGTAATTGGCTTGAGCGACTTCCCGCCGGCTCCATCTCAAGTCGATGATCTTACTCGCTTCCTTGCTCAATTTTTCCCACCGGGAGAACCACTAAGCTTAGGAATGACATCTTGATGTTCCAACAACGCCAAGGTGAATCTCTACGAAGCATGGACCCGATTCAAGGACTTACTCATAAAGTCCCTCATCACGGCATTGATCTTTGGCTCCAAGTCCAAATCTTTATGATCATGTCAACTTTCCCACTAAGCGATCCATCGACCAAGTAAGGTGGAAAACTTAGTGATCTCACCGCAGTAAGAATCATGGGAAATAATAGAGGACCTGCCTCTATGACAACGAAGTTGGATGACCCCGTGAGCCGCCCAAACCGCCAAGGCAATCTCCTTGCCTCCTCCCGACCGTAGGATGATCGAACTTGAAGATCGTGTTAAATTCCTCATGAGTTCCTACAAAATCCTAAGTCTTCACACCATGTGAACAAAGCTTCCTCTTCATGTGAGCCGCTTTGTGATCCTCATAACACGCTGCAATAGCACCCGATCCCCCGAGCACGCTCGCTGACTACGATCCTCGCATTAATGGAGCTGGAGGAAGATTCCTACAACACCCGGACCTAGGAATTTCAATGAAACCCGTGAAGCATGGAAAACAAACCCGACTTTTATTGGGGACAAACCAAAGAATTCACTTTAATAATTTCTCATGGCCCCACCTAACGGTCCTAACCAACAAAACATCAAGGATGTTGCAAAACCTAGTTACATCCCAAGAAACCCAATAGCTAAGCTTCTCGCCCGCTTAATAATCAACAAGCCGAGATGGATAGGAAAATAGACAACCTTTGAAAGCCATAGCTAATAGTGATAAGAAGGTTAGTGCTAAATCAACTCCCGAGCCTTCGTGCATAGAGATTAAGGATCCAAGCAAGCTAAAATATGTCCAATTTCAATACCATCGCTTTAGTTGAACTCGATGAAACAAATGACTAAGAGGACTATACACTAGTGGACGAGGAAATACCCGAGGAAGTAAATGAAGTAGACATTAACTATTTCGACAAATTTCCTACGGAAGAAGAACTATCTCGCCACCCTCATTTTAGCGTGACCTCGTCACATGTATGTTAGGAAAAGTCCTCGAATTAAGTTTGGGAACCCTTGAATCTTAACATACCATGTGTCATAGGACACCTTTTGTGTAAAAGCTTACATTGATCGTAAGTCCCCAATCAACATAATGACTAGCACCTACTACAATTGATATTGAAGAAGTTTATTCCAACCAGGCAAGACCCCAATGATCCTAATGTTAGTTGCAATTTTCTTGGTAGAGTTAAAGGATTGCCTGCTCATGTAGGTAGTTTCACGCTTCCTACGGATTTCATAATTGTGGATGATATTAGCACGCCATAGACCCTAGCTTGTCCCATGTTATTCTAGGAAAACCTTTCATAGAAAGCACCGAATGACCTATGACCCCTCATTAGAGAAAAGCGATTCAAGAATAAGACCGATGACATAGCTTACCAAATGCCGCTTAAGATTGAGAAGTTTTCATCACTCTAATGATGAAAAGGAACTTAAACTATCGGTCTATTATAGGAATAATGAGGATAGGAGAAAGGTGTTGATTATGTTATGGCTAAGATTTTCGGATTCTATAAGGATTGTTTGAGCCTAGGACCGAATACAGACCGAATGGGAGAAGATGAACTCTTAGAGAAGCGCATTTTAGGGCACTTCTACAACATGGAATCCCCATTAGAGGCCATGAAGAGGCGGTGGTGAGAAAACGAGAGCACGACTATGAGTCTAGCTACAAGACTCTTAAATAAAGAAAAGCGCTCTGGAGGCAACCCATGCTTAATTGTTTGCTTGTTAGTGTCATATATCTTTTATTAATTGTTTATCCTCATGTTTAAATTTGTAAAATGCTTTATTTTGTTTTTAACTTCGCCTTAATTACATATAAAGGTATTTTACATAAGGGATAAGTGTGGAAGATTACACACGCTTTCAAAAGAAACGTAAACATGAGAATAACAATTAACTAAAAGATATATATGTTTGTTTGTTCGAGTCAAATGCTTGTATCGAGTCATAATGGATGTTTTATGTAAATTTTTTCCAGATTCTAAAGATGTAAATTTTCCGAAATTTTCCGTAAAATCGCACCGCTTTTTGTCAGATAACCGACGGTCAGATTGCAAATCGACGGCGCCGGAAGGAGTAAAACATCGATTATTTTTCTCGCTTTCGAGCTACTTATAAATTTTGGAATTTTCCGTGTCTTAATTTTCTTTGAAATTGTAAACACCCATTCCACAAGCATTATATCCTAGTTTTAATCGAGTCTTATATATATTATTACCGCCGATTTTACGCGAAGGTTTCGCTTTGTTTTCTTCAAGTGTGCAGTTTAGTTTGTCAAGAAGAAGTTACATAAGATTGAAGGAGCTTTTCACGATAAATTCTTCTTGAAAAGAATTTAACCACCACTTTACACGGATCCTACCGAGCTAATCGTGGAGTATTAGTTTCTTCGCTTTAATTACCTTCTTTATCATAACTTTGATATTTTCTGGGAACATTGGGGACAATGTTCAGCTTTAAGTGTAGGAGGGAAAATAAACGAACTTTGAAACTATGCTTATCCTTGACTATTTGCTTTGTCCAATTGTGATTGTGTAATAAACCATGAGAAATGTCGGTTAGGTAATTTTGGCACCAAATTTAAAATTTTTCATGACATATAAAGTGGGCCATTAGTCTTAACAAAAGCGCCTCATGGATAGGAAGTTATATGACTAGCACAAAACCCTTTACCACCCAAATTCCACCCAAAATGCGAGGATCGCCCTTAGATTAGTAGGAATTAAAGCATTCATCTTTAATGCTTAGAGTGTGAACCAGTAGTATAATAGATTCTAGAACTTGTTTTGTGATGCATTCCGAGATCGCAAGTGAGGCTACACTTGTGTAGTTAGGAATAACTAAATGATAAGAGGCATTAGAAAACCCTTGTTTGATACCCGTAATATAATTACTTCTTCCACATCGCTTGAGTAATTCCCCACACCCTTTGCGTTGTACTCATCTTTAGTACACGATACCCCTAGTTAACCGCCGTCGAGCCTATCCTTTTCGCGGTTCTCGTGATATTTCGGTTTTCCGAATATCAATGAAGAGCATTGTTTACACCCCACCCCCAAATATACACCCAAATCGCCTTTAGCCTACCCTTATGCACTCACTTTTAGTGCATTATTTGTTATCACCCCAAACCCTTAGTTCAATTATCTAGTTGCTTGCATAAGTTGCTAAGTCGAGTCATATCCTTTGTATACGCTTTGGGATGATTGGGATTCAAATTTATTTGTGTGTTTGCTTAGGAAGTATGAAACTTAATTATTAAATATTGATTGGTTGTTTCTTATCTTAGTTGATTAATGATCTAGTAATGCGATAGGACATTCGTTGTGTACTTAATGCTTGATTCATCTTGTGAACCCTAGAGTATGATTACCGAGTGATTGTAGTCTAAACCATCCGAAGAGCGCCTTGTAGTAGGAGTCTATAATCTCTAAGTGGATTTGTAGACAAGACCCTTTGGTAAGTTCAAAGAGTTAGGAGAAACGCATACCCTACAACTTTAGAAACACAACGCAACTAGAATAAGACGCGACACTCAACCATCAATAGAGATAATTAAGGAGTAATACAAACTAAGTAAACACATCTTTAAACTATCATACGAGCACACATTAATTAGACATAGACTCCACAACCTTAGTTTAGATAATTAGATAATAGTAGAGTAATCGGTAGAAATACCAACCCCAAATCCAATACCGAGATTCGTACCTTTCCATTTTCATAAAATATAAAAAGATAAAAATAATCTTCCTCAACCTTAACCTTAGCGTTTTAAATCCTTATCAAATATCCCTACACTTGGTATTTTAAAACTTGCTCAAGAAAAGGAAGTCCTCAAGAAAATGTGCTTAAATTCAAAAGTGTACCTTTTAAATCCCAAAATCAATTTATAAGTTAGTTGGGGCATGAAGCATTGGTTTAGAACAATTCATAACAAGTATAAGCCCGCAAAAGTCATAACAAGCACGAAAATTATATACTAGCCCCTCACAAGTGGTGTTTGGGTACTCTCATCTCTCGGGTGTATATGAAATATATCAAATGGAAATGGAAGATAAACACTCATTAACCGGTCCTAGTACATAGATTACCATAGGCTTGAGACTAGATAAAACCTCCACCACTTTGGCGTAAGCACCTAGGAGAAACTATCTAAGAGGTCTTTTAAAGGCTTGTAATGTTAGGCTTACGGTAGGGAAACAAAGGGTTTGGTCCAGATCTAGTGCTCATGGTGAGTATTTTCCGGAACGCAGTTGTGTACTGGGTCCCACGGATGGCGCCAACTTGTTAGTACAATTTGTGCGATGGGTTATAGAGGGTCTGGACGTGGCTTACCGGACTGGACCAACAAGCCTTTGGTGAGCTAGTTTTGTACTAATCCAAGTAATAAGAGTGACATTCCTGCACAAGAAAGGTAAATCGTTAGTCTTACCATGGGGACGAACCCCACGATTAGACTCCGGCGTGAGAGTAAGTATACACTCTTGAGAGGGAAAGTAGAAGTATGTGTGTGTAATTATGAGAGAGAAATTTATTGTACCTTGTATGAGGATTAGAGCCCCTTTATAGGCGAGGTCCGCACCGGGCTTCCCGGATTATCGCATATGGTGGTTAGTCGCGAGCCGGACCCTGGCGGACAAGGGTTCCGTGTTAATCGCGGATGCGACATGAGAGGCTTAACGGTCAAGGCTCACTGTTATGTACCTTGCGTGAACCTAATCGCAGTGAACCTAATCGTTGTAGTGTAGTATTAGGGTAAGCCTCGGATTGATTACTACGCTAAGGTTGGGGTTGAGGAATATTTTTTTTATCTTTTATGTTTTTAGAAAATAAAAGTACGATTTTGGGGTATTGGATTTGGGGTGGTACTTCACCGATTACTCTACTATCTAATTATCTAATCTAAGGGTAGTCTATGTATATTGATGTATGCTCGTATGATGATTAAAAATGTGTTTACCTAGATACTATTACTCCCTAGTTATCTTTTATTGGTGGTTGAATTGTCACGTCCTTATTCTTAACGCGTTGTGTCTTCTAAGGTCGTAGGGTATGCTTTTCTCCCTAACTCTTTGAGAATACCTTAAGGTTATTGCCTATAGAATCTCTAGCATTCATAAACTAACTCTAAGGTTATCTTTAGATTTTTAGCCTACAATTACTCTAGGCGATTATAAACTAAGGTTCACAAAGATTACTCAAGCATTAAAAACACAATGATGGCCTATTGCAATCTTAAGCCAATTACAATTAAGATAAGAGACAACCAATCAATATTCAATAACTAGGTTTCATAGATCTAAGCAAACACACAAGTAAATTAGCGGGACATGGTGAACATGCAAGCATACATACATACAATCAAAGACATAATGAAATCAATGAAGTAAATAACTTATCTTGATGTAAAATAGGTATGAGAACCCTAAGATAACGCCTAAACCGGACAAAAGTCGCTTTTAGGTTTTTACCCACAAACCTACCTCTCTAAGAGTCCGAAAATCGAATTCTATATATAGAGTTACAACCGCGACGGCCACCTTTTAATTGTGACGCCGTCGATCGCCGCCATTGTGGTTTCTTCTTGGCAAGTCAACTTTGGGACGGCCACGTTGTGGTTGTGACGCCGCCTTCAACTTCGACGTCGTCGAACTGGATCTAGGCCCTACTCTTCAAAGCTCGACCGTCAGTGTAAAATAGCAATTTCACCCCGAGCCGTCACAATTATAGGGACGGCATCGCTTTTTGTTTGTGGACGTCTGGTGCACTTCCAGCTGACTTGAGTGTCTTGATCTTGACTTTAGCCATTTTCTTCACATATTCACGCCTTTTCGTCCAAATAAGCATCATTCCAAGATTTTGCCTTCAAGAGACATAAAAAGTGAAATGAACGAAATTAAGCAAAGAACGGATATAAAAGTGGGCGATTAAGGGCTTAAATGACCCTCAAAGTGGACCTTTAAATCCTTATCATAAGGCTTTAAACAAAAGTCGAATTGACTATTTTGATACTTATGCCCCGTGGCTCATATCGATATTCATTAGACCGCCGATTGCTTTGGCATCAATTCACAACCGATTATTCATCGATGGATGTGAAGACAACTTTCTTGAATGGTGAATTAGATTAGAGGTTTACATGATCCAACCTCGTGGCTTCATCATGCCACGCAATGAAAACAAGGGTGTAAACCGATTAAGTCTCTTTATGAACTAAAGCAGCACCTAAGCAATGGCATCAAAAATTTGATGAAGTGGTTTTGTCTAGTGGTTATGTTCTTAACCAAGTCGACAAATGTGTATATAGCAAATTTGATGAATCTGTAAAGGAGTCATCATTTGTCTATATGTTGATGACATGTTAATATTTGGCATCGACCAAAATCAGTTGACTTGACAAAGGAATTTGAGTAATCAAGGTTCTCCATGAAGGACATGGGGAGGCTGATGTTATCCTTGGTATAAGGATTAAACATGAAAGTAAAAGAATTTCTATGTCTCGGCCTCATTATATTGAGAAGGTGTTGAGGAAATTCAATTACTTTGATTGTACTCGTGAGGACACCTATGGATACTGTGAGAAGTCGATGCCTAATAATGGCAAGCTCGTATCTCAACTCGAGTATTCTAGGGTAATTGGTTGTTGATGTATGCCATGACTTGTACAAGACATGATATTGCTTTTGCAATGGGTAAACCGAGCGGTATACTAGTAATCCTAGTGCTCATCATCGCAAGCGCTCTGAGGGTATCAAGTATTTCAAGAGAACTATGGATTATAGTCTCTCATATATGGTTATCCTTCAAGGTTGGAAGGATACACCGATGCAAGTTGGATTAGTAACACTAAAGACAATTCTTCTACGAGTGGGTGGGTATTTCTACTGATGGAGGTGCAATTTCTTGGCCATCCAAGAAGCAAACTTGCATCACCGGTTCAACAATGGAATCTAAATTTGTGGCCTTAGCAAAACGGTAAAAAGTCGAATGGTTGAAAACTTTTTCTCGAGATTCCATTGTGGCCTAAACCTATAGCACCTATTTCTATCTCATTGTGATAGTGCAACTACATTGGCAAAGGCTTATAGCCGATGTATAATGGGAAGTCTAGACACTTAGGTGTCGTATATAGCATGATTCGCGAGCTTATCATGAATGGGTGGTATCTATAGAGTTTGTTAGATCTCAAAGAAAATTTAGCCGATCACTTGACGAAGGGTTTGGCTAGAGACTTGGTTATAAAGTCCGCTAAAGGGATGGGTTTAAGTCCAACTTAGTCATCGAATGCTAAGACACCCGACTCCTCCCGAGGAAACTTGGGAGCCGAGTTCAATGGGAAAGTCGAACATTCGATGGACTGGAGCACATGTTTATTTTACATCCCAAGGTTGTGCTCGTAACTCGCCGAAAGGAGTCTGAAGTCTTTACTTAATGGTCATTTTTCTTTGAAAAGTGCTTGGTAGGAGCATGAATAAAGAGGAACCCCTATGTAAATGTTAAAGTTTTGCCGCTCAGGAGCTTTGGACTTTGGCTCTTACAACATTTATGAATTTGGATATGGACACATGGCTTGTATAGTGTCGGAGCTTTTAAATGTTTGAAAACTTGTGTATTTTATCTTCGTGTATTCAAATGGGTCAAGGGTTCAATTCTTAGAACACCCTGATTCTCGAATATTTAAACGTGAGATGTACTAAGATGTAAATTTAATCCTCAGGATATTTTCGTTTATGCACATGTTTTGTTTGATGTTTGTTTTTCTTGCAAAGGAAGTGAACTAAATTTGGGGAGGATTGTTGGAAAAGTTTAGTGCACTTGTGGGATTAGTTCACACCTGGTATTGGGTTAGGAGGTACGGAGTGTACACCCATCAGGTCCCTGAACACCCTGACTCAATAGTGGTTAGTAATGCTAGTGTATTGGTTACTACTGCTAGTATAGTAACTGATGATTCCTGCTGGTAGTGTATTGGTTCCTGCTGGTAGTGTATTGGTTGCTATCGCTAGTGTAGTAACCGATGGTTCCTACCGGTAGTGTTCTCGTTCCCGCCGCTAGTGTAATGGTTCATACCGGTAGTGTTGCGTTGATTAATTTGTAACAACTTTGACTCATTTAAGCCGGGTCATTATGACCGCTTTATGACCACGCTTAATTGGTCATGTAACCACTATTTCTATGATAATCGAGGCTTATTATGGGTGATTAATTGGCCGTTAATCACACATAATGTCCATTGACTAGAGCGAGTATTCTCTACTATAAATAGAGAATGTTATCATCAAGAAGAAAAATATCAAAACAGGAGAAACAAACAAAAGCTTAAACACTTATTTGCAAGGGTTATTGATTGCGCCTAATTCAATAACTAACATTTGGTCTTATCCCAAGTAGATATTCGTAACCTGTGCTTATGGTCGAATAGTTTACTTTGGAAAGTGATCACACGATTCCAAGTGATATCCGGTAACTTGATTTGGTCTTGCATTGTAATTTCTACTGATTATCTTACCCTGTAATGGAAACTACCACACCAACACTTTCATTATCTTCGCTAACATTAACCTCATTAGTTTCTAGATTTTATTGTTTACATGATTTTCATTATCATCGTTCATGTTAACCTTATCATTTTTTAGGTTTTCATTATTTATAGGATTTTCATTATCTATATTGACGTTAACCTCATCATTATTTTTTTCAACATTATTATTATTTTTTTCGTTCCAGCTACAAAACCATCCATAGAACCGTGTTGAGGTTGCTCTAATTCTTGTTGAATTCTTTTCGTTTTCTATTTTGGGCATTTGACGGACGCAATATGACAAAACACGGTGTAAGTTATATAATATTCTACGAAAGCAAAAATAATAAGTTATTATATAATATTATATAATATTCTAAGAAAGCAAAAGTAATAAGTATGGAACAATATCTCTTTTTTTAATGCAAAAGGGTAAATTTAATTTAATTGAAACACCTTGACATCAACATAAACATAACTGAAGTTTGGACAGACCCAAACTCACATACAACTAGACTACATATCAAATATCAGTTGCAAAAGTTATAAGTATAAAACAATATTACCTGATCAAATTGATGAAGAGAAGAAAAGATGATAGGTTGATTCGTTTAATGCCCTAATTGTTTTCAATTCGACATTTAATTCCCGTAATCTCAATTCATAAATCGTCAATGTTTCCTTGTAAAATCTTTAGATGCGACAGTTTGGTTTTATTTTCATGAGAATTGGTTAAGTAGTTTCCTTGTAAATCGTTAAATGATAACTATTAATATTGTCAGTTTCTTTTAGCAATACGTATGGTTAATTCATTTGAAATGGGCTAAAAATGGGCTAGATGGACATGGATATTCAGATTGATGCCCCCTTCTTTGGGCTGCCCATGGGCCGTCGTCCATGTGGCCATAGGCAAATCCGGGCCTGCTTGGTAGGAATTCATGTTTTGCCATAAACTGAATGTAGCGTTGTAATTTGCAAACTGGAGACACAAAATACAACAAGCTTAGCTTTTCCAAACAATTTTGAATCATGTCAAAATTTGGTTGAATATTCCTATATACTGTTGTTGTCATGATGGTGGTTGTTATTGTTTTGCTTTAAAGAACTTAGACACTAAAGCCGGCCGGTTAGCGACGACAAATATTACATCCATAGCTCAAAGTTAAGCACCTAATCAATTCGTCTTCTTTTAATTGTCTTTCATTTTCTTGTTTTGAGCTAAGTAGCCGTCTACTAACAGCAGCTGAAGTCATGACAAGGGTGATTTTTGGCTCATTATTACTTTGCTACATTAAATGTTCCTCTCTTCCTGTTATAAAACTATAGACATCTAAATCATAAACACGTATTGTTTTTGGCACAATATGTTTTTATATAGGATTTCTTCTCTCATGCATTATAAACCAAATTTTTTCTCAATCGATACGTGCCCAATGAACACAAATAATTAGTTAAAGTTTGCATACATATTCATAGTTTCTGAAGGTAGGTTAACCCTCAAGAAGTGATTCAATCCTTTACTTTTCACGCCACGCCGCCTTCTCTCTCCAAATGACCTTCAAAGGACAGCGCCCAAGAAGTGCGATTTGGTTCATTTTTTCATTTTTTTATTTAAAAAAAAAAACATTTTAAATAAAACAATATACATATAATTCCCAACAACAAAACATTATACCAAATTCAGATATCCTATAACTAAAATAACAGAAAAAAAGGACCCAAAATAGTTGAATATTCACAAAAGATAAAAAGACACAAAGACAAATCAGATGCTTTTTTCTTTGACTCACACAACCAAATAAAGTCATCTCCTTCCTTGCTAGCCACCTGCAAAACGAAGAAAAAAAGAAAAAGCAACAGTTCAAGTTCTTATTTTTTTTGTTGTTCAAGTTCTTTTCTTTTTTTTGGTTTGACTTGCAAACGGATAGTAAAGAAAAGCAAGAGATTTTTTGTTCTTGTCGATCAGATATACCCACCATCTCACGCAATATTCTTGGCGATCGATACAATGCACATCAACGAGATCGATTTGGAGATCGATCGAATGGTAGCGATCGACTGCAAATCCTTCACGGGGTTAGCGTAACCTCATTATATTGATATAAATGTTAAGTTAAAGCCAAATATAATGAGGTAAAGATCAAATAAAAAGTCAAATCCGGGATAAAAAATTTTGTGCTCTTCTTAACAAAAGACAGTATTTTATTTCTTCCTTACCATACAGGCATATGTAATTGGTGATTTATGATAATAGAAAATCATTATTATTTGACATTACTCATCAAGTGAACATTATTAATTGTGTTTATAAAATACAAGTGTTGTGAGCAATTAACCTTACGTATATAAATACCACAGCCCTTATGGAAACATACATAAAGATGGGTGTGATTACAACTAATCATAAGAAGCCCCATCTCATCTTTATACCATTTCCAGAACAAAGCCATGTAAAGGCCATGCTCAAACTAGCACAACTTCTTCACCACAAGGGACTCAATATAACCTTCGTTAACACGGAAGATATACATAAGCGTATGCTCAGTTCTGGCGGGCCCAACTGCCTTGATGGTGTATCCGGTTTTCGATTTGAAACCATCCCTGATGCGGTTCCTACTAATGATCACGATGACACAGAACTAATTAAACATGTTGAAAGCAGCTGCTTGGCTCCTTTTCTTGATCTTGTTACCAGACTTACGGATCCTCCTACTTGTATTGTATCAGATGGGTTCATGTCGCTTTTTAGTGTTGATGCTGCACAAAAGCTTGGAATCCCCATCATGCTCTACTGGACACTTTCTGCTTGTGGCTTCATGGGTGTTTACCAGATTCGATCTCTCATCGAAAAAGGACTAGTACCACTTAAAGGTTTGTTTTTCACATGTTGATATTTTATATGACCCGGTAAGAAGCTAAATATTTGTGAGACCCGTGAGAAGTTGTGCACTAGCTTTACACGTTAATTTACAAATTTTTGAATGTGCTAAATTAGTAACATCACCATTGTTGTCCTATCCCGCTCCGGTGGGATTGGGTATGTTGTGCATCAGTAAAGCCAGTGCACCAATTTATAGAGCTAATGCATGCGTAACTTTCATAATGTGTTTTTTAGATTTATATGATAGACCTAGTAAGAAGCTAGCTAGCTAGGTATAGTATAAGTGTATAACCAATTGGATAAGGGTATCGTGTGTCTCCACGGTATAGTTAAGGCGCGTCACTCAACCAAGTGGTAGATGATTCAACTCATGTTTAAGATAAAAGATGTTATGTAGGGTGTGTTTGTCATATTAAAAAAGATAACTATTCTTAAGAAGCGCGATGAGCTGACAAGTGATGGTAATAAAGTTTTGCATTGCAACTCATATTAAGCTAGAGCAAACTTCTCACGCTTTCTTATAAATATTTAGCTTCTTATTTTATTATCGATCTCAATGATTCTTTTCTTTATATGTACAAATTTCAATAATAGTGGTGGTTCATGTACGTATACAGATGAAAGTGGCATGAAAAATGGGTATTTAGACACCATTATTGATTGGGTTCCTGGAATGGATGGAATTCGGCTAAAGGACATGAACAGTGTAATCCGGACTACAGACCTCGGCGACGCATTTTTAAAATTCTGTGATAAATCTTCACAAAACTCCCACAATGTTTCACACAATATCTTCCACACGTTTGACGCTTTGGAACCTAGTATTGTCGATGCTTTTACGTCCATGGTTCCTCAAGTCTATACGGTTGGCCCCATGCAATTACTTCTTAATAATATACCCAAAGAAGAAAAAACAACCGATATTTCATACAGCTTATGGAAAGAAGAACCAGAGTGTCTCGAATGGCTTGAATCCAAGGAAGCGAACTCTGTCATTTATGTAAATTATGGTAGTTTTACAGTAATGTCGCTACAAGATCTAATAGAATTCGCTTGGGGACTTGCTAATAGTGACCATTATTTCCTTTGGATAATTAGATCTGATTTGGTTGTAGGAGAATCTACTGCTCTACCTCCTGAACTTGAGAAGCTACTAGAAAAAAAAGGCTTTATTGCAAGCTGGTGTTCACAGGAAAAGGTCCTAAGCCACCCATCCATTGGAGGGTTCTTGACTCATGGTGGTTGGGGTTCAACCATTGAGAGCTTGTCAGCAGGGGTACCGATGATATGTTGGCCCTATTTGTGGGATCAGTTGACGAACTGTAGGTACATATGTAAGGAATGGGAGGTTGGTTTGGAGATGGGAAAGGATGTGACAAGAGAGGAAGTTAAGAGGCTTGTACAAGAGTTGATGGGAGAAGGAGGTCACAAAATGAGGAACAAGGCCATTGAGTGGCAGGAAAAGGCTCGTAGCGCGACGGACCCTGGTGGCTCATCGTTCTTGAATGTAAACAAGCTCTTCGAGGAATTCATTACAATCACAAGGAACTGAAAACCATTGGCTAATTTTTTTAATAGGAGATTTTAGCTCCAGTTGCGCTGTTGTGATGCTGGTTTAATTTGTTGGTGGGGGCGGGGTTTTTCATGGGAGGTTTCTGTGGTGTTTACCTTGTAGTATCTAGCATCTTGCTAGCTTTCTAGTGTTGATTTTATGTTTAAAACCAGAAGAAAAGACATAAACTAATTGTTGATCCATGCATAAAAACCTTGGTTTTTATTTGATATATCAACTGATATAGCTAGAAACATGCACAAGTACCATATGAGCATATTTGAAAAAGTGAATACCTCATCGCTTGATTCTATAAATTGTTTTAAAATTTTTCACAATGAAAAAACAGAGTTCATTCTTATGGGGCCAATTCTTAGGGGACAAGAGAAAGGTCTTGGTGGGTCTCAATCTTGAACCACATAGAATGAAAATTAGAAAGTGAGGACTAATTATCTACAGTCTAGCCGTCACTGTGGCTGTTTCCATGCTCAAGAATGTGACCCTTTGGTACACTGACCGAAATATTTGTTACAGACTTATAGGAAGTACGAGTAGTCATATATATGGTGCAATTAGACATTAATAACTGTCACAAATGAAAAGACCCACCTGTTCCCATGAGTCATGATTAGCGACGGTCAGATTCTGTCTCAGAAATGTCGCTCGCTCTGTACAAAGGGTTCTGACTATTCCGAGCAGGCACCTTTTGGTTTACAGATACAAGATAAACCCGTCATTTTAGTATATTTGAATCACACTTTCACACACCAAAACTATTCCTCTTGATTATTACCACATGGCTATCGTCTCGTTAATTGAAAAACTAAAAACAACTTCGGTAGTGTCAACCGTGCATTTTTATTAGTAGCACTATCCATTGCTTTAAAGATAAAGAACACTTGACTCAAACCAATAAGTTGTAATATAATAGTATCTTGTTAATTTATACATGAGGCATACACGTTACTCTAGAACCTCAAACGCCATCTTAAACTAAATAACTAGCTATTATCATAAATTAAAAACTTATCTATTATTCAATTTGACAAAACCACAATAACTGATGTAGTACTAAAAACAAGATAAACAAAAAACGAGATAAACAATTTGGACCTGTTGATTCGCACGAATATCAAGAACATTTTTCCAACTATCGTTAATTCAAAAGAATATAGATAATTAAGGTAAATCCGGCAAAACTGTCAAAATTAGACTTTTCATATATCATTCAACTGAGCATCCAGGGTTTCAATACCATTATTAAATAGGCTCACAAAACTGAAATGAGCCTCAAAGAATAAACGGTCGAGCGCTAGCCCACAAACAAAGCCCAACAAAACTAAAAAATCTTAAAAGTGCAAATAACTCCTTAAATAGGGCATTTTGGGGCCCAAAAGTTCCAGAACCAACAGTCTTTTTAGTACAACGTGCTCCTCGCTCCAAGCTCGAATCGACCGTAATGCGATTGAACGACCCCTTAGCCCAAGTTATGCTCATTTTAGTGAATCTTTTTTTTCTCGCACAATCTTGGGCTTCCAGAAACAAAAAGGTTCCTCCGCACTTGGGCCTGCATCAATAACCAATTTTAGTCTTTGTTGTCTTACAAAATATCACTAGCTTATGATCCGAGAAATGTTCAATGTAAATCCAATATTCTCTAAAGATCCAATGAACCAATCCTGGTCATCCATTTTTCATCAAAAAAAAAAAAAAAAACTTTCGCCATTTTAAAAAAAATTAAATATTTCGCAAACTGTTAATCGTTGCGTCAAACGAATCATACAATCATGACGTTAATTAAATCATCTTTTATGTAATGACACTTCTATATACTTTCGATGAATTATTTTTTTTTTAATTTTTTTTTTCATTTACGTCAGGAAGAATCACATGTGATTTGTATCATAAATCACATGTGATTTTAACTGAAAAAAATAGAAAAAAAAGTTCGTCGAAATGATATTGAAGTGTCTGTCTAATGAAAAATAAAAAAATACTTGTCACAATGATGCATTTTTTTTTCATTTAACGATTTACTATTTGCAAAATATTTTATTTTTAAAAAAGATGTGGAAAGCGCACTAATAAATGAGATTCAAGTAGTGTAAACGTCCGTCGTTTGGTTTGTGTTTTAATATATACTTATTTGGAAAGTGAGATTCTTTTATTTTGATAAGAAAGATAAATGAATAGCATTGGTTCACTAGATTTTAAATAATTTTAATTTTACATCGATCTCAACTCCTTATCATCTAGGTTTTTATTAAGCAAATTACAAGAATGAACTATATACACATGATTATACCAAATTCGACTTTTTTCTTTCACTTTACCAAAATAACCATTTTTCACAATCACAAAGATCTTTTATATTCCCCACAACACGCCACTATCATATCTTCAACCATTTTCAAAACTACCTATAGGAGAAACAACCCTAATCTCCACGCCTAGCCATCTCCAAGATTCTCAAACAAAATGGGTTGTAATTTCGAGCTATGTTCAAGAACAACTTGTTTTCCGTGATGTTGTTGATCATTTTGTCCGTCGCCATGACCACCACCAATGGAAGAAGTAACATCATTTTGTGATGAAGATGATTAGTTGTACCCAGCACGCAAGCGAATTCGAAGCTATGCACGCAATTATATTTTACTAGTACAATTAATAGATCAACATAACTTTAAGTATTTATAAAAAGGCTGACTTTTATTCGATATACATTAAATTTTATTTAGTGAAATTAACAAATAAAATGGTTGATGAAACTTCAAAAATGCACATAGTTTTTAGAGCTTTTTTTAGTTACATATAACATTATCATATATGTAATGTTTTATCTCTACCCAAATATTGTGAACAACATATTTAAGATAGGGGTTGATTTCATTAAGTAATAAATATTACTACGTAAAGAGGTGCATTAAAACTTCACATAAATAAATAGTCACAAAGCAGCCTTTTCCCTAATTACATATAAACACATAATTACATCCTATTGCCTTCCCATCAAACAACAATGGTGCTATGTTTTTCAAGCCATTCATAGTAAGCTTATTACCTTGTAAAATTGATTATGATGATCTCCTTGTTTTGTAAAGATGATGAAAATGGAAATTAAACCCACGCCGCCATCTCCACGCAGTGCCTCGCCTCGGTTCCACGCCTGTGACATCTCCACGCCTAGGTACGCGTAGGGCACGCCCCACCACTATGGTACTTCTCATGCCCACGCCCACCACCCAAGTTCCACGCCCAACCGCTCATGCCACGCCTGTGGCACACGCCGTGCCACGCCTGTGTCACTCCTCGCCCAGCGCGCCTGCACGATCACGCCCAAACTTCGCCTGACCACGCCCAGAAATTCACAGACACGCCAGACGGCTTAAAACGACACGCTACAAATCTAACACGTAATATCGAAAAGTTCATTTTGAAAATTTTATGGCGCTTATACGCCAGAAAGATTAGTAAACTGCTCATTTCGTAAATTTTCTTTTTTATTTCATATATTTTAGCTTTCTTAATTACCACGAACAATGACATAGCTAGCCAAGATAAATATTTCAAGTGGGCCAACTAACGTATGTAACGCCAATTGAGGCAGGTACCAAGAATGCTATAATGCTAATATAATATAGAAAGCTTTCAAAAGCATGATGCCAAACAGGCCTAATGTGGGGACACATATACGTGGATATGCCAACTAAAAGCTTTGATATATACTGTTATACATAAGAAAGGGAAATGTAATACTATGTCATAAGTAAGATTATTACTAAAGACATGAAGGGATTTGACTGCTCATGAAGCTTAATTTCCAGTCTAAAGCATAATATAGCGAGACCATATGGCATAATGGAAATCATACCATTTCGTAATATCTTCATCGTTATTTACTTAAATAGAATTGATATATACAAGATGACATGAAAGTTAAGAAACTATATCGATCTCTTATGAACACAAACCACTTTGTTTAATAAAGTGGTTTCATGCCGGCCACCACTTGGCAGAAACTGGATTCTGACATGTTCATTGGTTTTTAGCTATTCGATCTTATACAAAGAAGGATACAATCATTTAGTGATGTAGGCAGATAATTCTGTATATAAATACCACAACCCGTTTGAAAAGAAACACATAAAAATGGATGGAGTGATGACAACTCAGAAGAAGCCTCATGTCATCTTTATACCATTACCACTACAAAGCCATATGAAAGCCATGCTCAAACTAGCACAGCTTCTTCACCACAAAGGACTCCAAATAACCTTTGTTAACACAGAATACATCCGGAAACGTATGCTCAAATCTGGTGGTGTTCATAGCCTTGATGGCGCGTGTGGATTCCAATTTGAAACCATTCCAGATGGCATACCTCGCAGTTCTGAAGATGATGATGGTTCAGCACTACTTCTTCAACATGTTGAAACCACCTTCTTGGCTCCTTTCCTAGATCTTGTGGAAAATCTTTCGACTCCTCCTACATGCATCATATCTGATGGCTTCATGTCGACTTTCTCTGTTGATGCTGCACAAAAGCTGGATATCCCCATTATGCTTTACTGGACATTTTCTGCTTGTGGCTTCATGGGTATTTACCAGATAAAAAGTCTCATCGAGAGAGGATTTACGCCACTCAGAGGTTTGTTTTCATATGTGTATAATATATATGATTCAGCTTATGATGCTCTAAGAAGCTAAATACTGATGAGAATATTACTAGAATGATTATTTTGAGTGAAACTGTTACATAATACTCTGAATAACTTTTTTTTTTTTTTTTTTTTTTTTTTTTAATAATTAAAAAAAAAACTTTTCAGATATAACCCCATATATTTGTAACCTTTTTAAAGATGTTAGAAAAGTACACATGTGTGGTTTTCTGAAATAAGTGGTTAGATACAGATAAATATGAATTACATGGTATTTATACTACTTTATAACGACGATTTGTTTTCTAAAATTATGCGCTTAAAAATTCAGATTTTTTACTGCTTATTATGGAAAGAATTAAAAAAAATAAGATAAGGAATCTAATCATCGAATGATACGCCACTTCTCTAACTAAAAAATAACAAAAAGAGAGGATATTTAATAAACTAAAATAAAGAATATTATAATTGACATGTACGCTACTTCCTAACTAATTAATCACCTTTATTTTTAAATTTAAATATCTTTTAATCCGCTTAATTTTTTACGATCTAATTTCACCATATTTTTAAAATTTTGTCTTGCTTAATTCAACATCCATTTTGATATATTTTTATGAGTTTTTAGTTTTACATTTTTAGTAGGTTTATTTTATTTTGATTCAAATTTTTATAACTTTAACCTTTATTTCAATCAATACAAACTTTATTTATCAAAATCATTTACTTTTGGAAAGTGTTTGTGGGAAAGAGATCATACGCCTTTTTATATGCGGAATAATGATGTCACGGAAAGATACTGAAACCCAAACAAACACATACAACTAACACATATACATTTGGAGTGTTGTGAAACGAATTCACTAAGCGGGTAAGGAATCATGGCGAGAGTTGGGTTAGAATTCATTTACTATATTTATCGCCGCACATGCAGATTCAACTAAGATTTTGTAAAAGATGCCACTTAAATAAGCATTTGATAACTCTTTCAGCATAACTTTATAGGAAAGTTGTGCATACAAGATTGCGCATCAATTTAATGAACCAGACAATTTACTCAATATATTTATCGGATGCTCATAAAGTATGTGATTTCTACTGTGATAATGACTATATGAGCAAGATAACTTTTTTTTGAACAAGAAACTAGATAATTTACTCAAGGTAATAACAGTGATCATTCATCTTTGCAGATGAAAGTTACTTGACAAATGGCTACTTAGACACTGTTATAGATTGGATACCCGGAATGGAAGGAATCCAGCTTAAGGATTTGAACACTGTCATCCGAACTACAGACCCAGAAGACATACAATTCACATACTGTACTAAAGTTACACAAATTTCTAACAATGTTACACACAATATCTTCCACACGTTTGACGCTTTGGAACCTAGTATTCTTGATGCTTTCTCGTCCATGTATCCTAAAGTATACACGGTTGGCCCCATGCAGTTACTTCTTAATCAGATACCGGAAGAAGAAAAACAATTTAAAATGTCATACAGCTTATGGAAAGAAGAACCAGACTGTTTCCAGTGGCTCGAATCTAAGGAACCAAACTCTGTCATTTATGTGAATTATGGTAGTCATACAGTAATGTCATTACAAGATCTTATGGAATTTGCTTGTGGACTAGCTAACAGCAACCATTATTTCCTTTGGATCATTAGATCAGATTTGATTATTGGAGGATCCGCAGCTTTGCCTCCTGAATTTGAAAAGCTTATAGAAACTAAAGGTTTTATAGCAAGATGGTGTTCACAAGAAAAGGTCCTGAACCACCCGTCCATTGGGGGGTTCTTGACTCACTGTGGTTGGGGATCGACCATTGAGAGTTTGTCGGCTGGCGTGCCCATGATATGTTGGCCTTATGCGTGGGACCAGCTGACTAATTGTAGGTATATATGTAAGGAATGGGGGGTCGGGTTACAAATGGGAAAGGATGTGAAACGGGAGGAAGTTCAGAGGCTTGTACAAGAGTTGATGGGAGAAGGAGGTCAGAAGATGAGGAACAAAGCGATGGAGTGGCAGGAGAAGGCTTGTATCGCAGCAAGTCTTGATGGTTCATCATCCTTGAATGTAAACAAGCTCGTTGAGGAAATCATTACACTGTCAAGAAACTAAAAGTTTCCTATATATTGATTTTTAAAGAATGCGACTTTAGCTTTAGTGGAACATTTGTAATTTCGATCAGTTTCTCTGGTATTTTATGTGTTGTGGCTTCTTGTTAGCCTTTTTTCAATATCTCATATGTTGATATAAAACATGAAAATTAGAAAGTCTAAAAGATAGTCTAGTATTTGGTTTTCTAATTTTTGCTTCATATAACATAACAATCTCACATTGATTCCAATCAGTTTACGCAAACACCAAACTCAAAGTCGAGTAGCGGGTCAAAATAACCCTCATAACAAATGGATTTTACGGGTTATTTCATATTTGGTTCATCAAACTATGGACAAGGGACACCCAAATTGATTATGAGGTACTCTTTACATTAGATATTTAACAAATTACATTATGTAATCACATTATGATGTATAATACATAAGTTTCTATATGATGAAGAACAAAGTCAAATATAGTATTGATATTTTTGATTGACACCTTACTACTGTATTATTAACAACGAGTTACTGGCTATCCACGCGTTGTTGCGTGAACATCCGTTCTAAGCTAAAAAATGAATTGCAGGCTTACTACATATTATGTATTATACACTTATGAAAAATTTCTTAAATTATAAACACTGTTTATGCATTTCACTGTTCATAACTCTCTCACAAAGTTACCTTTCATAAGCAAATTAATATAAAATCCTCCCTCCCTATCTTGGTACGTATCATTATTAATTGGGTACTCGGAATGGAACATCAGGGTAAAAGATTTGAAAATTGTTGTCTAGGCTACAGATCCTGACACGGTAAATTTGATATATTGCTATAAAGTTACACAAAAGTTCTACGATGTTTCATACAATCTTAGCGAGAATGCCTGCAGCGTTGCAGTTAATGCAAGACTCAAATAAAAATTTTCGATAAATAACAGATTTTAGTTTATTGGCTCTTTTAACAATAAATTTATGGATATCAAGAATTTCAGATAGCTCGGTCCGTTCGGGCTCGAACCCGCTGGTCTGCGTGTCTACTCGGGCTCGAGTTCGTTGGTCCGCTACTGCTCGAGCTCAGCCCATTTGGCCCGTTTGCCTGCCTCGGGCTTGAATATTCAGATAACGCGCTTTATTATTTTTAGTAGTGAAATTTAATGCAAGAATGTGTTTAATTTGATTGTACAATTTGATTGATAATTTGTATTTTTTGAAGTGCTGTTTTAATAATCGTATTAATCAGATTTATCGACCGCTAAATAATCGACTACATTAAATATCATTAAAGTGTTGACACTACGCTCTTGTCTTGTATGTCCGAAAATTACGTGCATTAAAGTGTCAGACACTATGTTTTTTTCGTAAGTAGTAGTCATTAATAACATCGACTACTTTAATAAAGATTAACGTTGTAAGTTCGAAAATTACATCACGCTTATTTTGTTACACTACGCTTATTTTGTTGTAGAATCGAAAATTAGTTAAATTTATTTTACATTGGCTTAAATAGTTGTAATTTTTGTTGAAGGGTGTTTTAATAAAGATTAATGTTGTTTGATAGAATTTTAGTCTTAAACGACACCATGCTTTATTTCATTGCATAATACGCTTACTTTATTGTAATTTTGAAAGTTATGTGCATTAAAGTGTTGTAAACCATGATTAATTTTTTGTACGTCTTAAAATTAAGAGTTGAGGTGCTTTCGTGCATTATAAGTAGTATAAATAAATATAAATATCCACACGTTTGATGCATTAGAGACTCGTATTGGTTATGCTTTATCATCTATGTTTCATCAAGTTTGCATGATTGGCCCCATGCAATTACTTCATAACCAAAATCCAAAGCGGTCACCTTAGTTTGGAAAGAAATAAAAGTTTGCCACTTTTTACAACCATATATGTCTCTACCAATATGTCTATACCAAATCACATACAAAATCCTCTTTGGTCCCCATCGCAAAGTTCTGCAACACCCTAGTACCAAAGTTCACTTTGGATTTTGCCATTATGATTTGACATTGGTTTTACCCCTTATCCGATATATTATATTTGCAATCCATCATATCGAAAGAAATATAAACCACACACATGAGATAGATGACAAGCATATAACAAAGTTATTTCTTCTACGTTTGATGCTTGTCATCTATCTCATGTATGTGGTTTATATTGTCTTGTCTTTTCTTTTACCGGCCGGCCACAAAACGTCTAAAGAAAGTGGTCTAATCCTTGGCAAATACTGGCTCATTATTTGTACATTTTAACATTGTACTTGTACATAACCAATTTGTTGGGTCACTACAACAATCGGATGGACGGGCGAGAGACTTTCGTCGGAAGAGATGTCTCGTACGAAAGTCGCTAAACGACAAAATCAAAGTCGACGCAAGATACGAATACACCGACTGTTAAATAAAATTCAACCAATCTTTCACGGGGGCGTCCTCGAGGAAAGTCTCATGACTATTTAGTATACTTTGACCGCCCAAATAAAATTAATCTAAGACCTTTCGCGGGACTTGTCCAAGAAAGTTGTCTTTCACTTTGACGAAAATTTGACCAGAGTCAATAGCATATTAATTGTTCCCGCCTTTATTCCCGCCAAAAGTTTCCCCGGGGACATGTCTCCGACAAAAATGGTATTTACAAAAATACGCTTAATTATATGTTAAAAATACACAACTTTTAATACACAACTAAAACCCCGATTAAATGTTAAAAATATAAACTTAATTATATTGTGTTTCATTCAGATGTTAAAATGATCAATTCAACCCTAATGGTCGTTTAACATGATTCGTACTGATTTTTGGACTTTATTACTCGTGGGTTTGAGGAAGACATGCATGTCTGGTTTGCACCTGCTAGAGATGGGTCGGATCAAGTATGTTCAAAGATGTTTGTGGTGGGAAAGTTTCTTCACTAGTTCAAATCAAGACAGTGGAATATCTAGGTTAATGAGATCGTGTTGTTTCATCTGCTTGTGATACAAAAGAATTGATCATGTTTGCTTAAGAATTTTTGAACAATTGTCTAGTTATAGTGCTGTTACACCATTTCCCGACATCATTTCATTCTCCTTTTAGTTAAACATACGTATTATTCCAACAACAACATCAACAACATCAACAACAACTACAACAACTACAAGAACAACAGCAACAACAACAACTACAAGAACAATTACTACTACTACATACGAAGATTTTCCATGTCACCTAACAACTCACGAAGTAATGCATCCGACTAACATGCGTGGTCGTCAGGAATCCTTGCCATTTCAAGTCTTGCCTCGAGCATCCTTACTCTTGTCTCTAGCACCTGTTTTTGTGATTCCAGCAAGTTTATCCTAAGATCTTTGGCATTGCGGCTCGAGCACTCGCTGGTGCGCATCCGTAACCTCGAGATGTTGAACCGTAAGAGATTATTCTTAAGTACTCGTCAAATTCACTCTTCCACATAAAATATCCGCACCCATTATCTTCCTGGTCGTTACATAATAAGAAAATTATAAGAGATTACAACCCAATTATTTGTATATTTACATAAATAAGAAATGTATGATTCTTTACCTTCGACAGAGGACATGCATAATATTGTCGCCCGATGAATATTCTCATGTGATGTTCTTAATCTTATATTTCCGCCCACAAGAACACATAAAAGGATTAAATGGCTCCATCTCGTGTTTTGAAATTTGTGTGGAGATAAGAGTTCATGAGGTTGAGTGGTTTTGAGGATAAGAGGTGTGAAAATCGTGAAGATAAAAGGACTATATAATGTGTTTGTCATGTTGGTGGAAAGTTTTGGCGCCATTTTTTGGTGGGAATTTTTGCGCCAATATTTTTGGAGGAAGTTGAGACCAGAGACAACCGCAAGAATTTGGACTTTACTTGTGGTCCGAGGAAGACATGCTCATGTCTGGTTTGCACCGCTAGAGATGGATCGGATCAAGTTTGTTCAAAGATGTTTGTGGTGGAAATTTTCTTCACTAGTTCAAAGATGTCCACCCCTTTCATGTGTAATAGCACTTTAACTAGGTTAATGAGATCATGTTGTTTCATCTAAATGAGATGATGTGTAATAGCACTTTAACTAGGTTAATGAGATCATGTTGTTTCATCTGCTTGTGATACATGATATGTATACCATAGCACCTATACTCGGTCGTTTAACATGATACGTATACCATAGCACCTATACTTGATCGTTTAACATGTTACGTATACCATAACACCTATACTTGGTCGTTTAACACGATACATATACCATAGCACCTATACTTGGTCGTTTAACATGTTACGTATGCCATAGCACCTATACTCGGTCGCTTAACATGATACGATATCATAGCACCTATACTTGGTCGCTTAACATGATACTTATACCATAGCACCTATACTTGGTCGCTTAACATGATACGATACCATAGCATCTATACTTGGTCGCTTAACATGTTACGATACCATAGCACCTATACTCGGTCGCTTAACATGATACATATACCATAGCACCTATACTTGGTCGCTTAACATGACACGATACCATAGCACCTATACTTGGTCGCTTAACATGTTATGTATACCATAGCACCTATACTCGGTCGCTCAACATGACACGATACCATAGCACCTATACTCGGTCGCTCAACATGTATACCATAGCACCTATACTCGGTCGCTTAACATGATACGATACCATAGCACCTATACTCGGTCGCTTAACATGATACGATACCATAGCACCTATACTCGGTCGCTTAACATGTTACGATACCATAGCACCTATACTCGGTCGCTTAACATGATACGATACCATAGCACCTATACTCGGTCATTTAACATGATACGTATACCATAACACCTATACTTGGTCGTTTAACATGTTACGTATACCATAGCACCTATACTTGGTCGTTTAACATGATACGTATGTTGGAATCACTCCTAAACCATTTCTCAAGTGTTAGTAATCAATATGTAATAGTTAGCTTAATTAAGGCTTTTATGTTAGTAATTAAGGCTAGGCTCATGTAGAAAGCCCATGAGCCTATGCAAAATTCCAAGAAGGAAAGGAAGGGACTAGATGTGTTGCCCTAGCTCCCTTCCCCTATAAATAGTCTTGTAACTCTCATTTGAGGGTTGGTTGTTCATTTACTTTCATTCTCTACGCCTAAAGGTTTTGATATTCATACGTGTGTGTTTGTATTTGTTCAACCGATCTCTCTTATCTTCATTTCTTCATATTGATGCTTGTGTTACATAAATGGGAACCTAACAGTGGTATCATTCGCCAAATAGTTGGGTGAAATGTGTGTTTGTTTTTGAAGGTTTTAGTCTATACGCGTAAGTTTTGGTATTCAAACATTCAAATGCTTTAAAAACTAAATTTTTACACTTTAAAACTCAGGATTCTTGTACTTTAAAGGTTATTTGGTGATAAAGTTTAGGTTTTTGGCAAAAAGTTTGAAACTTTACATGTATTTAATTGTTTTTGAGCTTGGTTTTAGTCGTGGTTATTTCTACGTGTAAGGTGTATAAGAGTTTTGGATCATCAAGTTTCACACTTTTGTGTTATTTTGGTGATATTGAAGCTGTTTCATCATAAAAATCTGGTTTAGAAACACTTTTGGGCAGAAATCTCAGTTTTGGCAAAATTTGGTTATTCTTATGCATAAGTAAAACCCTAGTTTTACGCCAGAAGAATTCAAATTTACGCGTAAGCTTCTTCAAGGTCCGATCTTGATTTTATTGGTTTACTCGGTGTTTTCTTGCTTGGATAAGCCCGAAAACACTTCGATTGGATATCATTTACATCGATAAGTGTAAAGGATTTTGGTTAAAACCCTAGTTTTACGATAAGCATAAAAGCTATTTAGTAAACATCTTACGCCTAAGCATTTTCACGCATAAGCAAGTCTTACGCCTAAGAAAATATTACATAAGGTTCTTACTACTAAGTCTTTGGTTTACGATAAGCTAAGGTTTCACCAAGTCTACGCCAGAAGCTATTCTTACGCGTAAGCCTCATCGTTACGCGTAAGGTGGTGTTTTTACGCATAAGCTGGTTTTCTACGCATAAGGATACTTCATCAACAAAGTTTCATTCGACTACAAAGATCCATTATTCAACACAAGTTTCAAGATGTCTCAACCACCATACTCTAGCTACTTCCCTCATGTGTATCCTCAACAACAACAACAACAACAACTCCATCAAAAACAACAATTTTATCAACAACTACAACAAAAATAACAACAACAACAACTTCAACAAAAATTTCCTCAAGGAGCAATTCTACCACAAATGATTCAACCACCCCCTAGTCTTCAAGTACAACCCTACACAAACTTTCAAAATCAACATCCATCCAGGAATACTATGAAGGAACCATCTTGGTTTGCAAAGATGTGTGAAGCTTTAAGTAGCCAACAATCCATACATGAAGCTGGATCACTTGATAGACCTCCAATGCTCACTCCCGGAAACTACGATCAATGGGTGATAAGGTTCTTGTTGGAATCGCTCCTAACTCGTAAATGGAACGACATTGACGGGATTACATTTTCTATCTTTGTTACCTTAAACACATGGGCTTGTTATGTCAATATCCCATTGTGGTATGTGTTTGGGTATATAAACCCCTCCATACTTCCATGGAGGGGTGAGACTCTTGTGTAAACTTTCACCTTTCATCAATAATAAACACACTAGTTTTCCCATCTCTCTCTAGCTTCTCTCACTAACATGATGAAGATGTTCTTCCATCTTCCCGACCTCCCGATTCACCATATCATCCATACATACGATCCTAACATTGGTATCAAGAGCTTTGTCGGCTTATCATTGGTTGATTTTTGGTCATCCTGTCTTTTGACCTTTCTTAGAATATTCATATGAAGCATGGAAAACTTAGAATGATTTTTGGTTGATTGTTAGAATATTGTGATTTTAGGATACCACTATTTGCATAAAACTAATTCTTCAAATAGTTAGGTTCTGTGATCTAAAGAAGCCACATGGAAAGTTCCTGAAAAAGGTCATCCTGGAAGGTCCATTTTAGATGCCTACTGTCACTGTACCCGGAGATCCGAATGCTAATCCACCAAGAGATGATATCACCAACATTGTCGGTCTTAATGAACTTACTACTGATCAACTTCTACACTTTGAAGCCGATGAACTGACAATGAAATATATCCTTTTGGGACTACCCAATCCGATACTTCGAAGTGTTGATGCTCAAAAGACTGCTAAATCAATGTGGGAGCATATTCATCTTCTCATGGAAGGAACAAAACTCAATCAAGAAGACATGGAATCCAAAATCTACTTGGCTTATGAACACTTCATGATTGAACCGGGGAGACATTAGAGTCATATCATCATCGATTCTCGACATCATCAATGACTTGGAAAACATAACATCATTATGCCAAGAATTGCGATCAACACTAAGTTCCCGAGTAGTCTTGGTCCCGATTGGGAAAAGTATGTCATTTTCATCCGTCTGCTTAAGAATCTTCATCATGCTACATACGGATTGTTGTATGACTATTTGAAGCCCCACCAAAAGGAAGTTGACAAAGAAAGGGTTATCCGTGGACTACTGCTTCGCCTTCACTTCCGGATAATCAATCTTTAGCTTTGTGGGCTCAAACGTGTTATCCTCAATTCCCTACTTTACAAACTGCCTTCACAAATCCTCCACAACCAACTCGCAACAATTACACCATATGATCCGTCACAAGACAAATCTCAAGAAACTCAATTGGTTCCATACAACAACAACAATGATCAAGCACTTTACGGTGAATCTAATGAGGATACGAAGCTTTCGATGCATTGTAACAAGGGTTTGTCATGATTGCTAGAGCCTTCGCCAATATTCAAACAAATCCAACAATCGCATTCGTACCTCATCAAATACAAGGAATCAGTTGTTGTTAACAATGGACGTGTTAAAGTTCGTAATCGTGGTAATGTTCGTCAGATGGGCGGTGGTCAAGGGTTTAATGATAATGGAAGGAATAACATGGGTGCTCCACAACAACGAGCTCAAGTGGTTGATCATGGAAATGCTCAGACTGTGGTTAATGGTATTCGTTGTTATAATTGTAATGGGAAGGGTCATCTGGCTAATGCATGCCCTAAACCGAGGACAAGAGGCAACGCTTATCACAAAGAGGCTTTACTCTTGGCTCTCAAGGATGAAGCTGGTGAAACTCTTACCAACAAGGAACAAAGCTTCATGGCAAATGCAGATTCTGATGATGACATGGAGGACTTGCAGGCTAATGCAGCAGTGATGTTAATGGCAAACATGCAAGAACTTCATATGAGTGACACAGGCCCAGTGTATGACACTGACGGCTTGTCTCAAGTACCGGATCAAACTATATTCATTACTGATCTGATATCTCCACCGGCATCTGCATCCGACAATATTCAGAGTGTTCAACATGAACCTTCCACATCTCATCACGAAGAAAATCAAATGGATCCCGTAGTCACATTTGACGATCAAGATAACCTTACGGTTACCTTAGACAATCAAATTGACCCCGTTGTTTCATTTGAGGACCTTCATGATAACTGTGTGGAGACTCCGTTGAACAAAATGAATCTGTCTAATCCGATCCCGGCTCATAACCTTCTTTGAGACTCAGTTAGAAAAGTGCACTTATATTAATGCTAAACTAAAAGATAAAATTGCATTGTTAACTAAGGATAATGAATGCTTAAAGTTTCAACTCAACATTTTTCAAACACAAGAAAAACGTGAAAAAGGTTTTGAAGTCGCTTTTGCTACCAAAATGAAAAATCTTTGGAAAAAACAGATATGTGATCTAGTTGCATCTAAGAATGCTTTGTTGTCTCAAATAGAACAACTGAAATAAGATCATAAACAACAACTTAACGCCTCACTTGAAACTCAAAAGCCAAGTCCGAGTTGTTAACTTGTCAAAAACAGCTATGAGTACAAAAAGCATTCAAAGAAACGAATAGATGACTATCTTGAAGAAATTGTCGACTTACAAAACAAAATCAAAGACTTTCGAAATGTTGTTTATAAACATGGTGAGTCAATCACAACTATTCAAAAGTTTACTTTTAAACGAAATCCAAATGGATATGGACCGAATCTTGCTGATTACAAACCAAAGTTTTCAAATAGAGCATTCAAACCAAATCCGCAAGTCTACAGTGCAGAACATAGAATTGATGATTCCATTATGAGTGTTGTTGAATATAATCGCATGGAGGAATTAGATGCAGAAGACGAGAGTCGATCAAAATTAGAAAATGTTGTTTATAACAAACCATTTAACTATTCAAAAGCTATCACTTTCGCCGCACAACAGATAATTCTAACACACCTTGGGTTATCACGCCTATTTACGAGTCTTCTAATGGTGGTCCTCAACCCAATATCGCACAAATTAATGGTCCTTTACCTTCCCTCAGTGAAGTCAAAACATTACCCGAACACTGTCAAATTCTTAAATATTTTGAAACATTCATTTCGGACATCAAACTTTTGGAACATGAAATTGAAATCAAATCTGAAATAAAAGTTGAACATTTTCAATCGCCTCATGCACGAGAACAAAGAGATATTTTTCAGAAAAGAATTTTACCTCATGTCCGAAATTTGAAAATGTGTGCAATATATTGGGAAAGGGATTTTCACAAGGAGCTTGGACTTATGAAAAGAGTTTTCGAACAAACCGAAACATCGATTTCCAACACCAAACGTAAAAAGAAAATGTTAAGAAAAGATGTTGATCGACTCTTGGAAGATGTTATCGTGGCCGATATCAATAATGTTGTGTTATTACATTCTGCTGCATATGCATTTGATTATATCATCACGATTCTATTGATTCTGTTGAAATTGTTGAGAATATCGACATCGTGTCACAAATCAAGTCTTTAAAAGTTGAAAATGAACTTTTGTTAAACGAGCTTTCAAATGCAAAATGCCGTCTTCAATGGTGTCAAAAAGATTGTCAAAATCGAGAACTCGCTTTGCAAAAGAAAATCAACCAGCTGCATAAAACTCTTAATCCAAAACTTGAGCAACTGAATGATGAAAACGTGTCTTTAAAGGGTCAAATTTCAAAATATAAACAAGAAATTTCAAAAGTTAAAAAGGAATATGGTGTCATATTTGATTTACTCAAAAAGACTCGTGATCAAGCGTCAAAAGATGTTGATGATCATCTTGCATATACCAAAGATGTTTTACGAAGAAATGGACTCACTCGTTCTGAAAATCAAGATTTGTTACACACTATCCATGATCTAAAAGCAGAGTTGGTAAAACTTAAGCAAGATAGGGATAGTAACACAACAGTAACTGCACATAGAAAGATTCAAATTGACTCTAGAACATCTAATGACAAACCACAAGAAACTAATGTTCTTCCTTCTACTGACACATGAATAGTTTCCCCTTTTCCCAACGCCCGCACTTCACAGCCTAGGAGCAATACAAGGAAGAATAGGAAGTTGCGACGTAAGAAAAGAACAATAAAGATCTCTGAAGTAGAAGAACACCTTAGGACTTTGAATAAAACTCAAGTTGCACCCACTTTAGATATTGCGTCTGACAAATGTAATGAACAAAGTGATGTAACGAATGCTGAATCTTTAAGTACTCTAAATGTTATGTTTGAAGCTTCTTGTGTTGGTTGTCGTAAAAGCATGTTTTCTGGTTGTCATGATAAATGTGTTGCTAAGGCTATCTTGAATCGTAAGCGGAATAATAGAAAACGGAATACCTCTAGGCCCACTAATGCTTCTAAGTCTGTGCTAGGTAAACCACCCTCTAGTGTTCCGGCTACGATCATTGATGTACCCATAGAATCCCCTTCACCTCATAGGAAGACCTTATCACCTAGTGCATTTACTAAGACCAAAGCTAAGACTAGTTGGAGATGGCAGAAATGGTTACATAATACACTTGGATTTAAATGGATCCATAAAATTATAAACATGTGTGTTTCAACTATAACTGCTTCAGAACCCTCTAACTCTTCGGGTTCCACATCTACTTCTATTCCATCTGTGTCGTCTGTGTGTAATGCAGGTGATATAGATCATCCTCTGGATTGTTGATAGCGGATGTTCCTGACATATGACAGGCAATCTCAAACTGTTATCAAACTTTGTTTCAAATTTCATTGGCACTGTCAGATTCGGGAATGATCACTTCGCAGCTATAATGCCTACGGAGATTACATCAATGGTAACATCGAACATAGCAGGGTTTATTATGTAGAAGGTCTCGGTCATAATCTCTTCTCAGTTGGTTAATTTTGTGATGGAGATTTAGAAGTTGCTTTTCGGGAGAAAACTTGTTTCATTCGTATCTACAAGGAAACGATCTTATGTCTGGTACCCGCACATCAAGTCTTTATACAATCTCAATGCAAGACATGATTGCTTCATCTCCCATATGTCTACTTTCAAAGGCAACATCTACAAAATCTTGGCTATGGCACCATCGACTATCACACTTAAACTTTCAAACCATAACCAATCTTGCACGATACAAACTTGTTGAAGGTCTCCCAAGATTTCGGTACTCTAAAGATCACCTATGCTCATCTTGTGAACAAGGGAAAAGCACCCGTGCTCAGTTTCCTTCAAAGGTGGAACACAGCTCACAGCATGTGCTTCATCTTCTTCACATGGATTTGTGTGGCCCGATGTGCGTACAGACGATTAATGGCAAATGCTACATCTTGGTAATTGTGGATGACTACTCAAGATGGACTTGGGTTTATTTTCTTCGAAGTAAAGATCAAGCTCCACAGATGATCATCACCTTTCTCACAAAAATTCAAGTTCGACTCCGGAACACGTCCGACAAATCGTAATGCACAAAGGAACCGAATTTGTGAATCAAACTCTTCGTGCATATTATGAGAAAGTGGGAATTGAGCATCAAACATCAATTGCACGAACACCGAACAAAACGGAGTTGTTGAAAGACTAAACCGTACTTTAGTGGAAGTCGCAAGAACGATGTTGATAAATGCAAAACTTCCAGATTACTTGTGGGTCAAGCCGTGTCAATCGCATGCTACACTCGTAATCGCTCAATGATTACCAAACGCCACAACAAAACACCTTATGAGCTTATCCACAACCAGAACCGAATCTCTAACACTTTCATTTATTTGGATCCCTTTGTTATCCGAATAATGATCGTGATGACTTTGGTAAGCTCAAAGCCAAAGTCGACATTGTAGTCTTTGTTGGATATTTTGTAAACTCTAAGGGTTACCGGATCCGAATCGTCGTACAAGCGGAGATTATGGAAACGATTCATGCAAATTTCGATGAGCTTACGAAATGGCTTCGAGCAAAATTGACTTGGAACCCGGTCATAACCGCTAAACTTTCCCCAAACCCCATCATCACCGAACCAAGCCTCTAGCTTACTCACAACAAATGGAACAACTATTTGCTCCTCTGTTTAGTGATGATCTTGATGAACGTGCTCAGATGTATCAACTGTTTCACCGCTCAACCCGATAATAATCCAATACCGATACACTGCCACAACAACAACATCGTTGAGGAAGCACCACCAATTGATTCTACAACAACAATGAACAAACCGCATCCAATGACGCCGAACCGGTGATGATCTTCGAACAATGAAGTACCCCACCGCAGATTATGATCCAAATGCGTTCTTCAATCCGTTTGCTAATGAAACTGCCACACCTGATGTTGCAGAATCATCCACAAGCCATTTGAATCCTCCTAATCTGCAAAATGTATGGCAAAATCAACCCTCCACACATCGTTGGACGAAATACCATCCTCTTGTGAACATTATTGGAAACCCGAATCAACCAGTCGTAACTAGACAACGCCTTCAGACTGACGGTGAACATTGCATTTATGCACTCACCGTCTGCCAAACTGAACCCAAAAATATTAAGGATTCCATAACATATGACAATTGGATTGAATCCATGCAAGAAGAACTCAATCAGTTTAAACATTTTGAAGTATGGGAATTGGTTGAAAAACCAACTGGGGTCTATGTTATTGGTCTCAAATGGATTTGGAAAAACAAGCTAGATGCTGAAGGTACGGTTATCCGAAACAAGTCACATCTGGTGGCTAAGGGTTATAGACAGGAAGAAGGGATTGATTACGAGGAATCATTCGCACCGGTTGCTAGACTTGATGCTGTTCGGATTTTTCTGGCATTCGCGGCTCACATGAACATCACGGTCTTTCGATGGACGTCAAACCGCTCGAATGGAAAACCGAAGAAACGGTCTATGTTAGCCACCAAAGGATTCGTTCATCCAGAGTTCCCTAATCACGTCTACAAACTGAACAAGGCTCTCTACGGTCTCAAACAAGCCCCTCGGGCGTGGTATGATAAGTTTTCATCATTTCTTATCGCTAATAATTTCGTCAAAGGATCGGTCGACCCTACACTAGTCATACAATATCACGGGGTACACATTTTAATCGTTCAAATTTATGTGGATGACATCATTTTTGGGTCAAAACATCTAAAGTACTCAAACGCTTTTTCAAAACTTATGAAAAAACATTTTGAAATGTCCATGATGGGTGAACTTACGTTCTTTCTAGGACTGCAAGTTCATCAATCACCCCGTGGTATTTTCTTGAGTCACCAAATATGCCCTTGAAATTTTAAACAAAAATGGAATGCAAACTCGTGACACCTATGCCACATCAATGGCACATACCAAGAAACTAGACGCCGATTTACATGGGAAATTGGTTAACCCTACCAAATACCAAGTATCATTGGGTCTCTCATGTATCTAACGACCAAGAGACCGATATTATCTTTGTTGTATATCTTTGCTCCGTTATCGATCGCGACCAATCGAAACTCACCTCTCGAGGCTAAAAGAATCCTCCGATACATCAAGGGAACCATTAACTTGGGGATCCGTATCCGAAGGATTCGGTTTTGAACTAATAGCTTTTCGATGTCGATCACGCAGCTTTCTTAGATTCTCGGAAAAGTACTTCGTGAGCTTTACAATTTCTTGGTGATAAACGGTGTCATGGCAATCGAAGAAGCAGGATTGTACATCTCCGCCTCAATCGAAGCGTAATATGTAGCCATGTCGCGTGTTGTACTCAAGTCATCCGGATGAGAACACAACTCAAAGACTATGGTTACGATTTGATGTAATCCCGATGTCTCGCAACAATCGAAGTGCTATTTCAATCTTGTGCAACTCGCTCAACACTCAAGTCTAAGCACATCGATCTTCGATATCATTTCATCAAGGAGCATGTGGAAAAGGGTATCGTTGAATTATACTTTGTGGGTACTAAATACCAATCGGTAGATCTTCTCACCAAAGCCTTAGCTCATGCTAGGTTTATCGAGTTGGTCCACGGATTGGTATGCGGTGTTTGACTCAGAGGAACCGGACGAACTTTTAAAACAATCTTAAAACCGGTCAAACACCAAAACCTCTTTTGTAAATATTTTCAAAACAAAATACAAAATATAAAATTTACAAAATTCAAAAATATTCTTCTATCTAAATTTCTTTCAACATGGCAAGTACAAATCTTCCGTCAACACTTTTCTCTTTCAAAATTCAAGATTTTTAGGGTCAAGTGTTGAGGGGAGAAAGTAAATATTTTATGTTTCATAAAACCTTGTACTTGCATGTTACCTATAAGGTAGTATCTTTGATAATGGTGGTCATATTTCTTGGTTATTGACACCCCGGACCCAAATTTGTTAAATTTCTCTATTTATAAAGTCGAGGGGAGTGTCGTCAAGTTTCTTTCCAATTATCATTCTTTACGTAACCAAAATTGAAGTTATGGCGTTGGATGAAAATGGTTGAGGTGGAGGGACCAATGTTGCCAAAAGTTCAAACTTATTTTTATCATAACTACTCCACCTAATTTTTCAAAACATTTAATTCACACATTAACTTCTTCCAACTACCCATCCCACGATAAGAATCATTCCTCAAATCCGTGCTTTAATCTTAATTATGTAAGTGGTTTAAGGATCATCGTGTATTTACAAACATTGGTTTTGAATTTCATGAATATCCAATGGCTAGATTTTGTGTTTGGGATGATTTTGTGTTCTACGCGTATGCGTATGAACACGAAATCATCATTGAGTGTTTGTGATGATAAATTTTGTGTCAAAATGCTTAAAAACAAGTATCATAAACATTTTCAACATCAAAATCAACCCAGAAAACGTTTTTAATCGTTTTTCAAGAATTAGGGTTTATGCGTGGATTTGGGCGTTTTCATTTGTGAGTGTTTCTGTGTAATTAAATAGTTGTATGATGATTGGGACATGATTAATTAACCAAAACCACATTTGATTCTTACCCAGAAAAAAGCAATTGAAAGAAATTAAGATTTAGGGTTTAGAATCATACGAATTGCGTATTTTTGATCCATAAGGTTTTTGATGTTAAAACTTGTTGCAACATAATCATATAGCATCTAAGACATCACAGTATGAATTTGGTGCATTTTCTATGGTTAGATTCCTTACTCGTAAGATTTGAATTCTAGGGTTTAAGTGTTACGCGTAAGAAAATCCTACGCATAACTGTTGATGTTTGTGTTCATATGTGAGATTGAAAGGATTGGAAAATTATGTTAATGAACATGTTATGATGAATTTATTTCAGGTTTTACGCGTGAAATATCAGAAT
Source organism: Chrysanthemum lavandulifolium (assembly GCA_022545495.1). NCBI lineage: Eukaryota > Viridiplantae > Streptophyta > Magnoliopsida > Asterales > Asteraceae > Chrysanthemum > Chrysanthemum lavandulifolium. The sequence continues at coordinate 197,020,032 of CM040244.1, forward strand.
CAAGGTTAACCATTGGATCTCTACGCATAAGGATCACCTTACGCGTAGAATGTTATTCGTAAGAGAAATCTCACGCGTAACCTTACGCCGTAAGGTTCTAAAGGGACCACGCGTATCCCGTGAAGGATATGCGTGAACTTGAGTTCACGCATAAGGTTCACTTTTACGAGTAAACCTTACGCATAAGCTCCAACATATGCTTACGCGTAAGCCTTATGCTAAGAGCTCTTTTCCTACGCGCAATATTTCTTACGCGTAAGAAGAGTTCCTACGCATAAGCTTATGCCTACGCGTATGGGTATTACTATTTACGCATAAGCTTACTTTCTACGCTTAAGCCTTGTTTTAACCTAAATTATGAATTGTTACGTGTACATACTTGTAAATAAATAAATCATAACGTCACAAAACCAAAATGTCACTAATAAGCTATAATGGTTAATATGTTGTGAAAATGAGTGAAAATTTGGACTTTAAAATTCAAAACTGATAAATTCACGAAACTTATCACGACTACTTTGGACTATTGGACAAACAAGTGACGTTGGACTCGTAACATTCATCAACATAACATATTCAATAATTGGACAATAAAATCAAATTTTGACTAACGTAATGTCTTTCGATATGTTGGTTCTTTTGGCTCAATATCTTTCAGATCATAATATGGACGTCACAATGGCACCGAATGTTCTCACAATGGAAGACATCTTCCCCAACGGTTACCGTGATGAAGATTGGGAAGAACAATCTCAGAGTCGACTTTGATAACTTCACATGTTCTGAGTCTTCTTGTCAAATTGTTGTGGATATTCTGAAGACTCATCCTTACAAGAATATGCTCACTAATTCTGCAACTGTACCGGTGATTTATGTTCACCAATTCTGGCACACCATGCAGAAGGTCAAAGGTCAAGATGTTGTGACAGTGACACTCAACGACAAAAAAGTCACCATCACTCCAGCAGACTTAAGGGCTATTCTCCTTCTTCCTACCATCCAGCCTGCCAATTACATTGCTACTCCTTCAGAAGAAGTTACTCTCCAGTTCATGGTCAACATCGGCTATGATGAAGTCAGCGGGATCATCACAAAACACTCTTGATTGATCTTAAGAACATCCCCACCATGGAGAACCTCTACATCATGATTGCCAAACCGTTTCGGACGTGATAGTGGTTTTGAGCATCCTAAGCTCATGGAACTACAAATATTTTGGGGCATGGTCAACATGATGCACATCGACTTTGAAGTCCGATTTGGGATGACATGATGTCATATCTCGTGAAACCCGCACCAAGATTCCCTACATCGATACACAAAACTATTGATCCAAAGAATACTAGGGAATAATCACGATATTCCTTTGAGACTTGATGACCCCAATCATCACTTCGTGTTGTTTGAGCCTACACTCAATGTTGTTAGATTCAAAGACTCAACAACGAATAAACAAGGTGTCAGATTGCCGATTGCCTTCTCACCGATATAAAGGACTTCAATCGCATAAACGTTATCCGTAGCGGTTGAATCGTGCAAAGTGGGATTCATTGATGAAAAATATTTTGGTGTACTACTAAGAAGACAAGGAGAAGCAAAAAGTCTTTGGAAGTGTTGCAAGCATCGAGAGTACACGTAAGAATCCAAAGAGGACTCACATACTCAAAAAGAGAATTCCATCAAAGGGTGTCATCCCTAATCCCAAACCAGAACCAAAACTGATGGACGAGGACTCCAAGAACACAGATACAGACGAAGAGGTTATCTACTCAGAAACTGCCACTGATGATACACTAACAGTTGAAAAACCTCAAATTCCCAAGTCTGATAAAGGGAAAACTCCAGTTGCTGAGCAAGAGGAAGAAGAGAGCTCAGATGAAGACAAAGATTACCGTAAGAAAATGAAGAATCTCCGAATACAACATGTTGCTAAGGAGTTCAACCTACAACAAACTCGTGGCCCTGGAGGGTCAAGTGGTGGTGCACTAACTACACCAGTTTTCGATGCGGTTAATCAACCCGATAAGGGAACTGGTACCACCACCCACGAATTTGAGCAACAACAACATGAGGAGACTATCATCTTTGACTTTCAAGAACCAGAAAAGGAGAAGACTGAGAAAATCATTGATGAAGATGTTGAGGTTGCTGCTAAATAAAAAGCAGAAGAAGAAGCTCAAGCTCAAGCAGATGAAGAAGCTAGGGTTAAGGCTGCAGAAAAGGCTAAAGCCGAAAAGGACGCGGATGACTATATTCTAGATAGTCCCGAACGTAGCAAGGAACAAACTTCTGAGCCACCAAAGGACCCTGAGCCTTCTCATGAATCATCTTCGTCTGACTCATTTTCTCACTCATCACCACCACCATCCAAAGACACCACCAGATCCGCATCCAGATCTGTAAAGAAACCAACTGACACTTGGGCATCACGAGCAAAGACAAGGATTGTCAAAGCTGTCAGGCAAGTAAGGAAGAAAAACATAGTCAACAAGAAACTGAATCAACTTGCCGACAGAGTCAATCTTCTTCAAAAAGTGATAAACGAGATGTTGGGATAACGGGAATAGATCCAGAAGTTTATCGATCGAGATATACAGGGTGAAATGAACAAGACTATTAGGGACTACACTCATAAGTTCCTTCTCGACTTCGCCCTCGGAGCGACAAAAGAGATGTTCACCGACAACTCTATCCGAATCTCATGCAATTGGTCAAGCAAACAATGCAATCTACTCCTCGTAGCAATGAAGATCAATCCAATTGAGCTGCAGCTGTCTCCGATGCGAGTTGATTTCCAAGCTTGTTTTACAAATGTCTAAACGATTCGCAACGTTTACTTCGACGAAGCTAAACTATTTGAGGCATTGCCGAATATCAACTCAAAACCTCATGCAGGCGGCAATGAGAAGGCCAAGCGCCCAAGAGACGATGATGATGCGGATAAAGATTCGAGCCGAAACGAAAGAAGAAAATGATGATTCATCTTCTATGCCTCCACCACCCCAAAGGACCTCCATCGATACAAGATCTCCACCACGCTCTCTCTCGCAAAAGACAAACCTCAGACTCGAGTCACCACCACAAACAGAGAAAACCGGTGATCAATTTGAATACATTTGGTGGTGACGATGAAGAAATTCCGAGCCCTAACAACAACCTACTTCTTCTACATCAACAAAGAAATCGGCATCATCACCAAAGCCTAAGAAGAAGTCAAAAGATCGAAGTTGTGACATGGCTAGATGATGATGACATCAAGAGTATGTTGGTTCTCAAACTTGTTGATGCAAACCTCGCCACGGAAGGACAAGAACTGGTAGATGGTCGCACAATGGAGCATGTGAAGCTTATATAAGAAAAGTTCAAAGTGAAGAAAATGACTAAAGTAGAGTTGAGGCGAATCAAGAACGACGCCTTTCAACTACTTAAGGACAGCTCAGACAGTGCCATTGAAGTCGAATATCATCTCGACAACATAGCACGAGCCATGTCTAACAAAATTGATTGGCTCAATCGTGAATCAAACATTGACTTCACCAGACCAGACAAAGCTCCATACTACACTGACTGGACCAAACCACTACCTACCATTGGCCGACCGGATCAACCTAAGATTCCCTACCGCTATTTCTTCAACAACGACTTGGAATTCGTTCTACACGGTAGCGATGTCACCAAGAAATACGCTACATCACTCACCCTCCCTTTCCCAGCAACAATCTACTCTAATAATATAGCCATCGAGGATGAAGCCACACACATGTTTGCTGACAAAGTGGAAAAGTATGACTTCGATGCACTATATGGGATTCATCATTGGCCAGAACGAAGAAGGATCTACTACAGAAGCTGCCGGGTTCTTAGGTCGAAAAAGGAAGTGTTCAGTGACAAACGGATCGTTGCAATTATGCATGTTACCCTGTCGTCGAAGTGGGACTACACATTCCTAAAGAAAATTATGGTTAAATGACAAGACGAATAGGAATATGACTTACGTGAAGCGATTTCCGAGATTGTCGCTCAATGACATTGAAGACATGTATCTTGCCAAGGTACAAGGACGAATGCAACAATTCTATACAAATATCCAACGCGAGTACATCAAGTCATTGCTAATATTCATAAGAAGCATCGTGATCCAAGAACGTGTAGAAGATATTCAACTTGATGTGGAATCATACCAGAAGCGTGTTAATCTCACAAAACCACAGCTAGACCTTCCCGACATAAAAAAACTTGCTCAGTACACCCTTATCAGGAAACCATTTGGGGTAGTCTACCGTAGTGAACTACACCACAATTGCTTCATGGCGTGTAAAGAGCTTCATAAGTTTGGGGATCACACATTAAAGAAGGTTCGGGATGGGTTAGCTTATCGGTTAAAGGAGATCCATGACGGCATAGGGTCACCAAAGAGATGGAATTCGAGGGATAGGAGGGATGTGAAGAAGATCATCACTCGGATTGATGAAAGGTTGTTCAGACGGGATCAGATAAGATCGTTGGAGAGTTTCATAGGTGGTCGTCCAAGCATATCTCTCACAGGCTACCAACGCCCAGAACGCATTCCTGGAGTTATTGACGGACTTCCTGGTACTCATGATTCTCCTTGATTTGTTTCTCTTATCATTATTTGGATGTGTGATTTATATTTGACTATGGTTTGTGCACACATAACAGTGTACAACCCGTACTCGTATTGAAAGGACCCTGTGGTACGCTTCAGTGCCACAATCCTTTTAAAAGGAGCGAAAGCTTCTTACTTTTGAGTAAAACTAATCAAAACTTTCTTTTTCAAAGTTTTGCTCAAAAGAACAAGTACTTCCCCTTATGATTTTTCAAAACCTCAAAAGTTAACATCACTTGTTGAGAGGGAGTATTTGATTAAAAACTTTGTTCGAAAACTGTTCTTCGTGGTAATCTTCCTACAAAACTCAAAATGGACATATTCGATATCAAAATTTTTGTCAAAAATAACATTTATATGCCATTTTTGAGGGGGAGAAAAATTATGTGATAAGAAATATGTTGTGAATTGCTATTGAATCGTCGTGCTAAAGACTTAACCAATGAATTGACAAGCTCTTAAATGTTAGTAACTCGAAAAGACTTGTCCGGGATGGGTAATAATTTCAAGCTAGTTCGCTAGTGATGTAAACGTATCTCGCAAAGGACTTGTCCTAGTAGAATGTACCATTCGAGAAACTCTAGGTAGACATGAACTTTGTGGGTTTGACAACCTTCGAGGTTTGTCCACACCTTCAAGGTAGTCATTATAGCTAGTTGTCATCTAAAAGTCGACAATGCAACTCTTTAACTATGCAACGAATCGTGTCTCGTGGGGAATTGTCTATCTTGAGTTGATCAATTCAAAAGTGCGCGCTCTTCTCTCACCGTGCGATTTCTATCAAAATACTTAAGCACGTGTGGAGGGGAGTTTTTCGCAAAATACAAAACTCTCAATAGTGGTACTAAATGTTTTACTCATAACCACTTTGAGAGATCTTCATGAAAATGGTTTTATGGCAACATAGGTTAGTCATGGAGTTATAAGGTGACTAAGGTTAGGAATAATCGTCCTATGATCCGCCATAGCGGAGGGATCTACCCAAGGACACCACCAATAGTTAGAATTTAGAAGTCCTTAGGTATGATTATAAAAAGGAGAAAATGAGAATCGGAGAAAGAAGGAGTTGAAGAATTAAAAGAAAAGTAATGAAATGGGTGAAAAGAAATAGCCCTCTAGATTATTCAACTTAGGCGGACACGGGTTCAACTCATATGCTCTTGGTTGTCACTAGATGACACCGGTATTGAAGATCAAAGTCGTCATGGACCCAAAGGACGCACGCACTAAACCTTCTTAGCCACTCAAGTTTCTCTCAACGAAACTTATTTCATTCTCACAGGAACCATACGTAAACTATCGGCTTCTCTTAGAGATTTTTGGTATTGAAGAAGGAGACCCTCTCCTAGTCTCCTTCCAGAAAACCAAAGCGCACTATTGAGTCTAGAGCCACGAGATTCATCAAAAGATCTCTTAGGTACACTTGACATTTCATCACTTGTCGTTCAACATTAAGGACGCAAGTGATACCTTATCGAGTCCTACACGATCTTAGCAATATGTCGAGAACATTTATGAGAGGTTCACACATGTGATCCTCGGTGATTGAATGGAAACTCCGCCGTGGTCAACATCAACAACCCCGACAAGCAGTCACTTCGGTAACTCCTTGTGGGATACGCTTAGTGTGTCTCAAACGGTCTGATCGTGGGGTGATGCTTGGTGTACCTCGGCGACTCACCGAATCAGAGGTGTACTTGGTACATCGCGTTATCTTACTTGTGGGACTCGGTTCAGAACAACCTTTGTGTGAATTAGAGACGTGTTTTCACACTATCTTTGTTAACACACTCAAGTTCAAACTTGTAGCGATGGATTATTTCTAACCCATGTTTTATGTTTTCTTCTTATGGATGCTCGCGGGAGGAAATGATCGTGCGATTCTTCACATGCTCATACCAACAACAACACTAATTGAAGTTCTCTCAAAAGGCAACACAAAGTCGAATGATTCTTTGTCAAAGTCAAAGAATCAACAAAGTTTAAAGACTAAGAGAACTACATCGATCGAAATTCAACGTTAAAGGCGTGTGAGCATGTTGGAGAAAGACGTGGAGACACTGGAGCAATGAAGCGGACCTGATGCAGATAACCACAACATACTATCACTACCACCACAAAGAACAAAGATCAAAGAACAAAGAAATCAAAGAAGTCAAAGCAGAATACTTCAAAGGAAACAAGATCCCTACACTGGGGAGATTGTTCGAATCAAGGCACTTCTTCTCACAAGAAAGAAGAATGTCAGAAGACGTCAAAGCTACTATTACATCTGCACCAACAATGTTTCAAATTACTTAAGTCATCAATTACTAACACTTAGGGGGAGATTGTTGGAATCACTCCTAAACCATTTCTCAAGTGTTAGTAATTAATATGTAATAGTTAGCTTAATTAAGGCTTTTATGTTAGTAATTAAGGCTAGGCTCATGTAGAAAACCCATGAGCCTATGCAAAAGCCGAATAAGGAAAGGAAGGGACTAGATGTGTTGCCTTAGCTCCCTTCCCCTATAAATAGTCTTGTAACTCTCATTTGAGGGTTGGTTGTTCATTTACTTTCATTCTGTTAGGAATTAGAAATTCCCGGTATTAAAGAGTCGGTCACCTCAAGTATATGTAATCATTAGAAAGCTCGTAGTCGTAGTTCTTTTAAGTTAAGTAGTATTTTAGTTAAGTAACACCGTGGAGGACTGGACGGTCTTTACCCATCTGTATGCCCGATCCACAGCCCAAAGTGTGGCGTAGTTATGTAAGACTATAAATACTCTCTACCTTCCAAGGTAGAGTTGGAGCTCATAATAATATCTTTCACTTTCTCTCACTAAGTTCCCTAAACCTCTAACTTTCTCTCTAGAATTCCATCTTATTAGCCACCTTGTGTTATGGTTTGATGTGTATGTGAAAAGTTATATCTTACAATTGGTATCAAGAGCCATGGTTAGATCATATCTTGCACATCTTTGGATTTATAGTGGTTTTAGGTGGTTTTGAGTTTGAAAAAGTTTAGTGGTTTTTGCATCATTTGGTTGATTTCTTGTGTTAAAGTTTGAATTTTGTTGGTACTTTTATGTTTAGAATCATCAAAAGTGTTTAGGTTTTCATTTGGTAAGCTTGAATCATCTTGGTTGGGTTGTTTTTGGATTGAAAAGTGAAGGTTATTTGGTTTTCAAGCTAGCGACTTAGCTCTCGGACTTGTTTTCTTGGTAGCGACTTACTTCATAGTTTTGTAGCGACTTACAGATTATAAAAGCTAGCGAGTTAGAGCTAGCGAGTTAAAGTACAAGTAGTGGAATCTCCACTACGGTTAGCGACTTAATGGTAGCGACTTAGTCCCATGTGAGTTGCTCTTTAGCGACTTGCATATCTAGCGACTTGTGTAGCTAATCATTGCACAAATTTGGCTAGCGACTTAGTGCAGAGCGAGTTACTACTAGCGACTTGCTTTTCATTGGCGACTTGGGACTCTAGCGACTTAGGCGTGTAGCGAGTTAAGGGTTAGCGACTTAGTGCACTAATTTCTAGCGACTTAGTGCATTATTTGGTAGCGAGTTAGCACTTTATCATCTAGCAACTTGAGTGATTGTTTACGGTTTCTCTTGATTTAGTAAAATCCGTGAAAGAATCTATTTCCGGTTTAATCATAGAGTTATAAAATCCGTATAATCTGTTAACATGTCTACCAACATTCCCACTGTTCCCACCGTCATCTCCATCGCTGTCGAGGATGTTCAAGCGGTGGCTCGGATACTGCCCACCAATGCTTGCCAGAATCGACTACGATTCTTGGGCTCAACGAATCGATTGTATTGCCTTGGAAAGGAAAATGGTGTAAACATTCTCAAATCCATTGATGAAGGACCATATCGGGTTGAAACGACTAGAGACATACTTGATACTAATGAAGATGGTACTCTGCTCACGGAATGGATGACCTAAGATGTACAATGAGCTTGATAATGAGGAGAAAAGAGATTCGATGCGAGATATTAGGGCTTCAAACATTGTTCTTCAAGGTCTTCCTAAAGACATCTACAAGTCGATCAATCATAACACCGATGCAAAGGCTGTTTGGGATAACGTTAAGATGCTTCTCTCGTGTTCGAATTAACTATGGAAGGTGGAATCCCAACTCTATGATGAATTTGAGCACTTCAAGATGAAACCGGATGAGAGTGTCTATGAGTACTATGTGAGATTTCATAAGTTAGTGAATGACATGAGGAACATCAAGATGACTATGCCTAACATCTGCTTGAACTCAAAATTTGTGAACAACATGAATCCCGAATGGCACAAGTTTGTTACCGTTGTGATGCTCACTAAAGGATTGAAGAACACAAACTATGAGCAACTCTATGCCTTCCTCCTTCGTAATGAAAGACATGCCATGTTTGAAAAATTGATTCTCAATCGGTTCAAAACTAACCTGTGAGAGACAAGCTCGTCTAATGATTCAACCGCCTTCTACTCAAACATTGGAATCACAACCAAAGCATCACAAGTCATACCCTTGGGTAATGGTAATCACAAACTCATCCACGATCCTCGGTTCAAACAAGGCGATCTTTGATGCACGTGGGTAACATCATTAATCAACTTGCTCTTCTCATTAGTCAAAACATGAATTCTCTTCCACAAACCAACAACAACCTCGGGCGCATCTAACCCACATAATCAAGCCACTATTAAAGATGGAAGGATCGTGGTGCAACGATTCGGGAAAGACAGTATGAACAGGACGAGGTGGAGTGGGAGAGGTTATGTTGGAAACCGTAATCGAGGAAGGAATGGTAACCTGGTCAAGCTAAGCCAATCAAATGCTTTAACGTGGTGGTGAGGACACTTTGCAAGGAACGCACATCTCCAAAGCGTCCACAAAATGCCGAATACTTGAGAGATAAGATGTTCTTGGCTCAAGCTCGGGACAATGGTGCTACTTTGAATGAAGAGGAATCATTGCTTCTGTCAAGGCAATGCCAAGACCTATGATGCGAGATGTAGATGAGCAGCCCATTCGTGAGATAGGTCACAATCATCAAAATGCCTTTCAAGTCGGTGATCTGCGATGCTTACGACTACGATGTGGATGATGGACCCATCGCACACACAATATTTATGGCTAGCATCTCTCCCATGGTGTCTCCCAAGGTCACTTCTTCACCACAAGTGGCCCATCAAAGGACAAACTCATCTACGAGGTATTAAAGCTATATGATGATCTTGATGTGCAACGGATGCATGACAAAGTACAACCAACCGAAACTTTTGAATCAAATATTGAAAATACGGGTAATATCAATATTGTCCCATATGATCAATACGTGAAACAAAGTGAAAGTGAAGTTGCACCTAGTGATGCATCTTCTGCATCAACAATGACTATGTCTTTGATGAATACACCGCATGTGCTCTCGATGATTCCATTATCTCTCGAACTAAATGCCTATAAGGAACGTGTTGCCATTTATGAACAACGTGCAAAATTTGAGTTGACCACTCGTGAGCGTGAAATGGATGACCAAGTGCGCTGATGAATTAGAAAAAGTAATTTTAGAAGAAGTATTGAAACAAGAATTAAATTCTTTACAAGAAAAACTTTCTAAAACAGCTAAGCAAAAACAAGAACTTCAAGAAAACGTGAAAATGCTTAAGCAAGAATTTAATGTAAAAGAATCAAAGCTCTTAAGAGATTTTTCTAATCTGAAAACTTTGAAAAACAAACTTGAAAACAAGTTGTACATACAAGGAAACACCATTCAGACTGCTCACATGGTCACCAAACATCGAGTCTTAAGCGATAAGCATAGCATTCCCCTTGTTGAGGAACCAAATCCAGAGGTAATCAAAAAGGCTAGAAATGCTCATAAGGTGATTTATGATGGTAATGAAATTCTTAAGCCTAGGCAGAAACCTAGTTGCGTTGAGTGCACTGAGGAAGATAAGAAATCAGATGAAGTCACTAGGGAAAGGATGAACAAAAAACTAGATGACCCTAAATGCAAAGAGAAAAAATAATTATCTCCTCACGATTACAAAAGGAAAAACTGGATTGCATTAAACAAGTTTAAGCCTCGAGACTTTGTTGACTCCCGAACAAGTCTTACGGAAAATGGATTTAGATAAGCGAAAGCCAAAATATTGTAGAAACAAACCCTCCCTTCGGAAAATGCCTAGAGCAACTGTGTATCCTCCTAATACACCTATGCATCTTGTACCTAGAACAATTGCCACTAAAAGCAAGACATTAATTAGCCAATACGTTATATTCCAACTATTTGTTGATTTTGAAAAACTTGCAAGAAAAGGATCACTCCCATCGGTATAAGCGAAGGTGAAAGAGGTTTTGAACAAATGAAAGAATGTTATTTAAGCGAGGTCATGCCTTTCTTTAAACTTCTAAAAGATCACTTTGAGAGTCTTAAAAGGGGTAGAAGGCGATATTAAGGGTATGGAAAAGGAATTTGATGCAATGGTTCTTTGAAGTTAGTGATTATGAGCGTGCACTAAAATATAATGAGATTGAGAGAAAGAACTTGCATACATTAAATGAGAATCTTATTCTTGAATGTGTTGCTCAAGATGTGTTTTCACCGATTCAAATTGCTCCATTAATGCTTCAAAATTTCATGAATTATCTGTGCCCCGAAAGTCTCCCATGATCGTGTCATTGAGCTTGAAAAACTAATTCTAAACTAAACGAGAAAATTGAACTGGATGATCACGACAATTTGGTTAAACACTTTTCTAAACTAGAAGTTGAGTATTTTAATTTACAACTAAAATATCAACATCTCAAAGAAAATGTCAAAACTTCAAATATCAAGACATCTTGGATGCTCCGAGTTTGATGCGCTTTTCAAATTAACAAACGTGATGAATGATTCAAGCTCGGTCCAACACGATCGTAAAGTTGAAAGCCCAAATCTCTCAATTAAAGGGTCAAACGAACAATATGACAGCTCCCAAATGCCTCCTCTTTAGATTCTCGAATTCTCAAACGTTTCATCTTCAAAACCTAGTAAATGTTTTACAAAAGGAAAACGAAAGTTTTCTAGAAGAGAATGAAAAGGTTAAACGTCATTTCAATGAGTTGTTTGAATCAATTAAAGTCACTCGTAACAAAAACAACGAACAAATAACTTCATTGCAAAAGGAAATTGAGAATCAAGAGTCGGTAAAAGGGAAAATGCCAATGATCAATGAGGAGAATGTTGTATCTAAGGTTCACTCGGGAATAAATCTACTTTATCTCGTGACATATGTCCCCTCACCTAAGGAACAACAAACTTGCCATTCAAACATATTTCTCATCCCTTAAGGATTGCTTAGAATGCTGCGTGAGATTGTTGAAGAGGATAAGCTAGAGAAACCTCATGATAATGCAATTGGACATGCATGTCTATATGCCAAACGATCTCAAGAAATCTTAGAATGTTTGATCACTATATGCCCAAAAACATTAGGTGAGAGAGTTAACCCCTTGATTCCATGCTCAATGCCTAAGGCCAAACATGACATGCACTCGATTCCCAATGGTTTGAATGTGAGGAGTAGTGCACCGGTGAGTAGTTGATTTTAGATCCATCAATACTAGGAAAGTGAACTCAAATGTGCCTTCTAGGAGTACTAATCTCGGTACCTCTAATGTTAAGAAAGTGAACCTTAGTGCACTGCATGTAGTTCGGATCAAAGACATCTAAGCGGTGGTGCAAAGAGTAGTAAAACAAACTAATGTTCCCATTCCTCTACAGAGTAATCGGTGACATTAAAGGGAGCGGTCAAAGTCTCAAGACAATACAAGGAATGATAGGACCTCTCAAGCTAAGAATGTGCCTTTGGAAGAGAGTAGAAGAACAATCTAGGAACCTTAAGTTTGAATCGAATAAAGCGAATCGTGTTGATTCTAGTATTAGCCATAGGCGTCTTGTAATTAATTCAATTCGATACTATTTGCAAACCTTGTAACCGATGAGTGCTTGAATTACATTTCTAATCATGAATGTGATGTTAATGTTACGCCTAATGATGTTAATTGTCCGATTAATGTTATTAATGCTAAAATTCATGCTAAAAAGCTAAAAGGCAAAAGCGAAAGAGTTAGAAAACAATGGAAACCCCGGGAAGAACATTCGTGAGAATAGGCTTTTATTGGATACATTGGTCATAAAACTAATCGATAATGCCCACTAGAAAATGGATGCCTCTTGGTAGAACTATTCCTTAAGAAGTGGTCACCTTGTAAATAGGGCTATCTGAGACACTAGTATTGCATCTATTCACAATGATTCCATTACTTCCTTTATCGATATGAATGCTTCTATTTACGATGTGGGTGGTCCAGCTGTTGCTACTAACCAAATGGAACCCATTCTTGCATGGGGATCCCAAATATCCGATTATCCATTCTTGTCGTGTTCAGCTGCGGATCTTTCAAATCGTTACGTGGTACCTAGACTCGTTTGTTCCAAGCATATTTGGAGACCGGTCACGGCTCATGAACCGTGAGCAAATTCATCGGGACCGTTAGATTTGGTAATGATCATTTCGGTGCTATTATGGGTTATGGAGATTATGTTGTTGGCGATAGTGTCATCTCGTAGTGTATTATGTGGAAGGTTTAGGTCATAATCATTTCTCTGTTGGTCAATTCGTGATTACGATCTAGAAGTAGCCTTGTAAAACATACCGCTTTGTTAGAGATCTTAATGGAAAGGAACTGTTGAAAGGAACTCGTGGCTCAAACCTTTACACTATCTCTATCGATGACATGATGAGAGCATCACCAATCGCTTGTTATCAAAGGCTTCAAAACAAAGTCATGGTTATGGCATCGTCGTCTCAATCACTTGAACTTGGCACCATCAACGATCTTTCCGGAAAGGACTTAGTTGTAGGTTTACCTAGACTAAAGTATGAAAAGGATCATCTTTGTTCGACATGCCAATTGGGAAAAAGCAAGAAGTATGCCCATAAACCCAAACCTTCTAACTCGTCACGAAGTTCTTCATATGATTCATATGGATTTATGTGGACCAATGAGGGTGCGAGAATATCTTTGGGAAGAAATATGTGTTAGTTGTGGTTGATGATTATTCTAGATTCACCGGTCAAGTTCTTAAGGACAAAGGATGAAACTCTTGATATCATCATTAAACTCATCAAACAGTGCGCAGTTAGACTAAACAAAGCTGTCGTAATTATCGTAAGCAGACAATGGAACCGAGTTTGTCAACAAACAACTTAGTGAATTCTATGAAAGCATTGGAATCACCATCAAAGAAGTGTTCCACGAACCCCTCAACGAGCGGTGTAGTTGAAAGACGAAATCGTACTCTTGTTGAAGTTGCTAGAACAATCTTGATTTACTCAAAGGTTCCAATGTTTTCTCGGGTCAAGCAATTGCCACCGCATGTTACACACAAAATCGTTCACGATTCACACCATTCATGGAAAACTCCATATGAACTTGTCCACAACAGAAACCCAATCTATCTTTCCTTCGTGTGTTTGGTGCCTTGTGCTATCCAACTAATGAGGTCAAGACTTGGGCAAACTTAGAGCTAAAGGCGACATTGGAGTATTTGTAGGATATGCACCAAGCAAAAGGGATACCGAATCTACAACAAAAGAACCGAAATATCATGGAAACAATTCACGTTCGTTTGATGAGTGACCGGTCAAATGGCTCGGACACTCCACTCGGGACCCGCACTTCATAATGCAGTCCTATTGGTTCATCCCTTGTTCCAAACTCCTCTCAAGAAACACCATATGTACCTCCATCGAAGATGATGTAAAGAAATTGTTTGATCCAATGTTTGATGAACTGTATGAGTCCACTACTAATGAAGTCTTGATCCCACAACAGAGGATGCTCGATTCCGTGAATGAAGTCAATCCATCGGTCTCAATATCGTAAGTCAAGAAGCACCTCCTGCGATCCTTGATCTCATCAACAAATCATCATTCTTCAAATGTACATCATGGAAATGTTTCGCATCAATGATGAAGTTAATCCCTTTGCAACTCGAAGATGCTCCATTTGAAAACATATTTGCTACTCCCGAACCATCGCCAGAACCATCTTCTTGGGAGACATCGACTCGCCTACCTCGTTCCTCAACAAATGCCACATGAACACCTCGGAAAATGGACTCACGATCATCCATTAGACAACATCATTGGTAATCCCTCTCGTCCTGTATCAACCCGGAAGCAACTCGCAACCGATGCCTTATGGTGCTTCTTCAACTCCGTACTATCTAAGATCGAACCAAAAGACGTTAAACCGCCATGAATGAAGATAGTCGGTTCAATGCTATGCAAGATGAAATTCATGAGTTTGATCGTCTTGATGTATGGGAGTTAGTACACGCTCCAGTCGTGCTATGATTATAGCTCTAAAATGGATCTTCAAAGTAAAACTTGATGAGCATGGTGATGTGTTGAAAAACAAGGCTCGATTGGTTGCTAAAGGATATCGTCAAGAGGAGGTATAGACTTTGAAGAATCATTTGCTCCAGTTGCTCGAATCGAGGCAATCGTAATCTTTTGGCTAATTTGCAAGTAAGAACATGGTGGTATATCGGATGGATGTAAAGACGGCATTTCGAACGGAGATCTTAAAGAAGTCGTCTACGTCGACCAACTGAAGGATTTGTGAATCAAGAGCATCCTACTCACGTTTATCGTTTGAAGAAGGCTCTTTACGGTTTAAAGCAAGCTCCAAGGGCTTGGTATGATACACTCTCAAAGTTTCTTCTTTCAACCGGATTCATCAAAGGAGCATTGATCCTACATTGTTCACCGTGAAGTCGAGCAAACATTTAACTCATGTTCAAATTTATGTTGATGATATTATTTTTGCCTCGTGACCCAATGGAATGTGATCGTTTTCTAATGAAATGAGTTCAAAGTTTCAAATGTCAATGATGGGACAAATGTCATTTTCTTGGGATTACAAATTTCACAAAGTCCGGAGGCATCTTCATAAATCAATCTAAATATGCAACAGAGATTTTAAAGAAATTTGGATTTGATTCATGTGACCATTGACACCCCCATGATTGACCGAACCAAACTAGATGAGGACCTCTCGGGGATCATGATTGACCAAACAAAATATCAAGTATGATTGGATCCACGATGTATCTCACCGCTAGTAGACCAGACATTTTGTTCTCTCGTGTGCATGTGTGCTAGATACCGTGCTAAGCCTACTAAAAAGCACCTTGAAGCGATTAAACGGGTCTTCGGTATCTCAAGGTACCATCAATATGGGACTATGGTGCAGAAGGACACCGGTATGTCACTAACGACCTATATGCAGATGCCGATCATGCGAGGTGTCAAGATACACGTCAAGTACGTCGGGAGGTGCTCGTTTTGGGTGATAAGCTTGTGAGTGGTCTTCAAAGAAGCAAATGAGTACTTCTATTTCCTCTACAGAGGTGAATACATAGCCATGTCATCTTGTTGTGCTCAAATCTTATGGATGAGATCTCAATTATCGACTATGGCTTTGAATTCAACAAAATCCCTCTCTTCGTGATAATAAAGTGCTATTGCTCTCATGCAACAACGTTCAACACTCAAGAGCAAAGCATATCGACATTCGACATCATTTCATCGAGGAACAAGTTGAAAAAGGTGTGGTGGAACTATATTTTGTGAGGTGCGAATATCGGTTAGCGGACATTTTCACCAAAGCTCTTCCAAGAGAACGTTTTGAGTTTATTCTTCCACGCCTTGGTTTGAAAAGCCTTCAACCGAAACTCTCAAACGCGTCTCGTGGAGGAAGACGAGGAGTAAAGGTCTATCTTCATCTATCTCTTGTACATATATATTTGAAAAACAAAATAGAAAAATATAAAACTTTCAAAATCCATAAAATTTGAAAATTCGAAAATTCTTAAAAAAAAAAAAAAAATATTGTCATTTTTGTCATGTTTCTTCCGGTTCGATAATATCTACGGTCTTTGTCTTTGTCATTCAAAGAATGACACGGTCTTTAGATGTTGTTTGAATTTTTAAAAAAAAAAAAAAAAAAAAAAAAAAAAAATTTTGGGAGAAAGAGAAAATGGTTTATTGTCATCTTCGAGCAATAACCGGTTTTATAGAAAGAACGAGCCATATCTTACCAAGTTTTCAAATCTTATGCTCGATTCTATAAACTCCTATCTCATTGAAAACTAAATGCTTTGAAAAATAACTCAATCTCTATTTTTGATAATCATCGGGACTTATTTGTCAAAATCTCTATCTCTCAATCAACAACCTACGTCATTGATTGAGGGGAGAATGATTTCAATTAAATTAAAAGTTATTTGGCATTAAAATTGTTTTCAAAAGATATACATGCATGTTTTATAAATGGAGTTTAAAGTCTTAAAATCCGATCCTTATCGTTCAAACGCTTTCACAATCAAGTCACAATTCTCCTTAAAAGCTTTCAAATCAATTTAAATCTATACGAGATCACAAATTTCAAATGATTTGATAATTGTGATCGGGGAGAATGTGTGATTTAAATTGGATTTAAAGCGATAATTAGGTAAATGGTTATAATAGGATGTACATGCTATCCCGCCCACATGTGACAAACGATTTCAATTTTTCAATGCACATGTTGAGGGAAGCATCTATCTTAAAACCTTTGATTTAAAAGCGTGATCATTTATCCCAATGTGCGAGTTCCTCTAGTATGTGCAAAACTCTTTTCAAACCTCGAGGCACATATTGAGGGGAGCAAATTTATGGAAACCTCATCCTTCCCGGAAATGCTATATCTACTTGATTTGTTGAGGAAGTGATGTTGATATCTTTAGAAAATGGTAATCAAAGAAGTTAATTCTTTCTCTTGCCTCCGTGTGCAAAACATTTTCAATACTTGATGCACATGTTGAGGGGAGTTCTCGTTCTAAAAATATCAAAAACAATTCGGTACAAAAGCTTTGATAATATATCACAAGTATCCGAATTGATTTTCAAATGGTTTTCAATTGGATCCATTGGCGATGAACAATACCAAATTGACCGACCAACTTTACTTTATGTACGGTGATATAAGGATGATAAGGTTAGGTATTGGTTCCCATGATCCGCCGAACAGGAGGGATCTACCCAGGACAATCCACTAGTTAGTGTAGAAGTCCTTAGGTATGATGATAAAAGGAGAAAATTGAGAAAGGGAAGAGTGCGGACTAAGACCGAGCTAGTCTTGGAATAAACCCAACAAGGTTCTAGCTATGAAGTCTCGGTAAGCACTTGAAGGGTTGAAGAATTAAAAAGAATTGAATGTGAAAAGGGTGTAAACAAATAGCCTCCATTTATTCAACCTTAGGCGTGAACCGGGTTCACTTCATATGCTCTCGATGGTAACATCGGTATTGAAGACAAGACGTCATGGACCCAAAGGACGCCTTGCACCTCAACTTTCCAAACCACTCAAGTTCCTCTTAAAGGACTTGTTTCATTCTCACGGGAACCGACATTATCTATCGACTTTCTCTTAGAGATGGTTGATATTGAAGAAGGAGACCCTCTCCTAGTCTCCGTTATAGGATCCAAATATGCACAAATTGAGTCTAGAGCCACGAGATCATCAATAAATCTCTTTAGGACACTTTCAATGAAGACTCTCTGTTTCACACAATGTGGAAAGAGATTATATCTTGAGTCCTCACGATTATCCTTGTGGTATTGCGTAACATCCGAGTGATGTGTTTACATATTCACAATGAAGATGGAAAGCCTTCGAGTCAACATCAAACAAGCTCTCGGTAGGTGGCATGTGAGATCTATTATATAGATCAACCATGTGACAACCGAGCAGAAACAATGGGGCGATTCAATTTCTTGAATCAATCACGGTTCGAGTTATGGATTGACGGATACCTTTGAAAAACCGGTCATTATGCTTAAAAACACTTTTCTTTAGCACATCGACCGTGTACCAATTTTTCAAACCAAAAGGTGTTTTTATGATTGATAATTGATTTTCAATAAAACCTTCGTTGTATTGCAAAACAATTTCTATTGAGCAATACACGATTGCTTTTCAAATCTCTTTTCATCAATCGGTGGACTTAAAATTATTTGGTTCACTCACTCCGTGTTGTCTTCTTTGAGATGTTCCGGTTTGAGAACAACTAGAACAATGCGAAACCCCATCAAGGAAATTCTTGAATTATACCGATCACGGTAAGACATGTCTCGATCAGCGGGAACCGTGGGCGTGTACCTCAATTCAACGAAGTGATCAAAGACACTTTTCGTGCGACTTATTGCTAAGCGTTGTATGCAGTCGCCCGACGTTTGCGGTGATCGATGAAGCGGTCAATCCATAGCCGCATGCTCACTTAACACATTCATCTCAAAAGAAATCATGATTAGTGCATCAATGACTCGATATTTTCACTCCATGCTTCGCTTACGCCGCCAATATCATGATTCAACAAATGCTTCCGCTACTCGATGAGAAGATATCATGATCCGAATGTGAGCATGTCGGTCCCAAAGTCACAACACCACAATGGATGTCTCGATGTGAGATTTTTGATAGCCGATGATCTCCAAAGATGGCTCAAACTCATCATCACGTGGATCGGTAAAAGACCTCCACTTGAAGTAACCAAACATGCATTGTGAAGTATCAATGACTACGAGCTTAAGAGCAAAGGACTACATCAAGAATGCAAGATCAATTGTTAAATGTTATATCTATTTGTATTCAATGTAATTTTAGTACATAATTGAGGTGACCTCCTTAGGGAGATTGTTAGGAATTAGAAATTCCGGTATTAAAGAGTCGGTCACCTCAAGTATATGTAATCATTAGAAAGCTCGTAGTCGTAGTTCTTTTAAGTTAAGTAGTATTTTAGTTAAGTAACACCGTGGAGGACGGACGGGTCTTTACCCATGTATGCACGATCCACGCCCAAAGTGTGGCGAGTTATGTAAGACTATAAATACTCTCTACCTTCCAAGGTAGAGTTGGAGCTCATAATAATATCTTTCACTTTCTCTCACTAAGTTCCCTAAACCTCTAACTTTCTCTCTCTAGAATTCCATCTTATTCGCCACCTTGTGTTATGGTTTGATGTGTATGTGAAAAGTTATATCTTACACATTCTCTACGCCTAAAGGTTTTGATATTCATACGTGTGTGTTTGTATTTGTTCAACCGATCTCTCCTATCTCCATTTCTTCATATTGATGCTTGTGTTACATAAATGGGAACCTAACAACGTATACCATAGCACCTATACTTGGTCGTTTAACATGATACATATACCATAGCACCTATACTCGGTCGTTTAACATGATACGTATACCATAGCACCTATACTTGGTCGTTTAACATGATACGATACCATAGCACCTATACTCGGTCGCTTAACATGATCGTACACCATAGCACCTATACTTGGTCATTTAACATGATACGATCACGTATATAAAGTATATAAAGTATATAAATACCTATAAAACATTTAGTTATTTGCTATTTTTACTCTTATTTGTAAATATGTATATAAAGTATATAAATACCTATAAAACATTTATATAAAATTCGCGTGTCCACGCCGTGTCCGTGTCATATATTTTTAGACTTTTCCAGATCGCCGTGTCCGTGTCCGTGCAACCTAGGTTAAAAGTAATTAAAATAATTTTATAATTTTAGGTTAAATTTAAAGCGATTTATTATTAATTTTAATTATTTAAAATGATAATAAAGAGTTTTTTAAATGAAAATTGAATAATTATATTTTTCCGGGACATGTCCCCAGGAAAGTTTTGACGAAATTTTCATTTTCCTCCTCTCTTTACTTTATCCCGCCATTACTTTCCCGGGACTGTCCCGCCAAAAGGGTCGCTAGAAGACAAAGAATACTTTTCGCCGGGGACTTTTCCCCGACAAAAGTAGAAAGTAAAAACTGACCTCAATAATTGACAGACATGGTCTTACTTTGAAAAAAAAAACGAAAAAAAACACAGCACCATCCATCTTCTTCCTCTTCTTAACTCACCACTGCCACCACCACAACTCACCACTGCTCCACCACATCACCACCTCCACCACCACTGCTCCACCACCACTACACGCGCACCACTGTGGGCCATCTTCTTTCTCTCCTCTCAAAGTTTGATTCTATCCTCAATCCCTCTCGACGTTTGATTCTTTCTCTTCTCTTCTCATTTCTTACTCTCAACTGATACCATCTCCTTCTCTCCTGTCAACCGAGGTATTTTTTTTAATTAGTTAAACATATTTTAATTTTTGTAATTTCTTTTAATTATTTATAATTTTTGTCAATTGTTTATAAATTTATAAGTTTCATGTTACTTGTTTTGATTTTTTATTAAATTTTTTGTTAATTTTGTTTTTTGGTATATATAGCTGCTGCTGAGAAGTCGAGAAGTGAAGCCGAGACCACAATGCACGTGCTCTCGAGACCCCACAACCGAGGTATTTTTTGTGTGTGTTTATGTTTGTAGCAGGGACATGTCCCCGGCGAAAGTTTATAGTTGAGCATTTTTGGCTATAACATAACTGCCCATTTAGATGTTTGTTGTTTGTTGAGTAGCTTATGCATTTAGTTGTTTGTTGAGTTTACAAGTTGGCTTAGGTTAAGATTGATAGTTAGTAGATTGTTTAGTGCTTATTAATAGCTTGTTTCCTAGCTTATTTTAGGCCTTAGTAACCCCCCATCAGTTCCCTTTTGGAAACTGATTTGTTGTCCCAAAACAGTCCCATAAGCCTCCTTGTAGCTTAATTTTAAGCTGTTAAACAGCACCTAAATAGTTGCATATTTAGTTTTTTATGTAGCTAGTAGTTCAAGCTTCATCTTTTTAGGCTTATCGTTGACTTAGGAGCTTGTTGGTTAGCTTAAAATAAGCTAGAAAATGCCCTTTGGCTGCTTTTAGCCCAATGATGATGTAGCATTCTTGTTAGATTTTAGTTTTTATGATTCCTTGTAGCTTATTTAGATCATCTAGGCATTAGTTAGTTACTTTAAGGTAGATTAGTCCTAATAGTAGCTTATCGTTAGCTTTTTTGTAGCTTTTGGGTTCCCTTAGAAGCTGTCCAAACCCATTCAGCCTTCATATTGTTTATGTTTCTCCTAAGAAGTCGCTTTTCTGACTTATTTCACAATTTCCAAGTTTAAGTTTTTGTAAAAAATCTTATTTCTATTTATTTATTAGTTTCAATAGAAAAATAAAAAAAATATTTTTGCAAAAGGGAGGCCAAGGTTGAAATGAAGTACTTTATGTGGTGATGGGTACACAATTAGTCGATTTAGCCTATTTTGGCTTTTAAGAAAAAAAATAAAAAATTAAAATATCATTTTCATTAGTAGGTTAAGTAGAGTGTTAGAGAAAAAAAATAAAAAAAAAATCATTTGGCATATATCCAGCACAACAAGTGTACCTATTACAGGGACCGTTATATTGTTAGCACAATAGACTATTCTTAATAGCTGCCGAATTTGGCTAAGATAGAGTCGTGCTTACCTTGAAATATTATTGTATAGAGCTCGCTACGAAGCAAGTATGATACACATGGTCCATCGTCATTTTATAGAACAGTGTAAAGGAATTTAGTAAGGAAAAAACGCGTTCTTGGTTGCTTGGTAAAGTAATAATTAAGTTATAATCAAGACGCAAATAACCACGTCAAACATATACGGTGAAACGGCTCTCAAATAACAAGATGTTTGATAATCGGTTTGGATAATTAGTGTTAGAAAGGGTCGTTTGGTTTATGATGTCCAAACAAAGACCCACAAAGGGGTGTTTGGGTTTGCTTATTTTATGCACTAAAAGGGTGTTTGGATTGCTTATTTTTCAGCCCCGAAAAGTGTGTTTGGTTAATGAGACTGAAAGGGTCGTTTGGTTTATGCTGTCCAAACAGCATCCCACAAGGGATGTTTGGTTTATGTTGTAATTTTGATTTTTTATTAATAATTTTGATTTTTATAAATAAATTTGATTTTTCTGATCGAGACCAATGAGAGCCGAGACCAATAGCCGAGAGCCAAGACCACAATCGGTATGTTTTTGTCTAACTTTGTTAATGTTTCTTTGTTAATACACGTGAAATGACCAAAATACTGAAACGTGTAGTTTTGCTAAGTTGTTCACTTAATACACGTGAAATGTCGTTTATAATCCTGTTTTGTATTTGCAACTATTTGAGATGCATTTGTTTGTCAATATCAATATCACACCTGCTAATATTTCATAAGCTTCAATTTTCCGGCTTATTTGGAGACTTGTGGGCTGATATAAGTACATTATGAAATGATAAACTTATATAAGCTCACAAGTCTCCAAATAAGCCGGAAAATTGAGTCTTGTGATATATAAGCCGAAATTGACAATGCGAATATGTTAGTATTGTATGGTATTTGATTGTGTTGAACTACTGTAAATGATTTTAGGACTTTAGTGATTAATTTCGAAAGTCCCCATCCGAGTTAATCATCCCATAGAAAACCGTCCGAAATTAATTTATTAGAAATTAATTTCGAAAATCTATTTGGGATCGCTTTTTGAATGTTTTGTCTCATTTAGGATATGAATGCGTATAATTGATTTACTATTTGTGAAAATTTCGATAGTGTTTCCCTTTACTCCTACGAATATGTCTTTAATGCACAAATTTGAAGAGTTGATGGGAAATGCTGCCAAAATTTTCTCAAATAGTAAATTCAATTATACGCATTCATATATGAGACGAAACATTCAAAGAGTGGGTTAGGATTGCCTTCCATAGTTGGATTAGGTGAACAAAACGCACAACTGGCAATTCCACCTTATGTGTTTACGTGTAGATTTTTTGTGAACATTTTAAGTCTATATAATTATTTGTTGCTTCATTAAAACGCAGTTATGCCAATTGATAAAAGTTGGGTCTCACTAGCACGTACCAAGAGAGAATTTTTAGTTGGTCTTAAAGTCATGAGTATTGCAAGCCCTTAGTGAATATTGATGGGAATATAAAATGTCCACGTGCTTGTTGTTTAAACCTACCCTAGATAAAGCACGAAAATTTGTTTGACCACATACAAGCAAATGGCTAGGACCATAGTTATATGAAATGGTATAATCATGGTGAGTCGGATGCCGAACAATCGTACACAACACAAGACACCCCGAGATGAGTGACATGGTGAGTTCCTTCATGATATTGGTCCGAATAACGAACCGATGATCCAACTCAAGGAAATATTGGCGAGACAAGTAACTCACGAACTTCCTCAACGTAATGAGTATAAGGAGTTACTTGCCACCGCCAACGAAAAACTATACCAGTGTGTGAGTGGATGTCTTCATTAGACTTTATGGCAAAGATTACGCACATCAAGGTCAAAGGTAAAGTGAGTGACACCACATTTAATGTGTCCCTAACTTTATTCAAGGAAGTTTTCCCGCCCGTTCTAGGATACACCATGCCATCGTCATACTATGAAATAAAGAAGACATTTAAAACTATCGGGTTAGGATATGAATCGATACATGCTTGTGTAAATGATTGCTTTTTATATCGAGGGGCGGGTAACGAAGATTTGCAGACTTGTCCGATCTGCGACGCTAGTAGATGGAAAGAAAAGAACACATTGGGGAAGAAAGTTCCTAACAAGGTGTTGCGTTACTTTCCTATCATTCCTAGACTACAAAGTTTGTACAAGTCTAAACACACTACAAAACATATGACTTGGCATGCGTCTGGGCAGTCTAGGGAGAACGGTAAGATGCAACACCGGTTGATGGTCAAGCATGGAAGAAATTTGACATCAAGTATTCTAAGGAATTTGCTAAAGAAAAATAAACGTCCGGTTAGGGTTGGCTGCGATGGTTTCAATCCAGACGGCAACCTTAGTCAATCATACAAACATGTGGCGGTCATATTAACCACATACAATGCACCTCCCTAGATATGTATGAGAGACTTCTCTTATGTTGACATTGTTAATTCCAGCCCCAAATCACGGGGAAGGTTATTGATATTTACCCGAGGCCTTTGATTGATGACCTAAAGACTTTATGGAAAGATGGAGTCATGACTAAGGATCTTTATTGTGCACCGAATTGTATGAAAGCGGCTCTTATTGACTATCAATGACTTTCCGCTCAAAGTAGTTTGTCTGGGTGGAGTGGGCAAGGTTACAGGGCATGTCCGACATGTAATGTAGACACTCCAGCTATGCGCGTGTTAAACAAAACCGCCTATGTTGGTCACAGAAGATTCTTAAGCACGACCAATAAATGGCGGAAGAACAGAAGGGCATTCTATACAAAGGTAGATAATTGAGACCCTCCTAGAAAATTTACCAGTGATGACATCTTGGATCAACTAAGAAGATTGCCTAAACGTCTCCCGAGGAAACTTCCAAGATATGGGGGTGCGAACAAAAACGTGATTCTGATCGCGAATTGAATTGGACAAAAAAATCTGTTTTCTACGAGCTAGAGTATTGGTCATTTCTTACACTAAAACACAATTTAGATGTCATGCATATCGAAAAAATGTGTGTGAGTGTGTTGGGTACTTTGTTAATGAATGACAAATCAAAAGACACCAACAAGGCAAGACAAGACTTACAAAATTTGAATATTCGTGATCGACTTGTGTCTCATCAACAAAGGAAACGGAAGTGCTCTAAGCCTCATCCCACGTACTCTTTCACAACCAAGAAAGAAAACTTTTTGTCAATTCATTAAAGGTATGCGTTTTATTTGAAAATTTCTTTGTTCCAATTAATTCGCGTATTCATTTCGACAACTTATTCTAATATCATGATTTTTTTCTTAATTCATCAAAGGTGTTAAACTACCTGATGGGTTCGGATCTAACTTCAAGCATGTTGGAATCACTCCTAACTTTTATTTCAAGTGTTAGTAATTAATATGTAATAGGTTGCTTAAACTAGGCTTTTATGTTAGTTATTAATGGCAAGGCTTATGTAGAAAGACCATAAGCCTTGATCCAAGCCCAATAATGAAGGAAGGGACTAGACATGTTGCCCTAGTTCCTTTCCCTATAAATACTACATGTAAACCTTCCTTTGAAGGTTGGTTGTTCACTTCTTAATACCCACGCATAACCTTTCCATATTGTCGTGTGTTTTGTGTGTTCAACCAATCACTTTCTTTCCCATTTCTTACATATTGATTCTTATGTTAACTTATGGTGACCTAACAGTGGAAAAGTGCAATGAGATCAATAAGAAACTGCAAGATAAAATTGCACTGTTGACTAAGGATAATGAATGCTATAAGTTCCAACTCAACATTTTTGAAACTAAAGAGAAACGTGAAAAAGGTTTTGAAGTCGCATTTGCTAAATCTTACCAAAATGAAAAATCTTTGGAAAAACAGATATGTGATCTAGTTGCATCCAAGAATGCGTTGCTTTCTCAAATAGAACAACTAAAATTTGATCATAAACAACAACTTAACGCTCTCACTTCGGAAACTCAAAAAGCCAAGTCTGAGTTGTTAAATTGTCAAAAACAGTTTTGTGAATACAAAAAGCATTCGAGGAGACAAATAGATGAGTATCTTGATGAAATTGTCGATTTACAAAACAAAATCAAAGAGTTTCGATACAAACATGGTGAGTCAATCACAACAATTCAAAAGTTTAGTTTTAAACCAAATCCAAATGGATATGGACCAATTCTTGCTGATTACAAACCAAAGTTTTCACATAGAGCATTCAAACCAAATCCTCAAGTCTATAGTGCAGAACATAGAATTGATGATTCTATTATGAGTGTTGTTGAATATAATCGTATTGAGGAATTAGATGTAGAAGACGAGAGTTGGTTAAAATTGGAAAATGTTGTTTATAACAAACCATTTGACTATTCAAAAGCCATAACTTTCATTTCACAACAGGATAATTCTAACACACCTTGCGTTATCACACCTAATCCTGAGTCCTCCTCTAATGATGCTCCCCTAACCAATGTTGCACAAATTAATGGTCTTTTACCTTCTTTTAGTGAAATAAAACCATTAGCTGAACGATGTCAAGTTCTTAAATATTTTGACACATTTATGTCTGACATCAAACTTTTGGAACATGCAATTGAAGTTAATTCAAATAAAAGTTTGAACATTTTCAATCGCCATTTGCACGAAATCAAAGAGATATTTTTCGAAAGGGCTTTACCACATGTCCAAAATTTAAAAATGTGCAATCTATTGGGAACGGAACTTCGAAAGAGATTGGACTTATGAAAGCAGTTTTCGAGAAAACAAAACATCGATTTCAAATACTAAACGAAAAAGAAAATGTTAAGAAATCATGTTGATCGACTCTTGGAAGATGTAATCAGGCCGATACCATCAATGTTGTGTTGTTACATATCGTTGCATATGCATTTGATTATATTGATGTTGATTCATTGACTCTGTTGATAATGTTGAGAATACCAATAATGTGTCACAAATCGAGTCTTTGAAAATTGAAAATGAGCGTTTGTTAAATGATCTTTCGAATGCAAACGCCGTCTTCAATGGTGTCAAAAGATTGTCAAAATCGAGAACTTGCTTTGCAAAACAATATCAACCGATTCGTGCAAAATCTTCTTATCCAAAAGCAGAACAACTAGATGATGAAAACGTGTCTTTAAAATGTCAAATTTCAAAATATGAACAAGAAATTGCCAAAGTCAAAACTGAATATGGTGTCATATTTGATTTGCTCAAAAAGACTCGTGCTCAAGCGTCAAAAGATGATGATGATCATCTTGTATATACCAAAGAAGTTTTACGAAATAATGGAAACACTCGCTCTCAAAATCAAGATTTGTTACACACTATCATTGACTTAAAAGCGGAGTTGGTGAAACTTAAGCAAGATAATATTAGTAACACAAATGACACTAGAACGCCTAATGACAAACCACAAGATACTAATGTGCTTCCTTCCACTGACACAGGAATAGTTGCCTCTTTTCCCAACGTTAGCACTTCACGGCTTAAGAGCAAAAACAGGAAGAATAGGAAGTTGCAACGTAAGAGAAGAACAATAAAGACCTCTGAAGTAGAAGAACACCTTAGGACTATGAATAAAACTCATGTTGCACCCACTTTAGACATTGCGTTAGACAAATGTAATAGCAAAAGTGATGTAACGAATCTTCGAACCTTTAAGTACTTTGAACGTTTTGTTTGAAGCATCTTGTGTTGGTTGTCGTAAAAGCATGTTTTCGGTTGTCATGATAAATGTGTTGCTAAGTCTATCTTATCTCGCAAGCGGAATAATAGAAAACGGAATACCTCTAGGCCCACTAATGCTTCTAAGTCGTACTAGGTAAACCGCCTTCTAGTGTTTCTACTACGATCATTGATGTACCCCTAGAAACCTCTTCACCTCCTAGGAAGAAATTATCACCTAGTGCATTCACTAAGACCAAAGCTAAGACTAGTTGGACTTGGCGAGATGGTTACAAAACATACCGAGATTTAAATGGATTCCCAAGATCATTAACATGTGTGTGTTCATCAGAATCGTAACGTAACCTCTAACTCTTGGGTTCCACCTCTACTTCTATTCCACCTGTGTCGTCGTGTGTAATGCACGGTGATACGGATCATCCTCTAGATTGTTGATAGCGGATGTTTCGGCACATGACAGCAATCTCAAACTGTTATCAAACTTTGTCTCAAAGTTCGCTTCGACCGCGAGTTCGGAATGATCACTTGCAGCTATCATGGGCTACGGAGATTACATCAATGGGAACATCGAAATTAGCGAGTTTATTATGTGGAAGGTCTCGTCACAATCTCTTTTCTGTCGGTTAATTTTGTGATGGAGATTTGGAAGTTGCTTTTAGGGATAAAACTTGTTTCATTCGTGATCCACAAAGAAACGATCTTATGTCTGGAAACCGCACATCAAGCCTTTACACAATCTCAATGCAAGACATGATTGCTTCATCTCCCATCTGTCTACTTTCTAAGGCAACATCTACAAAATCTTGGCTATGGCACCGACGTCTTTCACACTTGAACTTTCAAACCATAACCAATCTTGCACGATACAAACTAGTTGAAGTTCTTCCAAGGTTTCGGTATTCTAAAGACCATCTATGCTCAGCTTGTGAACAAGGAAAAAACACTCGTGCTCACTTTCCTTCAAAGGTGGAACACAACTCTCAGCATGTACTTCATCTTCTTCACATGGATTTGTGTGGCCCGATGCGTGTGCAGACAATTAATGGCAAACGCTACATTCTAGTAATTGTTGATGACTATTCAAGATGGACTTGGGTTTATTTTCTTCGAAGTAAAGATCAAGCTCCACAAATGATCATCACCTTTCACACAAAATTCAAGTTCGACTCCGAACACGATCGGACAAATAAGCATGACAAAGGAACTGAATTTGTAAATCAAACTCTTCGTGAATACTATGAGAAAGTGGGAATTGAGCATCAAACATCAATTGCACGAACACCAGAACAAAATGGAGTTGTTGAAAGACAAAACCGTACATTAGTGGAAGCTACAAGAACGATGTTGATAAAGGCAAAACTTCCAGATTACTTGTGGGCAGAAGCCGTGTCAAATGCATGCTACACTCAGAACCGTTCTATGATAACCAAACGCCACAACAAAACACCTTACGAGCTAATCCATAACTGTAAACCGAATCTCAAACACTTTCACGTATTTGGTTCTCTCTGTTATCCGAATAATGATCGTGATTATTTTGGAAAGCTCAAGGCTAAAGCTGACATCGGAGTCTTCGTTGGATACTGTGAAAACTCTAAAGGATACCGGATCTCGAATCGCCGCACAAAGGAGATTATGGAAACGATTCATGCTAATTTTATGAACTTACAGAGATGGCTTCGAGCAAAGCAGATGGGAACCCGAAATAACCATCTAAACTTCCCCAAACCCCACCATCGGTGAACCAAGCTTACATCTAACTCGTCGTCAAATGGAGCGACTATTTGCTCCTCTGTTTAGTGATGATATTGATCAACGTGCTTCGGATGTATCAAATGTTTCCACGCTCAACCTCGATAATACTCCAATCCATGATACACCAAACAACAACAAGCTGTTGTCGACGCGCCTCCAATTGATTCTACAACAACAAATTAACAAACCGCATCCAATGACGCTGAACCGGTGATGATCTTCTAAATCATGATGTACCTACACCGCAGATTATGATCCAAATCGTTCTTTAACCCTTTCGCTAATGAAAGCGCAACCCGGATGTTGCGTAATCATCAACAAGCCATTTGAATCAACCTAATGCATAATGTATATCAACATCAACCTCCACACATCGTTGGACTAAAGACCATCCTCTTGTGAACATTATTGGAAACACGAATCAACCATCGTAACTAGACAACGCCTTGGATCGATGGTGAACATTGCATTTATGCACTTACCGTTTGTCAATCGAACCCAAGAACATTAAAGAAGCAATGATTTATGACAACCGGATTGAATCCATGCAAGAAGAACCGAATAAGTTTAAACGTCTTAAAGTATGGGATTGGTGGAACGACCAATGTGGGTCTACCTCATTGGTCTTAAATGGATTTGGAAAAACAAGTTAGATCTGTGAAGCAAAAATTTTGATTCGCTCCCAAACGATCAAGCTAAATCACTCAAGCTCGCCACTTGTGAATGGCGAACCGTAATCGACTTAAACCGCTCAAGCACGAATGCAATGAAGATCCGAGGAGTATAGTGTTTCGGTCGTTATGTCCAAATGAGTCAGTGCAATGGTCTACCAAACGTAAAGTGATCGAGAGATTTGAGCAGGAAAAGGATTTGGAATGATTATGACTACAGGGAAAAAGCCAACAAATTACAACGGCTTAAATGCAAATTAAAGAAAGTTAAAAGATAAAACTATTAAATAAACGCTATCACTATTTTTAAAATTGATGTTTTTGTTTTAAGTTTTATAAAGCGAATTAAAATCTACGCGACGTCTAAATAAAAACGTGAAACTTACACAATATTAACCCTAAAAATATGAAAATGATATTTTACAATCCTAATGATAAAAGAAAATTTATAGAAAAGAAAATTATTTTTATCACTATTTATCTAATTATTATTAATTAAAACTATTTTAACTATTAAATAATAGCCTAAAATACAAGAAAATAGGAAATAAAGCTAGAAAAATAAAATTAAGACTTAGAAAAATCTAAAATATCAAAAGAGAATTTTCAAAACTATTTTTGTATTTTTTCGATTATTTTCTATTTTTATGAATTTTAAACTATTAAAACTACTTAAATTACTAAAATTACAAAATAAACTATAAAAATCTGGAAAATTACTTTTTTACTTTTTATATTTATCTAAACCTAAGAAGAATGAAAACTTAATTTTTTGAACCTTTTCGAATTTTTGTATTAAAAGCTAATTAAAATGCTTAAAACTACTTTAAATTAAGAAAATAGCAAATCAACTCGAAAAATCTGAAAATTTAGGAAAACTCTAAAATAATATTAGGAAGCTAGGAAAATTAGAAAAACAGGTGGTTGTTTGGAGGAATATGAAACGATGTGGAATGTGCTTAGAAATAAGCACTTTGATAAGCCAAATGAAGATCAATAAGCACCAACTGATTACAGAAGTCCTAATATGCTATGATAACCAAAATGTAACTAAAAACAACAAGCCTTAAACACTGGAATGCAAGATACCAAGATTTGATGTTTTGAGATTAATGAGCTAGAACAAATTTTGGGACACTACTTTAAGCCCAAGAAATAGCACTCAAATAAGCTAGCAACTAAAAGCCAACACTTGTAACTTACACTAGACCTGGGTGAGAGTGTCTAAACCAAAAATCAGACCTGGGTGAGCTCATATGAGCCCTATGCAACCCTGGACAAAATCTGAGAAAACTCAGTATCAACTGAGAGTTGTGAGCAGGGGAGTTATGACCTAAAAGAGGAGCAGATTTGAGACCTTTAATAAAATTGCAAAATTCCACAAAAATGCTTATAAGTAAAAAGACCAGGTGAAGTTTCTAAAATGCCAAGGTTCACTGATATTGGCTCAAAGATGAGCTCATGAAAAATCCATGTAGTTTGCCCAAAAACAGATTTTTGCAACTTTTGACTTTTGAAGAAATATGGACAGTTGACTTTGGTGAGAATTAAGCTAACTTCAAGGACTGAATATGATGTTAATGGGTCAAATTAAACTAACACAAGCTATGTTTCTCAATTCTAAACACAAATCAACTTTTTATCATTGCCAAATCTCAACAGTTAACTGATTAGGATAGATTTCAATGGATTTTGACTTTGAGCCTGTGCAGGCTCAAAACTTTGACAGATATTGTTAGCCTTAATTGTTTTATTAGAAGTGATGGTCATTCACGTTTAGGAACTTTGTAACGCGTGTTGGATATCGTGATAGAATAGTCAACGGGCTCGTGGATTGGACTAAGCTAAATGGGCTTTACTTTAGTTAAGCTAGCATTGAATAATGGCGTGTAACCCATGTCCAAACCAAAGTCCACGAAAAGCCCAAGCCAAGCCCATGGAAAGCCTTTAGGGCAACATGTGTCTTGTACTATAAATACCCCTCAAATGGTCATTTGAGGGGTGTGCTTGAAAGTGTGTGTGTGTGTGTGTTTTCTTTATTGAATATACAACATCTTGTGTTTATCTTGTCTCACATCATACACGAATATTACATCAAGTCACCATCTTTCTCATCTTATTTCTAAGCTTTGTTTGTGTTTGTTTCACGTGGGTATACTTGTATACGTGTTGGGTTTGCTTGGTAAAGTGATAAGGTTGATAAAACTAAGGTCTTACAATTGGTATCAATCGCCTAACAATGGTTTAGGAGTGTTTGTGTTTGGTTTGAAGGTGTTACGCGTAAAGGCTCTCGTTATACGCTTTTGTCACGCTTAAAACTTTAATTTTGCACTTATAAATTCAAGATTCTTGTGGTTTAAGGTATATTTGGTGCTAAAGTTTCAGTTTTTGCAAAAGTTTGAAGCTTTACACGTTTTGGTTAAGTTTTGAGCTCGTTTTGGTTCTTTGGTCATTTCTACTCGTAACTTTTCTAGGCACTTTGGGTGAAAAAGGTCAACATTTTGGGTTATTTGAGTGTTTTAAGGATTTACGTGCAAGAGAATTTGGTTGAATCATTGAAAATTTTTACGAGTAGGTCAAAACCCTAGTTCTACTCAGTAAGAAAGTCAACTACGCATAGTTTTCTACTCGTAACTTTTGGTGAAGAATCTTAGGTGCTCTAACGGTGACTCGATGCTTCCTCACTTGGATAAGTGTGTGGAACACTTCGACTTTGGATATCTCTTACATCGTGATAGTGTAAAGGATTTTGGGCAAACCCAATCTTACGCATAAGTTTCGACTTACGCGTAGAATACTTACGCATAAGCATTTTTCTTACGCCTAAGTTTTTCTTACGCATAAGCCAAATCTTACGCTTAACTTTTCTACTCGTAACTTTAAACCCACGCATAAGATCCCACGCCTAAGGAATCCTACGCCTAAGATCCCACGATAAGATCCTACGCCTAAGTTTCTACTCGTAACTTGTGTTTCTCGCCTAAGCTCTTTCTACGCATAAAGGTTTTTTTAAAAAAAAAAAAAAAAAAAATTAAAATTTTGAGGAGACTAAACGTTCAATTTTACGCGAGATTCAAATTTTGGTTTAACTGTGAAAATTTTGGTCAAAATTCAAATTTTGGGCCTAAATTCAAATTTTTCGTCAAATTTTGCGTCAAAATTGTCTTAACTCAAATTTTCATACGACCTTAGAATTGATTTTTATAGTGAATTTCAAATTTTGGGCGAAATTTTTAAGAACCGAGTTTACAAGTACAACTTTCGGAAAAACCTCAATCGAGCTTAATCTTCATCAACCACAACTCCTTTATCGTTGAATCGATCCTACATCAACTTTATCGATCATAACTTCATCAATGGCTACTCAACAAGACATTCATGCGGCGGTGCCGAAAACCGACCTCTATGTTGGCAAAAGGTGGTTATCTTCAATGGACAAGTCGAATGCTCCGCTACATCAAGACCAAACCTAATGGCAAACTCATGATTAAATCCATTCGGGATGGACCCTTCCAGCCTCGACAAGTTAATGTACCGAAACTCGATGCAACACCTCCCACCGCACCATCTTCTCGTCTTCAATACGAATCAATACACCGCGGAGGATCGTAAACAAGTCGAAGCGAGATGACATGGCAATTCATATTATCCAACCGGGTTTACCAATAGACATCTTTGTTTGCGGTGAGCGGTTGTGAAACCGCTTCGATATGTGGGAACGTGTTAGACGACTTTGTCATGGAGCGAAATTGGTCATCAAGACATGGAGAACAAGTTGCTAATCGAATGGGAAAAGTTCACTTTACACTCAGAGAATCCATTGAATCTCAACAGATTAGCGATTAGGATAGATTTCAATGGATTTTGACTTTGAGCCTGTCGGCAGCTCAAAACTTTGATGATATTGTTAGCCTTAATTGTTTTATTAAGTGATGGTCATTCACGTTTAGGAACTTTGTAACGCGTGTTGGATATCGTGATAGAATAGTCAACGGGCTCGTGGATTGGACTAAGCTAAATGGGCTTTAGTTTAGTTAAGCTAGCATTGAATAATGGCGTGTAACCCATGTCCAAACCCAAGTCCACGAAAAGCCCAAGCCAAGCCCATGGAAAGCCTTTAGGCAACATGTGTCTTGTATTATAAATACCCTCAAATGGTCATTTGAGGGGTGTGTAAAGTGTGTGTGTGTGTTTTTCTTTATTGAATATACAACATCTTGTGTTTATCTTGTCTCACATCATACGAATATTACATCAAGTCACCATCTTCTCATCTTATTTCTAAGCTTTGTTTGTGTTTGTTTCACGTGGGTATACTTGTATACGTGTTGGGTTTGCTTGGTAAAGTGATAAGGTTGATAAAACTAAGGTCTTACAATTGGTATCAATCGCCTAACAATGGTTTAGGAGTGTTTGTGTTTGGTTTGAAGGTGTTACTGCGTAAAGGCTCTCGTTATACGCTTTTGTCACGCTTAAAACTTTAATTTTGCACTTATAAATTCAAGATTCTTGTGGTTTAAGGTATATTTGGTGCTAAAGTTTCAGTTTTTGCAAAAGTTTGAAGCTTTACGCGTTTTGGTTAAGTTTTGAGCTCGTTTTTGGTTCTTTGGTCATTTCTACTCAGTAACTTTTCTAGGCACTTTGGGTGAAAAGGTCAACATTTTGGGTTATTCGAGTGTTTTAAGGATTTCGTGCAAGAGAATTTGGTTGAATCATTGAAAATTTTTTACAGTAGGTCAAAACCCTAGTTCTACTCGTAAGAAAGTCAACTACGCATAGTTTTCACTCAGAACTTTTGGTGAAGAATCTTCGTGCTCTAACGGTGACTCGATGCTTCCTCACTTGGATAAGTGTGTGGAACACTTCGACTTTGGATATCTCTTACCTTCGTGATAGTGTAAAGGATTTTGGGCAAAACCCAATCTTACGCATAAGTTTCGACTTCACGCGTAGAATACTTTACGATAAGCATTTTTCTTACGCCTAAGTTTTTCTTACGCATAAGCCAAATCTTACGCTTAACTTTTCTACTCATAACTTTAAACCCACGATAAGATCCTACGCCTAAGGAATCCTACGCCTAAGATCCCACGCATAAGATCCTACGCCTAAGTTTCTACTCGTAACTTGTGTTTCTACGCCTAAGCTCTTTCTCGCGATAAAGGTTTTTTAAAAAAAAAAAAAAAAAATTAAAATTTTGAGGAGACTAAACGTTCAATTTTACGCGAGATTCAAATTTTGGTTTAAGCATGAAAATTTTGGTCAAAATTCAAATTTTGGGCCTAAATTCAAATTTTTCGGGTCAAATTTTGCGTCAAAATTGTCTTAACTCAAATTTTTCATACGACCTTAGAATTGATTTTATAGTGAATTTCAAATTTTAATAAATTTTTAAGAACCGAGTTTACAAGTACAACTTTCGGAAAAACCTCAAGCGAGCTTAATCTTCATCAACCACAACTCCTTTATCGTTGAATTGTTAGCCTTAATAGTTTTATTAGAAGTGATGGTCATTCACGTTTAGGAACTTTGTATCGTGTGTTAGATATCGTGATAGAATAGTCAACGGGCTCGTGGATTGGGCTAAGCTAAATGGCTTTAGCGTTAGTTAAGCTAGCATTTATAATGGCGTGTAACCCATCCAAACCCAAGTCCACGAAGCCCAAGCCAAGCCCATGGAAAGCCTTTAGGGCAACATGTGTCTTGTACTATAAATACCCTCAAATGGTCATTTGAGGGGTGTAAAAGTGTGTGTGTGTGTGTGTTTTCTTTATTGAATATACAACATCTTGTGTTTATCTTGTCTCACATCATACACAATTTATATCTTCAAGTCACCATCTTTCTCATCTTATTTCTAAGCTTTGTTTGTGTTTGTTTCACGTGGGTATACTTGTATACGTGTTGGGTTTGCTTGGTAAAGTGATAAGGTTGATAAAACTAAGGTCCTACAATTGGTATCAATCGCCTAACAATGGTTTAGGAGTGTTTGTGTTTGGTTTGAAGGTGTTACGCGTAAAGGCTCTCGTTATACGTTTTTGTCACGCTTAAAGCTTTAATTTTGCACTCAAAATTCAAGATTCTTGTGGTTTAAGGTTTATTTGGTGCTAAAGTTTCAGTTTTTGCAAAAGTTTGAAGCTTTACGCGTTTTGGTTAAGTTTTGAGCTCGTTTTGGTTCTTTGGTCATTTCTACTCGTAACTTTTCTAGGCACTTTGGGTGAAAAGGTCAACATTTTGGGTTATTCGAGTGTTTTAAGGATATCGTGCAAGAGAAATTGGTTGAATCATTGAAAATTTTTTACGAGTAGGTCAAAACCCTAGTTCTACTCGTAAGAAAGTCAACTACGCATAGTTTTCTACTCGTAACTTTTGGTGAAGAATCTTCGTGCTATAACGGTGACTCGGTGCTTCCTCACTTGGATAAGTGTGTGGAACACCGACTTTGGATATCTCTTACTTTGTGATAGTGTAAAGGATTTTGGGCAAAACCCTAATCTTACGCATAAGTTTCGACTTACGCGTAGAATACTACGCATAAGCATTTTTCTTACGCCTAAGTTTTTCTTACGCATAAGCTAAATCTTACGCATAACTTTTCTACTCGTAACTTTAAACCTCGCATAAGATCCTCGCCTAAGGAATCCTCGCCTAAGATCCTCGCATAAGATCCTACGCCTAAGTTTCTACTCGTAACTTGTGTTTCTCGCCTAAGCTCTTTCTACGCATAAAGGTTTAAAAAAAAAAAAAAAAAAAAAAAAAAAAAAAGTTTTTGGCGGAAAACTTGAGTAAAATTTAAATTTTGAGGAGACTAAACGTTCAATTTTTACGAGATTCAAATTTTGGTTTAAGCTGTGAAAATTTTGGTCAAAATTCAAATTTTGGGCCTAAATTCAAATTTTCGGGTCAAATTTGGCGTCAAAATTGTCATAACTCAAAATTTTCATACGACCTTAGAATTGATTTTTATAGTGAATTTCAAATTTTGGGCGAAAATTTTTAAGAACCGAGTTCTGAGTACGACTTTCGGAAACACCTCAAGCGAGCTTAATCTTCATCAACCACAACTCCTTTATCGTTGAATCGATCCTACATCAACTTTATCGGATCATACCTTCATCAATGGCTACTCAACAAGACATTCATGCGGCGGTGCGAAAACCGACCTCCTATGTTGGCAAAGGTGGTTATCTTCAATGGACAAGTCGAATGCTCCGTTACATCAAGACCAAACCTAATGGCAAACTCATGATTAAATCCATTCGGGATGGACCCTTCCAGCCTCGACAAGTTAATGAACACGGAAATCGATGCAACACCTCCCACCGCACCATCTTCTCGTCTTCAATACGAATCGAATACACTGCAGAGGATCGAAACAAGTCGAAGCGAGATGACATGGCAATTCATATTATCCAAGCGGGTTTACCAATAGACATCTTTCTTTGCGGTGAGCGGTTGTGAAAGCGCTTTCGATATGTGGGAGCGTGTTAGGCGACTTTGTCATGGAGCAGAAATTGGTCATCAAGACATGGAGAACAAGTTGCTAGCGAATGGGAAAAGTTCACTTCTACACGGGAGAATCCATTGAATCCTACTATGGAAGGTTTTGCACTTTGATGAATGAGCTAATCGAAACAAGCGACACCCGAACTATCGTTCAAAACATCAAGTTCTGAATAATCTACCGGAAGAATGGGGACGATATGTCACTATTGTCAACCAAACAAAAGACCTTCATCGGTGAACTTTGATCAATGAATGATTTTCGAAACAAAACCAAAATGAAGTGAATGAAGTCGGGAAAGAAAGATTGGCAAAGAATCATGATCCATTGGCACTCATTGCTAAGACTCAATCTTGGTGAATACACAACAACAAGCTTCATCATCTTCCAACAACAACAACTTGCAACATTCCACAACCACAACAACAATTCTATCCGGATCAACAATACCGGGAACAAGAAATCACCGATCTCGAATCGATCAAGAAGACCCTATGTCCCAAATAATTTCTCTCTTGGGTCAAGTAATCAAAGGTCGCTATTCCACACCTACTAACAACAACCAAAGGATATCATCAAACACTACATAGCGAGCAAATTGCACGGTAGGGTGTGAATATGGGTAATCAAGGACAAATGGTTGGAGTTATTGGGAATCGGCGAGGATATACTCTTGGATTTCGCATGGGTAATCAGCGGTTCGAATCGGGTGTCAGATGAGACAGAATGTTGGGAATAAGCGATGGGGTGTCGAATCGAATGTTGCGGCTCGATCGTTGGGAATCATGGAAATGTGAATCGGGGTGTCAGTTAAGTGTTATAAGCTGTCAAGGAATGGGTCACATGGCAAGGAATTGTCCTTCTAAGCCGAACAAAACGATCTTGAGTATCTTGACATCTGTTGGTACAAAAGGAGCTTTGGATTTCGGTTGAGTCTTGAGGAACATGACTTTATGGCTATTATGGATGATTTGGAAGACCTCGAGGAAATTAATGCGACTGCATCTTCATGGCAAATCTTGAGGAAGCTAAGTGCGACACGAGTCGGACTCACCTCCTGTCTATGGCGCCAATACCGTATATCGAGGTACCAATCATTGATCCATGCTATAACAATGTCATATTTGATGTGTTTACTCATGACGAACGACGATTACGTGACGCTTGACACCTACTTATGATACATACGGACAATCCGAGTTGTAGCAATACTAACTCGAAACTCCGGATGTGGATCCTAGTGGAGGCGTGTGGCACAAAATCTTGAGGCGATGAGGAAACACGTGCTTATGTTGAATCATTAATCAATCAATGTGGCATTGAAGTTGAGAAAGTTAGAGCGGTCAATCGCGAAGTTAAGGCGCGAATGCTAAATTGACCGCGAGCTTGAGAGTTACAAAGAGCATGCCAAAGCCTATGAATTTCATACAAACAAAATGTCGAATTAGAAATTGGTTATCGAGATTACTGTTTTAAGAGAAAAGATTTGCAACTCAAGTATGACACACTTGATGTGAATCGAATTTGAAAATCAAATCTTTAAACAAGGAAATTTACGAACTAAATGACCAACTTTCAAAACAAAAGCAACATATTCGATCTTGAAAAAGAAGAAGAAGTTGATAAGCGATTTTGCAAAGCGAGAAGATTCTCTTCTTGATGAGATTCGGATAAAATGAAACGATCAAAAATTGGACAATTTACTTCTTACAACGGGTCATTCCGCTAAGACAATCAAGATGCTTTCTAATCAAGTAAATCCGATTTTCATACTTCACAAAAATGGCTCTTGGTAACTCACCTCCTTGTTTCCTCAAGAAAGCTCGGAAAGAGCGGAATGTGTTGAACAATGGAAAACCTTTGCATGAACCTATAATTGTGCATGATTCTCTTGAAGCGTTGGAACTATCGAGGAGAGTAGATCTAAAATGAAACAAAACATCCGAAATCAAACCGATTGATTATAACAAATGGAACCAAATTAATGTTCTTCCTTTTGTTTCTCAAAAGAACAATCAAAGTTTTCCACCACACAAAGTGTTTCAAACAAAGTGTCAACACCGGTTTCAAAATCGGTTTCAAAACCGGTTGTTGTCTCCAAATCTCTTTCGAACATTGAACAAATGTCTTCAAACAATCCTTTTAACACAAGTGATGCGAGAAGTATTTTGGAAAATGTGAAAACTAGAATTGCGGATCTTCAAGAGACCGTTAAAACTAAAACCAATATTAGAAACATCCGGTTTAATAGTTTTGATAATGAGCAGAAAAAGTTTTTGAAACTCAAATTGCCCTCAATTTGAATAACATCGGTGCAAGGGTAATTCATTTTGAACAAGCGTTTTTGAAAGAAACAATGACTTTGTCAAGGACCATAAATCCTGGTAAAGCAAGCTAATGAAAGTGTTGAACACATCAAAGTTTTGGAAAAGTTTAATGACTCTCTCTCAGAAGATGTTCGACCTCGATATTATGTCCATCATTTTGCAAACATATTACATTGAAGATCATGAAAGACTCGAGGATGAGACCTCGAAATTGTTTCAAAATATGAAAAAGCTCTTATGAAACTTGAAAAGAAAATATCTCATATTTTAAACAACTTGATCGAAAAACTGAGGAATGCAAGTATGACAAATTGTCGTATGAGCGTGCCTACAATGACATGAAAGCTAAAAATGATCTTTTGAGGGCTCAGCTGGAAAGTCAAAAAGGAAAGGCAGTGGAAACTGTGATTACAAAACCATTGACTGCGGAGAAAGCAAATGTTCTCAAACCGGTTTCAAAACCAAAAATGTCTGTTTCTTTGCCTCCTCCAAAAGTCAATGAGAAAAATGTTTCATCAAAACCAGTCACTCCACCTGTCGTGCCTAAACAAAATGTTGATAAAGGGAAAGCGGTTATTGAGAATCCTAAAGTTTTAGCACCTGGCCTTTTTAAGATGAGTACCACTAATGCGTCTGCCTCCACATCTAAAGAGACTAGGATAGCTGAAACCACCTCCCTTCATAAAAATGTGAATCCTAATGCGTGTGCCTCACCTTCTACAGGACTAGAAAGCACCTCTAGGAGCAGCAGACTAAAGCCTAAGAGCAATACAAGGAACAATAGAGTCTCGACTGCCTCTAGGAGTAGTAGCTTGAATAAAGAGAAGAAAGTAGAAGAACACCCTAGGAATTTCTGACCTTTGAATAAGAAAGACATTTCATCCGAATGTCTTGAACCTATGAAACTTGCTAAGTCTAATGAATGTGTTGAATCTCTTTGTTTAACTTGCAAGAAATCTTTAAATGTTCAAGATGATTGTGTTTCTAAGAATGTGAATGATAAGCTGTTAAGAAGAACGTCCCAAAAGTAATTACGCTAAGCAGTAGGAAGACTAGTTGCAAAACTTAGGCTTTACACTCTTGACAGGAACCAACGTGTATACTTTAGGGATGATATTTGGAAACCCAGGTAGAACTTTCACACTCGAGAATGGTACAATGAGTGATAAACCGAATCCCACAGAAAACCTCTCGAGTGTGATAAGGATTTTACCTCTAACCCAAAGGAACCAAAATCAAAACGGTTTCCACAATATTCTTTTTATATTCTTGGCGGGTTATCGAAATTTGTCTTTGGATCGTCGACTCGGGTTGCTCCAAGCACATGACCGGGAATCTGAAGGCTGGCGATCAATTTCGTGCGGAAATTCATGGGAACCGTGCGTTTGGAAATGATCATGTAGCACTATCATGGGTTATGGAGATCTACCTTTTGAAATTATTTGATCACTCGGGTTTACTATGTCGAAGGGTTGGGACACAATTTGTTCTCGATCAGGCGATTACGTGATGCGATTTAGAGGTTGCTTTTAGGAGAAATGCTTGCTTCGTTAGAAACTTGGATGGCGATCTCTTAGCGGGAATCGTGATACAAACTTGTATGCTATCGACATCAACAAAATGGCCTCTTCATCACCAATATGTCTTATGACACGAGCATACGGAACACGATCTGGTTGTGGCACAGACGGTTATCCCATCTCAATTTCGACACCATCAACAATCTTGCCAAAGACAACATCGTCAATGGACTTCCAAAGTTCAAATACACCAAGGATCACTTATGTCCATCATGCGAACAAGGAAAAAGCAAAAGAGCATCATATAAACCCAAATCCGTACCTAGTTCGGAAGCAAAGTTGCATATGTTGCACATGGACTTATGTGGCCCAATGAGAGTTGAAAGCATTAATGGGAAAAAGTATATTCTTGTTATCGTCGATGATTATTCAAGATATACATGGGTTAAGTTTCTGAGATCAAAAGGCGAAGCACCGAGCATCATCATCACCTTTTGAAGCGAATTCAAGTACTTCTTCAAACTCCGTAAGGGTTGTAGAGCAGACAACGACACACGAATTCACTAATCGGGAGTTAAGAGCTTATTTTGAAGATGTTGGAATTACTCATCGGACATCATTGTTAGAACTCCACAGTGAGAATGGGGTAGTTGAAAGAAGAAATAGAACTCTTGTGGAAGCTGCTCGCACAATGCTAATCTATTCTAGTGCACCGTTATTTCTATGGGCGATCTTTGTTGCCCTTTGCTTGTTTCACTCGAACCGATCCCTTATCCATCCAAGATTCAATAAAACCCCATATGAAATAGTGAACAACGAAAACCGGATATCTCTTACTTTCACGTGTTTGGCGCTTTGTGCTATCCTACGAATGACGAGAGAAGATCTTGGAAAAGCGAAAGCAAAGGTGATATTGGAATCTTCATTGGATATTCGAGATAACTCGAGGGCATTCGGGGTGTATAACGAAGGCTAAGGAGGATCATGGAGCGATGAATGTGAAGTTTGTGAACTTTCACAAATGGCTTCGAGAGACTCGCTCTAGAACCCGCACTAAACCGGCAGACTTACGGACACATCGATTCGGGACTCGTACCTCAAAGAGCTCAATCAACTTCGTTTGACAATCCTAA
Source organism: Chrysanthemum lavandulifolium (assembly GCA_022545495.1). Classification (NCBI taxonomy): domain Eukaryota; kingdom Viridiplantae; phylum Streptophyta; class Magnoliopsida; order Asterales; family Asteraceae; genus Chrysanthemum; species Chrysanthemum lavandulifolium. The sequence continues at coordinate 197,062,765 of CM040244.1, forward strand.
AGAACAAGAATGGGAGAATTTCTTGAGTTAATGTTCGATGAATACTATGGTGGAACTTGACAAATGCATCAAACCATCATTCCATTGCACCCGCTCAAAATCATCCTCCACCACCAACGGAAGATGCATCTACAACGGTCGAAACCAATGCACCAACTCCATCAACATCATCTACATCTACTCAAGTTCTTGCACCCGTTCTACCAGCGGTTGATGAGCAAAACCAAAACCGAGCGATGCAACGTTAGATGAAGACTTATTTGAAAACCCGTTTGCTACGGAATCGGTGAATCTTCTTCAAGCTTACGAGAACCATCTAACTCGCATACGTTTAACCAACGGTATCCTTCTACTACGAAGTGGACAAAAGACCACCCAATTGAACAAGTTATTGGTGAACCTTCAAGGCCAATTCGGACGAGGCGTCAACTTGCCACCGATTGCGACTTGTGCATTTACCTTTGCTCAATTAGCAATCTAGAGCCAAAGAACATTCGCGAGGCAATGGCGGATCCGCATGGATAGAAGCAATGCGGAGGAACTTCTTCAATACCGTCTACATGACTCGTGGGAAAAGGTTCCAAGACCCATTGGCGTTCGAGTCATTGATCTTAAATGGTTATGGAAGAACAAGCGGGATGAAGAAATGAGCGTAATTCGCAACAAAGCTCGTCTTGTGGCCAAAGGATACGAGACAAGAGGAAGAATAGACTTTGAAGAGTCATTCGCGCGGTAGCTAGACTTGAAGCGATCAGGATATTCTTGGCCTATCACTCACAAAAACATCACGGTTTATCGGATGGACATTAAGACCGCGTTCTTGAATGGAACTACGAAAGAAGAAGTGTCGTGAGTCGACCGAAGGCTTCATAGACATGGAACATCCGGACTCGTCTACAAACTCAAAAGGCAATCTATGGTTTAAAACAAGCTCAGAGGCGTGGTATGATGACTGTCCTCTTTCCTTATCCAAAACAATTTCACCAAAGGAACAGTTGATCCTACCTTGTTTACACAAAATGCAAAACGACATTTTGATTGTTCGATTTATGTGGGCGACATCATCTTTGGGTCCACTAATCCGAATCTTTCAAAACATTTTGAAAATCTCATGAAAAGCAAATTTGAAATGTCCATGATGGGGAACTAAAATTCTTTCTTGGTTTACAAATACATCGGTCCCTCGTGGAATTTTTATAAATCAAGCTAAATACACAAGCGAGATTTTGAAAAATCATGGTATGGATAATTGTGACTCGGTCGGAACACCAATGGTAACTTCACCAAAAATTGGAGCCGATTTGTTTGGGAAACCTATTGATCCGAAGAAATATCGAGCATGATTGGTTCTCTCATGTATCTTCTTGCTAGTCGACCGGATATTCATTTCTTTGTTTGCTTATTAGCACGGTTTCGAGCAAAGCCTACGAGCGCACCTCAAAGAGGTTAAGCGGATCTTCGGTGCACGAAGACATCCATTCACATGGGACTTTGGTATCCGAAGGAATCGGTTGATCTAATTGCCTTTTCGGATCACGGACCACGCGGTGATCAAGTTCTGACAAAAGTACATCCGGAGGAGCACAATTTTGGGTGAAAAGTTAGTCGGTGGTCTTCAAAGAAACAAGATTGCCTTTGCACTATCAACCGTGAAGGCGAGTATGTGTCTCTATCTGCGTGTTGTGCTCAAGTTCTATGGATGAGAACACAACTCACAGATTATGGCTTTACTTTCGATAAAATACCTATGTATTGTGACTCGAAAAGTGCCATAGCCATATCATGCAATCTGTTCATCACTCAAAGACTAAGCATATCCGTGTCCGCTATCACTTCATCAAAGAGTACGTCGAAAATGGTCTTGTTGAATTATTCTTCGTGAAGGCGATTACCAACTCGCCGATCTATTAACTAAAGCCCTTCCAAAAGAAAGGTTTGAGTATTTAGTTCGACGAATTGGAATCTGAAGCCTAACCCACGAGGAGTTAGAACGTCTTCTCGAATCTTCTTGAAAATGATTTTCCAAAAGCTTATTGTAAATATTTTTGAAAAACAAAATACAAAATTTGAAAAACCAACAAAAGCAAAATATAAAAATATAAAACTTTCAAAAATACAAAAACAATATAAAATCAAAAATCCAAAAATATTCTTCTACGACATGTCTCTTGTATAATCGATATTACATGCGTATCTAGAAATGTCATTCAACAATGATACGGGCATGTACGGATGCTTGAGCGAGAGTTCTTTAATATGTTTTCTAAAACATGTCGTTTCTCAAAATTTCTTAATAAAATGGCTTTCGTATACATCGATGCGAAACCGGACCGAAATGATGACTTTTGATTATTTTCAAATCAAAACTCGTGCTTTGATCGAAAAATGAGGTGTGCGCTTGATGCACTACATTTAAAAATGGTGAGAAATCATCATCATCTTGAGCACCTTTTCAAGATTGTTCAAAAGATTTTCAAAATCTTTCAAAATATTTTGTGCTCAAGATAACTCCTCTAAAACCCTTTAATTGAATATGCTTTATTAAAGGGGAGTATAAAACAAAATGTTCCAAATTCATGCTTAAATCAAATCCGTTTGTCTCCCAAAAGATTCTAAAATGTTGTTTAATCCGTTGATATCAAAATATCACGAATATGCTATTTTTGAGGGGAGGAGCGTGATTAAAATGTGATCAAAAAGTTTAATGATCGTGGTTTGAATCTCAAAATGAGCTCGACTCGAGACGGAACCAATGAATTGACGAGCAATCATGTACCATCTCGAGAAACTTTCTATGGACTTGACCGGGACGGGTAATAATTTCAAGCTAGTTCTCTAGTGATGTAAGCGTGTCTCGAATCGGTCTTGTTCATTTAAAGTCGATCAATTCAAAAGTGCGAACTCTACCCTCTATGTGCGATTTACGTCAAAACTTATAAGCACATGTGAAGGGGAGTGTTTACGAAAATATAAAACTCACGGAGTGTTTCAAACATGTTTTCTATCATAAACACTCGAGAGATTTTCAAGAAAAATGGTTTTATGGCAACAATAGGACAGTCATGGAGTTATAAGGTGACTAAGGATAGGAAATTAGTCCTATGATCCGCCAGAGCGGAGGGATCTACCCAAGGACATCACAAATAGTTAGTATTAGAAGTCCTTAGGAATGATTGAAAAAGGAGTAATGTGAGAAAGGAGAAAGAAGGGTTGAAGAATTAAAAGAAATGTAATGAGAAAGGGTGAAAAGAAATAGCCCTCCATATTCAACCTTAGGGCGAAACCGGGTTCAATACATATACTCTTGGTTGTCACTAGATGACACCTGGTATTGAAGACAAAGGCGTCATGGACCCGGTGGCGCCTTGCACTAAACCTTCTAGCCACTCAATTCCTCTTAAAAGGATTTGTTTCATTCTCACTGGGAACCCTACATAATCTATTGACTTTCTCTTAGAGATCGTTGGTATTGAAGAAGGAGACCCTCTCCTAGTCTCCGCTCGGAAAACCAAAATGCACTATTGAGTCTAGAGCCACGAGATTCATCAAAAGATCTCATAGGAACACATGACATGACATCGCTTGTTGTTCATCAATAAGGACACAAGTGATATATTATAGAGTCCCACGAGATCTTAGCAATTTGCCGAACATTTATGAGAAGTTTCACATTGTGATCTTGATGATTGAATGGAAACTCTGCCGGGGTCAACATCAAGCGACCACGACGGCAGTCACCGGTAATTCTCCGTGGATTACGCTTAGTGTGTCTCAAACGGTCTGATCGTGGGGTGATGCTTGGTGTACCTCGGCGACTCATCCGAGCTGTAGATGTACTTGGTATATCGCGTTATCTCACTTGTGGGACTCGGTTCGAGAGCGGCCTCTGTGAGAATTAGAGGCGTGTTTTCACACTATCTTGTTAACACCCTCGAAATTCAAACTTGTAAGTGCGGAATCCGCTTATTACTAACAATGTTTTATGTTTTCTTCTTATGGAAGCTCCGGAGCGGATGGATCGTGCAGACTTGCCACATGCTCATACCAACAACACATGAAAGTTCTCATCATAATCAAAGGAGATGATTCTTCGTCAATGTCAAAGAATCTACAAAGTTTAAAGACTCGAGAACTACATCATTGGTAACCAAAAGACAAATAGAAGTGTGAGCATGGTGGAGAAAGAAGTGGAGAATGACGTGGAGACACCTAACCAACGAAGTTGACAACGGCGGAACAACCACATTATCGATCACAAAGCATGAAGGAACAAAGAATCAAGACTATTCAATATCTACACACAAAGTTCTAGCTCAAGAAAAGTAGAGACCTAATCAAGTGGAGCATCGTTTGAATGACCACCCTTAGGGAGATTGTTAGCCTTAATAGTTTTATTAGAAGTGATGGTCATTCACGTTTAGGAACTTTGTAACGTGTGTTAGATATCGTGATAGAATAGTCAACGGGCTCGTGGATTGGGCTAAGCTAAATGGGCTTTAGTTTAGTTAAGCTAGCATTTTATAATGGCGTGTAACCCATGTCCAAACCCAAGTCCACGAAGCCCAAGCCAAGCCCATGGAAAGCCTTTAGGGCAACATGTGTCTTGTACTATAAATACCCTCAAATGGTCATTTGAGGGTGTGTAAAAGTGTGTGTGTGTGTGTGTTTTTCTTTATTGAATATACAACATCTTGTGTTTATCTTGTCTCACATCATACGGAATTTATATCTTCAAGTCACCATCTTTCTCATCTTATTTCTAAGCTTTGTTTGTGTTTGTTTCACGTGGGTATACTTGTATACGTGTTGGGTTTGCTTGGTAAAGTGATAAGCAAGTACTTTCTCTCACTACTCCGATTGTTTCCACTTTTCTCGACCATTGGATGGCTTTAAATTCATCTTGGCCATTCAATTGAGTTTTGGCGCCAAAACTCTTATCTGCCAGTTGGGGAAGAGTGAGGAGGGGGAAGGAACATTAAATGCAGTTTGGAGGTTAGTTGTAGGTGGGGGGACATGGAAAAGTGGAGGTGAGGAGGGGGGATGGGGTATTGCTTAGTTGCAGAGAAGCAGTTGGGATGGTAGACTTTTTGGCGCCATGGGATGGTTTGACTATCTTGGTTGACCGGGGTTAATAACACAAGGGGGTTCACAATGTATTATGACAGGGGGGCCAAAATTAGGCAGGGGTCCAATTGGCTAGTGAAGGGTCTTAATACTTAAGGGACCTATGTTGTCAATTCTGAAAAGTGAGGGACCACTTCTGCCAATTATGCAAAGTTATTCCAAGGGACCACAAGTGACAATCTTCAAAAGTACAAGGACCAATCTTGACAATTTCAATTTTCCAAGGGCCATTTTTGCCAAATTTCAAAGTTGGAGGACCAAACTTGTAATTTTCTCAAACTTTTTACATTTTTCACCAAAGGACTAATTTTGACAAGTTATGATATTAAAAGGACCTTTGGTGACTTTTCTTTTAAAATTTTGACTCAGGGACTATTTTTGACAATTTTAGAAACTTGGGGACTGAACCGCCAATTATGAAAACTTTGCTCATTTTTCATCCGATTTTGAACATTTTGCATCCGAAACATATAAATGCAATTTTGGAATATTTTCGATATTTTGATGCATTGTGAGCATTTTTAGACGTTTTGCGCTCAAATTGATTAAAATGATGAGTATTTACACACTCATCAATCCCCACACTAAACTATTGCTAGTCCCTAGCAATCTTTTGAGAAAAACTTAATGGATTTGAATCTCTTTACCAAAAGCCATTACTCGGAGTAGCCAAATGTTTCAGTTCAAGTAAGAACCATGGTACACCGATAACCATGTGATTTTGAGCAAACCACCGACTTTCAACGGATTTGATTTGTCTTTACGAAGCCGCTTGCTCGGACTAGCCAACTCTTAGATAAATTATCGAATTATCTTTGGTGAGTGATTACCAATTATGGATTTTCCATCGCCTTTACCACAAGCCATAAACTTGCGGGCTAGCCAACTCTTCACTTTTAGGATATGGTGAATGAATACCATACAATTTTGGGCAAATTGCAAGCCGTAAACGGATTTGATATATCTTTACCAAGAGCCGTTTGCTCTGGATTAGCCAATCCTTTAGTTTATTAGACAAGGCGGATCGATAACCAATTGAGTAAGTGTAGAACACTTACTCCAAAAAAAAAATTTTGGCCAAAACGGGAATTGGTATAATTATATGATAAAATTCGTGAGAATTCCCCCACACTTAGAAATGAATATTGCCTCAATATTCAAAGTACCGTGGTTATGCCGAAACCGAGAACGTAAAGGGAAATACTACGCCATTATTGAGAATGATTTTTTTTTTTTTTTTTTTTTTTTTAGGAAAACTTATGTACAACATGTGGGCACTCCCCACACTAGGGTGGTACACGGGTGAAAACCCATGTTTAGCTATTTTTTTTGATTACCGAGTCGCTAGCTTGACTCGACCCAATTCATTGGTTCATGGGAAGCAAAGTGGAAGAGACAATCTCCATCGGACTTTCATTCAATGATGTTTGGACAAACATTTGAAGCACGTGAAAGTTCCACACCGATGAGATATACATAGAACCGGCTCAAAAGTGATAAATGAAAATGCCGGGATCAAAGATAATGTCTACATTCCCGAAGGAGTGAATAACAGGAGAAGTGACAGAATATATGAAGAAAAGAAAGAAAATCATGAGAGAAATCATGACTAACTCTTCATCCTCAATAGGAGAATTCATAGTTTCATGAATCTCCTCAGTTAAGCTTGCTTGATCAAGACATATTATGGGAGTGTCTAGATCAAAGTAGAAATTATCATACTCCGGCGGAGATATGATATGAGTGAGTTCATCTGAGAACTCCATGAAGGTGAATGAATCATATTCAGAATTGATATGAGTGGGTTCACTAGTGAACTCCTCCAATGTACATGATTCATAATCGGGGAGAGAATTATGAGAATGAAAAGTGGTACTGCCACTAATCTTCTCTCCCATACTATCAAAACAGGAGGCTTTCATTTCCGGAATAGAATCATCGGAAAGAATGTCACTATCCTTAATGGGGATAGGAGATGAAATAGGTTTCTCTTTGAAAGCCTCGATTTTAGAAATGAGAAGACTGACATTCAATAATGTTGCTCAAGAGCTTCATCTTTGATTTCGGTCGATAACTTCATCATTCTCTTCTTCTAAGCTAACAAGCTCAGAAGGTGAATCTTCCACATAAATGATGTCTCCACAAGATAACGAATCATCATCAGAATCGGAGAACATCTCAACATGATCTGTTGGGAAGACAAGAGGAGGAGGGATATCACACACATGATCAAGAATTCCCTGTGACTCTCTTGGGATTGGGACAAGGTTCTCAACACTAGACTTTATGAATTCGTCCGATTCCTTTTCAGGAACAGTGTCGAGATGCTCGTCCCCCATAATAAGAGAGTGAGTGTGAATCTCGGGTGTGATAGCAGTTGTTTGAGATGGAATCTCAAGCTGCAGGATATCAACCGATCGAGGGAGTTGAGAAGTATTATCTTTAAAAGGATAAAAACTCTCCTCGTCGCCGCCATAAAGTGTTGCCTTGAGAAATTGGCACGCCTTAGAATTGCTTGCTCTAGGATTAATGATTCTTCCCTAGATTTGCGAGCTTCTCGTTCTTCTCGTTCTCGCCACAATTCTCCTATGGTTTTTTCACCACTCACTTGATTCTTAAAGTTTTGAATCATATCATCAAGTGTTTTCATTGTGGTTTCAAAATCTTGGGAGATTTCTTGAGACAACGCTCGGTGGAGTTTGAACCGTATAATCTTTGTAGAGGTTGGAAATTATCAAACACAGTGAGAGTCATGATTGTTACAAGGAATGGATTCCCTATTTGACAATCGAGTCATGGGGACCTCCATTAGACTCACAACAAGAAAGCTGTTGAGTCCGGACAGTGAATCATATGGATTTTGGTCATAACAAAACTACGAGCATCACCGAAAACTGCTCATAGACAAACGTGTTTCGGATTGACACTCAAATCCTTGGTGGGGACCTCCACAAAATTCACAACAGATATGTTGATTATATGAAGATAAGTCGGCCTGTGGTGGGTAATTGTAAAAGTTTGAGGGTCGTTAAATGAGTTCGGACCGGGATCATAATCAAATGAATTCCTCGAACCACAAAACAAACAACTCCGTTATGAATATCATTACCACATTGTACACACGTACACCAACGATGTGGTGAACCAAGAGAGGCTCACCACAACCGACACAAGGAATAAACGATTGCATTTGAGAGTTATGATAAGGAATCGGTTTATTCAAAGAATCAACAAAACCAACATGGTGATCCGAATGACTATCAAATCTCGAAGAACATTCAGAAAAATCCGGAGGTGGGACAAGTGGTGTGCTCTGAGAGCTAGCAATTTCCACCACTTCCGTGATGGTCTCCGGTTTTGGTTCTTGAGAAACGTGAAGATTAGGCAAGTCATTCTTGCTAGTCACCGGTGTTTGAACGGGTTCATCGTAATCAATTCTAATTCTCGACCTTTTTTCATCGGCTTAAATTTGTTCGATTAGATTACGGGCTCTATCTTCAAAGAAAGTGTCCTCGTAATCCTCGGTGGGTGCTTGGGGTAGCTCAAGCGTTTGAACCGGTTTGTCAAGATTAGAATGTATTTCGAGGTTGTGGCGGGTGGTTAAAATAACTTTGAAAAGAATTTTTGATGGATAATTCGCACTAATTGCAAAATTCGCTTGAACTAGGCCCTCACACCGCTCACACACATTTGTGACGATGATGTTGACGATTGTCGACATAAGAATTAAACATATAGAGGATTAAGAAGAGAATCAAATGGTTGAGAGGATACGAAGAATAGAATTAAACAGCAAAAGAGGTAAGAGAAATAGAATCATACGGATAAGAGGAATGAGAAGAGTATTTTTGTATTTTGGATAAGAAAATATAAACATATACAGATGGATGGTATGAACAACTCGAGTGAGTATTCAAATTACTAATCTACGCTAGACGAAGATAATAAGCACAGACTCCGGCGTGCGCTTAAAATTTTGATTCGCTCCCAAACGGTCAAGCTAAATCACTCAAGCTCGCCACTTGTGAATGGCGCATCGTAATCGACTTAAAACCGCTCAAGCACGAATGCAATGAAGATCCGAGGAGTATAGTGTTTCCGGTCGTTATGTCCCAATGAGTGTGCAATGGATTACCAAACGTAAAGTGATCGAGAGATTTGAGCGGAAAAGGATTTGGAATGATTATGACTACAGGAAAAAGCCAACAAATTACAACGACTTAAATGCAAATTAAAGAAAGTTAAAAAGATAAAAACTATTAAATAAACGCTATCACTATTTTTAAAATTGATGTTTTTGTTTTTAAGTTTTTATAAAACTGAATTAAAATCTACGTGACGTGCAAATAAAAACGTGAAACTTACATAATATTAACCCTAAAAATATGAAAATGATATTTTTACAATCCTAATGATAAAAGAAAATTTATAGAAAAAGAAAATTATTTTTATCACTATTTATCTAATTATTATTAATTAAAAACTATTTTTAACTATTAAATAATAGCCTAAAATACAAGAAAATAGGAAATAAAGCTAGAAAAATAAAATTAAGACTTAGAAAAATCTAAAATATCAAAAGAGAATTTTCAAAACTATTTTGTATTTTTCTCGATTATTTTCTATTTTTATGAATTTTAAACTATTAAAACTACTTAAATTACTAAAATTACAAAATAAACTATAAAAATCTGGAAAATTACTTTTTACTTTTTATATTTATCTAAACCTAAGAAGAATGAAAACTTATTTTTTGAACCTTTTCAATTTTTGTATTAAAAGCTAATTAAAATGCTTAAAACTACTTTAAATTAAGAAAATAGCAAATCAACTCGTAAAAATCAAAATTTCGGAAAACTCTAAAATAATATTAGGAAGCTAGGAAAATTGGAAAACAGGTGGTTGTTTGGAGGAATATGAAACGATGTGGAATGTGCTTAGAAATAAGCACTTTGATAAGCCAAATGAAGATCAATAAGCACCAACCGACATGAAGTCCTAATATGCTATGATAACCAAAATGTAACTAAAAACGACAAGCCTTAAACACTGGAATGCAAGATACCAATATTTGATGTTTTGAGATTAATGAGCTAGAACAGATTTTGGGACACTACTTTAAGCCCAAGAAATAGCACTCAAATAAGCTAGCAACTAAAAACCAACACTTGTAACTTACACTAGACCTGGGTGAGAGTGTCTAAACCAAAAATCAGACCTGGGTGAGCTCATATGAGCCCTATGCAACCCTGGACAAAATCTGAGAAAACTCACTATCAACTGAGAGTTGTGAGCAGGGGAGTTATGACCTAAAAGAGGAGCAGATTTGAGACCTTTAACAAAATTGCAAAATTCCACAAAAATGCTTATAAGTAAAAAGACCGGTGAAGTTTCTAAAATGCCAAGGTTCATCGATATTGGCTCAAAGATGAGCTCATGAAAATCCATGTAGTTTGCCCAAAATGATTTTGCAACTTTGACTTTTGAAGAAATATGGACGATTGACTTTGGTGAGATTTAAGCTAACTTCAAGGACTGAATATGATGTTAATGGGTGAAATTAAACTAACACAAGCTATGTTTCTCAATTCTAAACACAAATCAACTTTTTATCATTGCCAAATCTCAACAGTTAACTGATTAGGATAGATTTCAATGGATTTTGACTTTGAGCCTGTGCAGGCTCAAAACTTTGACTGATATAAGTATATATGAACTGAACAAGCATGAACAAACAAACCTAGATCACTGAACAAGCCTATGGGATGATTTATCAAGCAAATCCAAACACACCTATATCTTATCATATGCAAATTAAGTGAGACAACCATCGAACATACTTGAATCAATGATCAAGCTACATCTATCTACCCTAAATACATCTTTTTAAACAGAATAGAACCAAGTTTATCTACAAATTAAGATAATGCCAGAAAACTTGAAATTTACTTACAAAGGGTCCTAGCCACTATGGCTTGAAACAATGAACCAATGGACCACTAACCTATCCAAACCCCTACCCTAGCTCAATATCAACCCAATTCCATGGCTGCTTCACCCCATTATCCAATTCATAACCATATTGACCCATTTTGACTTTCTGTTGACCAAGAACCAAAATGGTTTGAAACTTGATTTTAAGCTTATAAAAAGCTATGAAAAGCTTGTATAAGCTTATATAAACTTGAAAAGAAGCTATATGAAACTTGAATTTATGACATGGAAACTTAAATTTTCAACAGTAAGCACATAAAGATGAAAATGAATGAAACTTTGGAATTAATGACTAAAGCTTGATTAAACTGAAAATGTAACTTCAGTTTAGTACTTAGGAACAAAATATTACAACTTTGGAATTAAACTAAGACAATAATAATAAAAACGACATAAGAGAATTTTAAAACTAAAATCTACTACTCTTGCTTGCTTCTCTTTTCTTCCTTTCATACCCAAGTACTTTCTCTCACTACTCTGATTGTTTCCACTTTTTCTCAGCCATTGGATGGCTTTAAATTCATCTTGGCCATTCAATTGAGTTTTGGCGCCAAAACTCTTATCCGCCGATTGGGAAGAGTGAGGAGGGGAAGGAACATTAAATGCGTTTGAGGTTAGTTGTAGGTGGGGGACATGGAAAAGTGGAGGTGAGGAGGGATGGGGTATTGCTTAGTTGCAGAGAAGTAGTTGGGATGGTAGACTTTTGGCGCCATGGGATGGTTTGACTATCTTGGTTGACGGGGTTAATAACACAAGGGGTTCACAATGTATTATGACGGGGGCCAAAATTAGGCGGGGTCCAATTGGCTAGTGAAGGTCTTAATACTTAAGGGACCTATGTTGTCAATTCGAAAAGTGAGGACCACTTCGCCAATTATGCAAAGTTATTCCAAGGGACCACAAGTGACAATCTTCAAAAGTACAAGGACCAATCTTGACAATTTCAATTTTCCAAGGGCCATTTTGCCAAATTTCAAAGTTGGAGGACCAAACTTGTAATTTTCTCAAACTTTTACATTTTTCACCAAAGGACTAATTTTGACAAGTTATGATATTAAAAGGACCTTTGGTGACTTTTCTTTAAAATTTTGACTCGTGGACTATTTTTGACAATTTTAGAAACTTGGGGACCTAAAGCGCCAATTATGCAAACTTTGCTCATTTTTCATCCGATTTTGAACATTTTGCATCCGAAACATATAAAATGCAATTTTGGAATATTTTCAGATTTTGATGCATTGTGAGCATTTTTAGACGTTTTGCAGTTCAGATTTGACTAAAAATGATGAGTATTTACACACTCATCATACGGTTATCAGAAATAAGTCACGTCTGGTGGCTAAGGGTTATAGACAAGAAAAGGGGATTGACTTCGAAGAATCATTCGCACCGGTTGCTAGACTTGAGGCTGTACGGATTTTTCTGGCATTCGCGGCTCAAATGAACATCACGGTCTATCAGATGGATGTCGAAATCGCTTTTCTGAATGGTAAACTGAAGGAAACGGTATATGTTATTCAACCAGAAGGATTTGTTTATCCAGAGTTTCCCAATCACGTCTGCAAACTGAACAAGGCTCTCTACGGTCTCAAACAAGCCCCTCGGGCGTGGTATGCTGAGTTATCATCCTTTCTTCTATCCCATAATTTTGTCAAAGGATCGGTCGACCCAACACTATTTAACAATATCACGGGTCACACATTTTAATCGTTCAAATTTAGGTAGATGACATCATTTTTGGGTCAACCCATAAAAAGTACTCAAACGCTTTTTCAAAACTTATGAAAACACATTTTGAAATGTCCATGATGGGTGAACTTACGTTCTTCTTAGGACTACAAATTCATCAATCACCCCGTGGTATTTTCCTAAGTCAGTCCAAATATGCTCTTGAAATTTTAAACAAACATGGAATGCAAAGCTGTGATACCTATGCCACACCAATGGCACATACCAACAAACTGGACGCTGATTTACATGGGAAATTGGTTGACCCTACCAAATACCGAAGTATTATTGGGTCTCTCATGTATCTAACAGCTAGTAGACCTGACATTGTATTTTCTGTCTATCTTTGCTCCCGTTATCAGTCAAGACCAACTGAACGTCACCTCACTCAGGCTAAAAGAATCCTCCGATACATAAAAGGAACCATTAACTTGGGGATCTGGTATCCGAAGGATTCTGGTTTTGAACTAATAGCTTTTTCAGATGATGATCACGTAGGTTGCTTATATTCTCGGAAAAGTACTTCAGGTGGTTTAGAATTCCTTGGTGATAAATTGGTGTCATGGCAATCGAAAAAGCAAGATTGTACATCACCGTCCTCAACAGAAGCAAAATATGTAGCCATGTCGGCGTGTTGTGCTCAAGTCATTTGGATGAGAACACAACTCAAAGATTATGGTTACATATTTGACAAAATCCTGGTGTACTGTGACAATCGAAGTGCTATTGCAATCTCGTGCAACACCGTTCAACATTCGAAGTCCAAGCACATCGATCTTCGATATCATTTCATCAAAGAGCATGTGGAAAAGTGGTACCGTTGAATTATATTTTGTAGGTATCGACACCAATGGCGGATCTTCTCACCAAAGCCTTGGCTCTGCTAGGTTTACCGATTTGATCCACCGAATTGGCATGAGGTGTTTGACTCAGAGGAACCGGACGAACTTTTAACACAATCTTAAAACCACCAAACACCAAAACCTCTTTTGTAAATAAATTTTTCAAAAACAAAAATAGAAAATATAAAATCTGATAAAATTAAAAAATATTAAAAAATATTCTTCTATCTTAATTCTCTCAAACATTGCAAGTACAAATCTTCCGTCAACACGTTGTTCTATCAAATCTTTCATTATTTTTCCCGAACAAGTGTTGAGGGGGAGAATGTAAATATTTTTCAGTCTCATAAAACCTTGTACTTGCATGTTACCTAAATTGGTTGTTTCTTCAGTAATGGTGGATACGTTTCTTGTTTTACACTCTCCTCGGACTCAAATTTGTAAAATTCCATTATTTCTAAAGTCGAGGGGGAGTGTCGTTATGTTTCTTTTCAAACAATTACGTTTTGCTTAACCAAAATGGAAGTTATGGGTAAATGGTTGAAAATGGTTGAGGTGATGGGGCTATTATTGTCAAAAGTGAAAACTAATTTTATACAAAACTCTCCACCTAACTTAACTTACACATTACTACAACACATTTAATTTTCATCTACTATAATCCACGCCTAACATTCAAAACAAAAATCCGTACTACAAAATCTGAATTTGTAAGTGGTTATAGATTTGATTTGTGATTTCAAACATAGGTCTTTAATCTCAAACGAATCCAACGGGTAGATTTTTCATATGAATGATTCTTGTGTTCTTACGCATACCCATAAGAACATGATGTTGAAATCTGTGTTTTTGTGAAATGGGCGATTGAAAGGTCAAATATCAATACTAGTCTTATTTCAAACAACAAATCTCACCCGTAATCATGTTTTAATCATTTTTCATAATTAGGGTTTACGCGTGGATTTGGGTATTTTCATTTGTGAGTGTTTGAGGTTAATTGGATGCTTAAGAGATGTTTGTTACATGATTAATTGACTAAATGCACCTTTGATTCATGCCCAGAAACAACAAATTTGAAAATTAAGCTTTAGGGTTTATGTATGCGTATAATTGGGTATTTTTGATTCTTGGTGCATTTGATGTTAAAACCTATTGTAAAGAACTCATTTAGCTTCTAAGATAACACAGAAAACTTTTGGTTGATTTCCCATGGTTAAATTTCTTACACGTAGGATTTGAATATTAGGGTTTATGTCTATGCATAAAACTGACCTACGCGTAATTGGATTTAACTTGTGATACCATGTGATGCTGAAAGTGATTGAATAACATGTTAATATGGGTGTTATGGTTAATCTATTGTCGGCTTCTACGCCGCACAGGTTCGTAATCAAGGTTAATTGGACTCTACGCTAAGGATCACCTTATGTGAAGATGTTACGCATAAGAGAAATCTTACGCGTAACTCTTACGCATAAGGGTCTACAATGGACTACGCGTATCTTGTGAAGGATATGCGTAAACTTGGACTTCACGCTAAGGGATACTCTTACGAGTAAACCTTACGCAGAAGTCTTAACCTAAGCTTACGCGTAAGCCTTATGCTAAGAGTCCACTCCTACGCGTAAGCCCTCCTTACGCCTAAGGGTGATTCCTACGCATAAACTTATTCCTACGCTTATGGTTACCCTGTTTACGCATAAGCTTACTAACTTACGCTTAAGCCAAAAGAAATGTAACTTAACTTTTGAAATGTTACGCATACAAACTTGTATTAAGTTACTCATAATGTCACAAAACCAAAATGTCACTAATAAACTACAAAAGTTAAAACGTTGTGTGATTAAGTAAACTTTGGACTTTAACATTCAAAATTAACATACTCACGTAACTTATCACGTCAACTTTGGACTATTGGACAATATGTGACTTTGGACTCGTAACATTCATAAACATAACAACTTCAATAATTGGACAATAAAATCAACTTTTGACTAACGTAATGTCTTTCGATATGTTGGTTCTTTTGTCTCAATACCTTTCAGATCACGAAATGGACGTCATCATGGAAAATGTCAACGCACCAAACGAACTCACAATGGAAGATATCTTCCCAACCGATTCTGAGAAGACGATTGGAAAGAACAATCTCAAGGTCGATTTTGAGAACTTCACATGCTCAGAATCATCATGCAAGATTGCTGTGGATATCCTCAAAACTCATCCCTACAATAACATGCTTACCAACTCAAGAATCGTGTGTAAATCTACATTCATCAATTTCGCACACGATGAAAAGGTTGATGGTCAAGATGTTGTCACCGTGTGACCTCAATGATAAGGAAGTCACCGTCACGGTAGCAGATCTTCGAACAATTCTTCTTCTACCTGCTATACAGCCGGCTGACTATGTAGCAATTCCAAATGAAGAGCCTACAATGCAATTCATGGTCGACATTGGCTATGATGAAGCTTCCGGAGTCATCACCAAACATTCCACTGTCGATCTGAAGAACATTCCTCAACCATGGAGGACATTGTACATTATGATCGCTAAGTCTGTGTCTGGAAGAGAAAGCGGTAATGAGCATCCTAAACTCATGCACCTACAAACCTTCCGGGGATGGTCAACAAACAAAGACATTGACTATGCAAGCTCGATATGGAAGATATGATGTCCCACCTCGAAGCACGGGACAAAGATTCCCTTTATCGATACACGAAGTCGTTGATTCGAACATTCTCAGAAACATCGGACATCCCCCGAGAATCAATGACCCCAAAAATCACTCTGCGTTGTATGAGCCTACATTGAACATTGTCAGATTTAAAGACTCATCAACAAAGAAACAAGGTGCAGTACTACTTGACTGCCTTCTCACTGACGCAATCAAAAGTCTTCCATCGTATCTTCGATACCAAGAAGCAGTGAGTAAAGGCAAAGTCGGGTTCATGGATGAAAAGACTTCAGCTGTTCCAGCCAAGAAGACAAGAAGATCAAGCAGCGCTGGAAGCATTGAAAGTACTAGGAGCGCTCTTAAGTATCCAAAGAGGCATCCAAGCTTCAAGAGAAAAGTCCCATCTCAGACCGCTCGTCCAAATGTCAAACCAGAACCTATTCCAAAGGACGACGATTCGAAGATCTCGAGTCGAAGAGGTGGTTTACTACTCAAAGCGCCACAGATGATACTACCTCACAGAGGTTAGAAGATAAACCACCAAGTCCAAAATCGGACAAAGGGAAGACACCGCGTCAAGAAGAAGAAGAAAGTTTTGACGAAGAAATTGACCCAAAGGATGAACAACAAATTGACAAGACTTTTAAGCGACTTAGGTTGCAACATGTTGCTAAAGAATTGAATCTTGACAAACCGAGAGGCCTGGAGGTTCCGGTGGTGGAGCACAAATCACACCAGTTCTTGATGCGGTTAATCGACCCGATAAGGGGCCGGTACCACCACTACGGAATCAACAAAGCAACAAAGAACAAGAGTATGAAGTCCGTTCGACTTTGAGGAAGAAGAGCAAGAAAAGGCGAGAAGATAACATATGAAGATGTGGAGAAAGCCGCTAAGGAAAAGGCTGAAGAAGAAGCTCGGGCTAAAGCTGATGAAGATGAAAGGATTCGAATCGAAACTGACAACTACATTCGCGATAATCCTGATCATAATCCTGAACAAACTTCTGAGCCACCTCAAGACCCATCCATAATTGAGTCATCCTCTCATTCATCACCACCACCATCTAAAGATACTACCACCCGATCATCATCCAGGTCAATCAAGAAACCCTATGATACTTGGGCATCTCGTACAAAACCAAGAACGTTAAGGTCAAGCAAGCACGAAAATGAAATGTGGTTAACAAAAGTTGAATCGGTGGTCGACAGGTTAACTTACTAGGTGATATGATGAACGAGTTCTCGGAGGAAAGAGACCAGATCAAGCAATTCCTCAACAAAGATATTCAAGGTGAAATGGACAAGACGATTAGGGATTACACTCATCAGTTCCTTCTCGACACTGTCCCTGGTGTAACTAAAGAAATGTTTGCAAAATAACTTTACCCTTATCTAAAGTCAATGCTCAGGCAAACAATTACGACAACACCGGTGGTTATGCAAACCCGACTAGTTCAACCTCCTAATGTTACTGAAGCTGACTTGATCTCACAGCTGATAATGCAGATGTCTCCTCGATCTCCAACTTTCACATAGGATGAATCTAAACTCTTTGAGGCATCGCTTTCATATCAATTCTGTTAATACAAATAAACCGTAAAACGCGGTTTATTAATATTTTAAGTTCAAAGTTAAGAAGATCTCTTTGTGTTTTGTTGATAACAAATATAATGTTATCTTAAGTATAATTATAAGGATACATGTTATTTTTGTAAAGCATTTACATATAGCCATTTAAATACAAAATGTAGTAATTAAGCATTTGTTGTAATAGTTTATTAGGATGGGTAAAACCATAACCCATGGACCATAACCCATGGATCTTAACCCATACCCAAGTTGGCTAGATACAATGTATACTTAGATACATTGAATCTAAAGAAAACCCATGGACCAACCCATAACCCATGACCCATAACCAAAAACCCATGGGCAAAGAGGAGCGTTCCACGGATCCCTAGGATTACACTAGACGGATCCCAGTGGAAGGGATCCGTGGGATCCGGGAACAAGTGAAGATTTTGCCTATAAATAGAGAGCCATTTCTTCATTCTAACTCACCCTCTTCTTACTAAATCTCTCAAACACTCTCATTCTCTTCTAACATATAGATCACTTGATCTAGAGAGTTGTTCTTCTTTCTTTCTATTGTGATCCTCATATAGGTCCTTCTCTAAAGGCGAGATCACGAGCATTCTACAAGTCATCCAAGCAAGGGGTCCTTGATTGATTTGTCACTCCGCAAGATTTCTGTAGCGAAGATCTTGTATTTGATATTTCACATATTTGTTGTGTAATAGTCGTGTTGGTTTGGTCCACCGTGTTACGGACTCGGTATCTAGCTTTGTACCAGAAAAAGTGTAAGCAACGTTGTGAAGGCTTCTCCGCCAAGTGAAGGAGTTTGTTGACATAGTGCTTGAACTCTCGAGTAGGTGACTCGGGAGTGGAGTAGGCAAGGAAGGTGTCCTTGTAGCCGAACCACTATACATCGGTTGTGTCTTTTCTTTCCTTCGCTTTACTTTATTTACTTGCTTTATCATTAGATCTATACTTTCTCTACATCCATAAGATCTCACATATTAACGAATCTAAAGTTTTTGAAACTAACGTAAAATCGGCAAAACTATTCAACCCCCTTCTAGTTTTCCACAATTGGCATCAAGAGCTAAGTTTATAAAAGTTTTAAAGTAAAATTGTATTTTAAAACTTTTCGATCACTATGGGTTCGAAAATTATAAGGAAGGGCAATCTATGCAACGACCACCACTACTTGAAACTAATGGTTTTATATATTGGAAAAATAGATTCAAACATATGTGAAATCTAAAGATATTGATCTTTGGTACATTATTGTTGAAGGCGACTTTGAGGCTACCTCAAAAGACGATAAAGGAATTTAGTTAACATACCTCATGATAAACTAAATGATGAAATGAAGAAAAGCTTTCTAAAAATAGTGAAGCAAAATGGTTTTATATAATGCTTTACCGAAAAAGGAATTCGAAAGAATTTCTATGCTTAAAACCTCTAAAGAAATTTGGACTTCTTTAGTTGTAACTCATCAAGGCAACCAACAAGTTAAGAATAATAAAATTGATTTATTTGTTCAACAATATGAACAATTTTCAATATCGGATGAGGAAACTATAGATCATTCTTTTGCTAACTTTAATACTATTATTACATCTTTACAAGCACTTGATGAATCTTTTCTAGCCGTAACCATGTTAGGAGATATCTAAGGGCACTTCCATCAAGTGGAGATCCAAGGTGACGGCGATCAAGAGTCAAAAGATTTGACAATCCTCACCCTCGATGAACTCATAGGCAACCTAAAAGTCTACGAGCTTGTCCTTGCCAAAGACCAAGCCTCAAAGGTAAAAGAGAAACACAAATCTCTTGCCCTTAAAGCCAAAAAGGCTTCAAGCGATGAAGAGAACTCCTCTTCGAGTAGTGACGACGAGGAGTACGCTATGGCGGTAAGTGGACTTTAAAAGTTCTTTAGAAGAAAGGAAGATACGTCAAACAACCATATGACGATAAGAAAGGCTTTCGGAAAAGCAAAGAGGACGAGAAGCCAAAGGATGATCGTACTTGCTTTAAATGTGGGGACCCAAACCACTTTATTAGTAAGTGTCCCAAACAGGATGATCAAAAAGCATTCGTGAGCGCCACGTGGGGAATGAGCGACGAGGAGGACGAAGAAATTTGTCTCATGGCAAATGACGAGGTGTGCTTAAAGGTCGATCTAGACCCCGATGAATGGGTCAAGGATAGCGGTGCACGAGGCACATGACCGCAATAGGATCTATTCTCCACATATGAATCCGTAAATGGAGGTAATGTGGTGTTTGGAAATAGCAAAAGTAGAATCATCGGTAAAGGTACGATTTCTAACAAATCTCTAACCATTAACGATGTGTGTCACGAGAAAACCTAAACTTTAATCTCTTAAGTATAGGACAAATATGTGATAAAAGTGCAATGTACTTTTACCAAACCGTAGTAAGATACTAAAAATGGCATAACCATAGGAAGAGGAATTAGGAAACATGGAGTCTATGTCATTAAAATTGGTAATGAACCTAAAGACAAACTTTGTCTTACCTCTATGGATGATACTTGACCTTATGGCATCAAGATTGGGTCATGCCAATATGCGACTTCTTCAATCGCTATCATCCAAAGATCTAGTAAGAGATCTACCTAAGTTAAAATATGAACATCACTTTTGTGATGCTTGTAATGTAGGAAAACAAGCTCATTCTAGTCATAAAGCTAAAAACATGGTGTCAACAACTAGGTGTCTAGAATTACTACATATGGATTTATTTGGTCCATCCGCTATCCAAAGTTATGGAGGCAACTACTACACTTTGGTCATAGTGGATGACTACTCTAGGTATACATGGACAAAATTTTTAAAGAACAAAATGGAAACCTTTAATTATTTTGAAATATTAAGCAAAAAGATCCAAAGACAACTAGAAGTCCTATAGTGTCCATTAGGACGGATCATGGTAGGAATTCGATAATGAAGTGCAATTTGGAGCCTTTTGTGACGCTAATGGTATTACTCACAACTTCTCGGCCCACGCACTCCACAATCGAATGGGGTAGTAGAAAGAAAGAATAGAACCCTACAAGAAATGAGTCGAACAATGCTTAATGAACAATCCATACCTCAAAAGTTTTGGTGTAATGCCGTTGATACTTCAACGTACATACTCAATCGAGTCTTAATAAGACCAATCTTAGGTAAAACTCCATATGAGTTACTCCGAGGCAAAAAGCCTACGTTAAATCACCTTAGAGTCTTTGGAAGCAAATGTTTTATTCTTAACACTAAAGATTACCTTACAAAATTTGATCCTAAATCAACCAAGGTATCTTTCTAGGTTATTCGCCAAATAGCAAAGCTTACGTCATATTAAACAAAGAAACAATGAAGGTAGAAGAGTCATTAAATATAAAATTTGATGAAAGTCCACCCAAACCCTCTCCACCTCTTGTCGATGACGAGATCATAGAAAGTGATGCTATAGTAATAAAGAAAAAGATAAATGAAGAAGAAGAACCTTTAAATAATGAAATCATAAACATTAAAGAGTCCAAAGATCACCCCGTAGATAAAGTCATAGGAAAGCTAAACGAACGAACATTAAGGTCTCAAGTTCAAAATCAAAGTAGCTTGTTTTGTTTCGTTTCAACCATAGAACCTAGGAATACACAAGAAGCCATAAAAGATGAGAGTTGGGTAATGGCTATGCAAGAAGAACTAAATCAATTCGTGTCTAATGATGTTTGGACGCTTGTCCTCCACCTAGTAATCAAACCATAATAGGAACCAAATGGGTTTATAAAACAAATTAGATGCAAACGGAGTAGTGTCTAGGAACAAGGCTAGACTCGTTGCCCAAGGGTATAACCAACAAGAAGGAATAGACTTTGATGAGACCTATGCCCCGTGGCTAGATTAGAGTCTATAAGAATACTTCTTGCGTATGCTTGTGCTAATGATCTAAAGCTTTATCAAATGGATGTCAAAAGCGCTTTTCTAAATGGTTTCATTAATGAAGAAGTATACGTAGCTCAACCTCCGGCTTCATCGATTTTGAAAACCCAAACATGTATATAAATTAAAGAAAGCCCTTTACGGTCTTAAACAAGCTCCAAAAGCTTGGTATGATAGACTCAAGTCATTTTAATTAAACACAACTATACCATGGGGTTAGTTGACAACACACTTTTACTAAGAAAAGAGAGTCACATATAATCATAGTGCAAATATATGTAGATGATATTATATTCGGATCCACTTGTCAAGACATGTGTGATGATTTCTCTAAAATCATGCATGACGAGTTCGAGATGAGTATGATGGGAGAACTTAGTTTCTTTCTTGGTCTACAAATTAAACAAGTAGAAGATGGTATCTTCTTTAATCAATCTAAATACATAAAGGAGATGTTAAAGAAATTCGGTCTAGAAGAGTCGAAACCAATTAGGACACCAATGTCATCCGACACCAAACTCACAAAAGATGAAGACGGCGAATCCGTAGATAATACTAAATATCGTGGCATGATAGGTAGTCTTCTACCTCACGGCAAGTAGGCCGGATATCATGTTTAGTGTTTGCTTATGTGCTAGGTTTCAAGAAGACCCTAAAATATCACACCTAGAAGCCGTAAAAGGATATTTAGATACATTAAGGGTACAACACAATTAGGATTATGGTATCCTAAGGGCACGGAGTAGAAACAATTGTATATGCAGATTCGACCATGCGGTGATTACGTTGATAGAAAAGTACAAGTGGGTATGTACTTTCATGGGATGTTGTTTAACATCTTGGTTTTCTAAGAAACAAACGGCATTAGCAATATCAACAACCAAGCCGAGTACGTCTCCGCCGCAAAGCATGCCAACAAGCACTATGGATGAAACAAGCGTTAGTCGATCACGACATTCATCTAAGCGACATAGCCATCCTATGTGACAACAAAGGTGCCATCGACTTAAGCAAGAATCCGGTATTGCATTCTCGCACAAAGCATATAGAGATTCGACATCACTTAAGAGACAATGTTCAAAAGGGGAACATCTCTATTGAGAAGGTAGCATCCGAAGACAACATAGCCGACGTCCTCACCAAACCGTTGAAGCGGGAACAATTCAACCTACTTGCCTTGGTCTTGGTCTAATGGAACAAACGTCAGAACTTATTTGACTCTACAAGGTATGTAAACACTAGCCTTCTTCTTTCTCGAGTCTAGGATCTCTATTTCACGCACAACTCACAAACAATACGGAATTTTCAAAACCCAAGATAAGTTTTCGACTTATAGCTTTTTTTTTTTTTTTTCAAACACATACACATTTTCAAAGAAAAACTCTTTTCAAAATGTTTTCTAAAAGAATGATACCTTCCCAGATCAATTTCACAAAAGCAATTTCTCACGCCTAGGACAAATCGCTTTTCATTATTAATACAAAGTAAAACCCGCTTTCATTGCATCTCATGTCTTTTGAATGCTAAAGGGACACATAACTAATATGTGTTTTCGGGTACATTCATTTAAGCAACAATGAATTAGAGCATTGATAACACTCAATTACGTACTTATGTACTAAATATGTGTTTTCGGGTTATCTCAATAGGATGCTTTTTCTACTTCTAGTTTATTTTTCTTTTTCCTTTTAGAGGTCGAGATAACCGCAACTCCAAATAGTTTGCATATAGGCACACAATAGGCAAAAATGTTTCCAAAAGGAAAATTTTGTGTCGCTCGAATCACTGGACCCACGGATCCCAACCTTCATGCCGGACGGATCCTCAAGGAAGGATCCGTGGGATCCGTGAGATGAAGTCGCTTTTACCTTCTATTTTTCTCACTTTGGATGAAAAATCCACATTTGTTTTATTTTTTGAGTATGCTCTTTAATGCTTGTGTTCTCATGATCACATGCCTTAAATTCATATCTAATCATTAGATTTTAATCCACATTTTGGGTCAAGCATTCATTACAATGCTTTGTTTTTCTATATATAGAACTCCCAAAATGCTTGCATAATCCATCTCATCCTCACAAACACAATACACCATGTCATCCACAAACCCTTTAGATGAATCACCTAGTACAAACAATCATCTTCATGATACCCAAACCTTTGTACTACCACCATCCAAAATACCACAATCAAACTCTAGGATATCCGCACGGATTAGTATCCGATCTTGTTGCTTAGCAAAACCAACCTCAAATGGTTCTTCCTCAACAAACAACTCACCACAAGATGCTTCCTTTATAGCACCTCCTCATCACCAACAAGTACACCAACTTCATCACCACCTAAAGTCACTCTTTGGAACTCCTTAAGACTCCAACAAGATCTAAACAACCTAAACAAAAAGAAATAGTCTTTTCAACACCCCCACATCTCCAAATACTATTTTTCAAGATCTTGAAACATCACCACCATTAGCTCCCATCACATTACAAGAACATCTAGGTTCTTTTCCACCACCATTTACAAACATTCCGGATGTTGATCCATATTTTCCTATTTTTCCACCACATCTTCCGCATAACTCAAATCAAAACAACCCGGAAAACTTCCGCACTCATTACCCACATCATTTACATTTTGAACATTGTCAATCCACTAGGGAAATCGCAATAGAAGTTAGGGAAGAAATGCGTTTCATACTCAACCTCATCCTTGATCGCATCAATACCATCACTCATCAAAACCTCCATCCATAAGCTTATGCAAGCATGGAAGGAATCACAACTACTATTTTCTATTTTTAGTATTTTTTTTCTTAGTCATTTTCAAGAACAAGTCTTGTTCTTATTGTTACATGCTTGTACGTGGCATAAATACCACTACAATTTGTTGTTTTATTAAAAGGGCTTGTTTACATGCCTTGGCTCCCAATCTTGATTCTCGTCAATCACAAGATTATTTAAGCATGTTACTAACCTTTCTTTTTGTAGGATTTTATTTTTCTTCACTTGACGCCCAAACAAGGGGAGCTACCGTCAAGGGGAGCTAGCTATTATGTTTATTTCTTCCAGGGTTAACTTTTGTTTCGACAAAAGGGGAGAAGAAGTAAAACTTAGGGCTTTCAAAAATTACATCTATTCTTAAGTTTTACTCATCATAACATTATGTTTTGTCATCAACAAAAGGGGAGATTGTTAATACAAATAAACCGTAAAAACGCTTATTAATATTTTGCGATCTCTTTGTGTTTTGTTGATAACAAATATAATGTTATCTTAAGTATAATTATAAGGATACATGTTATTTTTGTAAAGCATTTACATATAGCCATTTAAATACAAAATGTAGTAATTAAGCATTTGTTGTAATAGTTTATTAGGATGGGTAAAACCATAACCCATGGACCATAACCCATGGATCTTAACCCATACCCAAGTTGGCTAGATACAATGTATACTTAGATACATTGAATCTAAAGAAAACCCATGGACCAACCCATAACCCATGACCCATAACCAAAAACCCATGGGCAAAGAGGAGCGTTCCACGGATCCCTAGGATTACACTAGATGGATCCCAGTGGAAGGGATCCGTGGGATCCGGGAACAAGTGAAGATTTTTGCCTATAAATAGAGAGCCATTTCTTCATTCTAACTCACCCTCTTCTTACTAAATCTCTCAAACACTCTCATTCTCTTCTAACATATAGATCACTTGATCTAGAGAGTTGTTCTTCTTTCTTTCTATTGTGATCCTCATATAGGTCCTTCTCTAAGGCGAGATCACGAGCATTCTACAAGTCATCCAAGCAAGGGTCCTTGATTGATTTGTCACTCCGCAAGATTTCAGTAGCGAAGATCTTGTATTTGATATTTCACATATTTGTTGTGTAATAGTCGTGTTGGTTTGGTCCACCGTGTTACGGACTCGGTATCTAGCTTTGTACCGAAAAAGTGTAAGCAACGTTGTGAAGGCTTCTCCGCCAAGTGAAGGAGTTTGTTGACATAGTGCTTGAACTCGAGTAGGTGACTCGGGAGTGGAGTAGGCAAGGAAGGTGTCCTTGTAGCCGAACCACTATACATCGGTTGTGTCTTTTCTTTCCTTCGCTTTACTTTATTTACTTGCTTTATCATTAGATCTATACTTCTCTACATCCATAAGATCTCACATATTAACGAATCTAAAGTTTTTGAAACTAACGTAAAATCGGCAAAACTATTCAACCCCCTTCTAGTTTTCCACGAGAGTTTCTCACTTACGGGTTATCAACGTCAGAGAGAACTCCGGTCTTATTGAAGGATTGACGGTACTCTTTAAATTATTTCATTGATTGGCATCTGGATAATGTGATTTGTATATTAACTATGTCTTGTGCACACCGAATAAATTATACAACCTGTACTTGTAATGAAAGGACCACGTGGTACACATCGTGCCACAATCCTATAAAAGGACCGAAAGCTTCTTACTTTTGAGTAAAACTTATCAAAACTTTCATTTTCAAAGTTTTGCTCAAAAGAACAAGTACTTCCCCTTATGTTTTCAAAACCTCAAAAGTTAGCATTACTTGTTGAGGGGAGTATTTGCTAAAATCTTTGTTCACAAAACGTTCTTCGTGGAAATCTTCCCACAAAACTCGAAATGGTCATATTCGATATCAAAATTTCATCAAAAATAACATTTATATGCCATTTTGAGGGGAGAAAATTGTGTGATACAAATATGTTGTAAATATGATGGAATCTTCATGTGCTAAGACTTAACCCATGAATTGACGAGATCCGATCATCATACATCAAAAGATTTGTCTTTCAAGACTTATCCGAGTAGATTGTACCTCTTCGAGAAACTCTTGATAGCCATGAACTTTGTGGGTTTGACAACCTTTTCAAGGTTTGTCCACACCTTCAAGGTAGTTATTAGAGCTAGTTGTCACCTAAAGATGACAATGCAACTCTTTAACTATACAACGTAATCGTGTCTCGCGAGGAATTGTCTATCTTGAGTCGATCAATTCAAAAGTGCGAGCTCTTCCCTCACCGTGCAGATTTCTGTCAAAATACTTAAGCACGTGTGGAGGGGGAGTATTTCTGAAAATACAAAACTCTTGAAGTGTTACAAAATGCTTTCACTCATAAACACTTTGAGATATTTTCGTGAAAATGGTTTTATGGGAACGTAGGATAGTCATGGAGTTATAAGGTGACTAAGGTTAGGAATAACCGTCCTATGATCCGCCAGAGCCGGAGGGATCTACCCAAGGACACTTCCAATAGTTAGAATTTAGAAGTCCTTAGGTATGATTACAAAAAGGAGAAAATGAGAATCGAAGAAAGAAGGAGTTGAAGAACTAAAAAGAAAAGTAAAGAAAATGGTGAAAAGAAATAGCCCTCCAAATTATTCAACTTAGGGCAGACACCGGGTTCAACACATATGCTACTGGTTGTCACTAGATGACCTCGGTATTGAAGATTAAAGTCGTCATAGACCCACTGACGCATGCACTAAACCTTCTTAGCCACTCAAGTTTCTCTCAACAGAAGCTTGTTTCATTCTCACAGGGAACCCTACGTAAACGATCGCCTTTCTCTTAGAGATTGCGGTATTGAAGAAGGAGACCTCTCCTAGTCTCCGCTCGGGAAAACAAAGTGCACTATTGAGTCTAGAGCCACGATATTCATTAAAAGATCTCTTAGGAACACTTGACATTTCATCACTTGTCGCTCAACCTTAAGGACGCAAGTGATACAATTCTAGAGTCCTACACAATTGTGATCCTCGGTGATTGAATGGAAACTCCGCCGTGGTCAACATTAAACACCTCGACAAAGAAGTCGCTTTGGTAACTCCTTGTGGGTTACGCTTAGTGTTGTCTCAAACGGTCTGATCGTGGGGTGATCGCCGGTGTACCTTAGCGACTCACCGAATCTGTAGGTGTACTTGGTACATCGTGTTATCCTACTTGAGGGACTCGGTTCAGAACAACCTTTGCTAGAATTAGAGATGTGTTTTCACACTATGTTGTTAACACGCTCGAAGTTCGAACTTGTAAGTGCTGGAAATCCCACTAATGAGATTCTTTTCAAGAATTGAGTCCTGAAGATGTGGGTCATTACTTGAACTTGTTCAATGTAATGCCAACTATCCCTTATGGGATTTGGACGGTTGATTCGCCCGACCAAGGTGATTGGAATCAAGACATTCATCAGAAGAACAATCGTAGTGGTCAATTCTCTAAGAAACGACCACAGTGATCGATTGGTGTTTACCACTAACCCATTCTTATGTTTTCTTCTTATGGATGCTCCTGGGAGATGATCGTGCTGATTCTCCACATGCTCATACCAACAACAACTAGTTCTCTCAAAAGGCAACACAAAAGTCAGAATGATTCTTTCTCAAAGCCAAAGAATCTACAAAGAAATCCAACGTCAAAGAGTGTGTGAGCATGTTGGAGAAAGACGTGGAGACACCTGAGCAATGAAGCGGACCTGATGCAGACAACAACAACATAACATCACCATATCCACACCAGAACAAAGATAAAGAAGACGTCAAAGCTGAAAACTTCAAAAGAAACAAGATCCTCAAACTGAGGAAATTGTTGAAATCAAGACACTTCTTCTCACAAGAAAGAGGAATGTCAGAAGACGTCAAAGCAACTTCTATTACATCAACACCAACAACTCATCCAAGATTGCTGGAGTCATCATTTACTTACTAACACTTAGGGGGAGATTGTTGGAATCACTCCTAACTTGTATTTCAAGTGTTAGTAATTAATATGTAATAGGTTGCTTAAACTAGGCTTTTATGTTAGTTATTAATGGCAAGGCTTATGTAGAAAGCCCATAAGCCTTGATCCAAGCCCAATAATGAAGGAAGGGACTATACATGTTGCCCAAGTTCCTTCCCTATAAATACTACATGTAAACCTTCCTTTGAAGGTTGGTTGTTCACTTCTTAATACCTACGCATAACCTTTCCATATTGTCGTGTGTTTTATGTGTTCAACCAATCACTTTCTTTCCCATTTCTTACATATTGATTCTTGTGTTAACTTATGGTGACCTAACAAAGCATAAAGTGACCGACAACGATAGCAACATAACAGGCTTGAAGGCTCATGACTGTCACATAATGAAGCAACGGTTACTTCCTGCTGGACTTCAAAATTACTTGAAGGACCAAACCACCGCAACACCAATAATCGAGCTTTGTTCATTCTTCAAACAAATATGCGCTCGAACTTTGATGGTGGATGACATGTTGAAAGCTAGAGAACAAGCGATCATTATTTTGTGCGGTTTGAGCAAATATATCCTCTAGCTTTTTGAAATTATGATTCACTTGGTTATTCATCTAGGAAGAGGCTATTGAAGGCGGTCCTGTTTACATGAGGTAGATGTATCCATTTGAAAGATACATGAAAAAGCTCAAAAATTATGTCGAAATAAAGCTAAGCTCGAAGGTTCAATAGCGGAGGGTTATATTCTTGATGAAGCATTAACTTCTTCGCATTATTTTCGGGTGTTGAGGCGAGATTTAATCGTCTGACCGGAATGAAGACGGTCCAAGCCCAACAAGTCGATTTGAGGTGTTTCGATCGATCGCAAAAGATTGGTAGACTATCATTAGTTCGGTTTCAAGGAGACACAATGAAGCAAGTAGTATGGTACGTACTACACACATGATCATGAAATCGACCGTACATGAGCGAGTACAAGAGGTACTCGTTTTACTTCAAAATTTGTTTTATGTAAGTTGTTATTCGACGACTTATTCTAATATCATGAACATTTACACGGAATTTCCTGGCAGTGATTTGCAAGAAGGATTTCCTCGCTGGTTTGAGATGAAGGTATACTTATTGTATATATTACCCTGTAAAAATAACGACTATTACTCATCTCTATCTATTCTTAACTTTTCATAGATTCGTGAATTAAAAGTAAAGAAGGACCCAAGTTGTACTTACGAGTTATTCGCTTTGGCTTGTGGACCATCATGTCTCGTAGTCTCGATCAACTCTTGCGTAGTCAACGATATGAAGTTTATCGACACCACCGTGATTTACGTCGTTCAACTCAAAACAATGAATTTCAACTCCTAACCACGATGAAGGAATGCATTATGGCCAAATTGAAGAAATTCTCGAGTTTTCATATATTTCATTCAATGTTGTGTTGTTCAAAGTCAAATGGTTCGACACTAATAATAGTAATCGCGTAAAACGATGTTCCTATAGAAACAACATTACGCAAATTAATATATATATATATATATATATATATATATATATATATATATATATATATATATATATATATATATATATATATATATATATATATATATATATATAGTGAGGATCACGTGCGGATATTTTTTAGTGCGGATGTGCGGATGTACCTCATCCGTTGATTTTTTTTCATTTAGCGGTGAGATTTGACCAAATTCATCCCTTTTTTCTCTCCGTATATTTTTATTTTTATTAGAATATTCTATTTCCTTATTTTTCTCGACTTTTTTATTTAAATTTTTATACAATGGAATTACGATCGGTATTCTCGTATCGGTCCCGATCTATCGGTACATTTTTCATTAAAAAATTTGTTGAAGGTATTTTTATGATAGTTATTCGATATTAAGGTTTTATTATGATTTTGAGGATAGTTACTCGATATTGCTATTGTTATTCGAGTATTAGTACATTTACACTTTGATGTTTCTATCGTTAGTATTATAGTTATTCGATATTAAGTTTGTTATTCGATATTAGGATAGGTATTCGATATTAAGTTTGTTATCTTGATATGAGGATAGTTATTCGATATTAATGTTATTTTTGTATCTTTTATCAATATCCTTAATATTATAGTTATTCGATATTAATTTCTTTATTTCGATATGTGTATAGTTATTCGATATTAATAATATTAATATGATAGTTATTGTGATATTAAGCTTTTTTCTTATTATGCGTTTTAAAACCGTTTTATATATGTATAGTTATTCGATATCAATAACCTTTATATGATAGTTATTCGATATTAAATCGGTAATATCATATATATGATAGTTATTCGATATTAAATCGGTAATATCATATAATGATAGTTATTGTGATATTAAATCGGTAATATCATATAATGATAATTATTCGATATCAACATATTAATAACGTTAATATGTTGATATTTATTCGATATTAAGCTTTTTTTTTCTTATTATGCGTTTTAAAACCGTTTTATATATGGATAGTTATTCGATATCAATAACCTTTATATGATACTTATTCGATATTAAATCGGTAATATCTTATATATAGTTATTGTGATATTAAATCTGGTAATATCATATAAAGGGTTCTTATTGTGATATTAATCTTTTTGTTATTGTCATATACTTCTAAACATACAATTTCAAACACAAAATTATTATGGCTTGTTGTCCTCCCATTCCCTTGAAGATATGCAAATGTACGTTAAAAACAATGTGAAGAAGATGATGTGGCTCGAAAAATGCTATTATAGACGTTATCAATTTGTTTGAGCATGCAAGGGTAGAGAAGCAACGTATGAGGAAGACTACACGATTTGCAATGATATTACGCTTGAACGAAAATCCGTTATTTAAAAGTTTTGATGGATGAAGACAACAAAGATGAAAATATTTTTCGATATTTTTGGGTGTGTGTTCGAGAAATACAGAACAACATCAATACCAATATTTGGCTCAAGTTAAATCGCTAGACTAGGAAGATTTGGCTCGCATTGAGGAATAATATCGGTCTCCTTTAGGAAGACTTGATTTTATGATTTATGTATTTTGTATTGTT
The DNA here is from genome assembly GCA_022545495.1 of Chrysanthemum lavandulifolium. Taxonomy (NCBI): domain Eukaryota; kingdom Viridiplantae; phylum Streptophyta; class Magnoliopsida; order Asterales; family Asteraceae; genus Chrysanthemum; species Chrysanthemum lavandulifolium. The sequence continues at coordinate 197,094,489 of CM040244.1, forward strand.
AATATTGTTTAATTAGTATTAACAGTAGTAACATTTGTTGCGATGAGGAGTAATGTTTTTTTTTTTTTTGGAGTAACACTTGTTTTTAAGATAGTTATTCGATATTTAAAACGGAATATTATTTTAATAAAACATTTTGTTCAAGTTTATTTTATTTTGTGATGTTTAATGATTTTAATATGATAGTTATTGTGATATTAAAGGTGTGTATATCATTCAATTATATTTCTTGTGATAGGTAAGAAAATAGTTTTTGAATAATAGTTATTTTGATATTAAACTGTTAATATTATTGAATGATAGTTTATTGTGATATTTTATCTAAATATTTGTTCAAGGTAGTTGATGCATGAAGAGAGAAATAATTTCTGCAGCAGTAGTAAGTCGCTGTGATAGTAGCACTTTTCGAGATGCTATTAATATATCTTTCAAGGATAGTCATATTGAGATGCTATTAATAAAATTTGTTGTTGCGTAGCACTTTCAAGTATAGTTCTTGTGATATTTTAAGTAAAGTTGAGTTTTCTATGTTTTTTTTAGGTGATTCAATGAGACAAAATTGTGCAAGCAATGAGTTTGTTGAAGATGAAAATTTGTCGGTGATGTTAATGTTGAAGAGAATGAAGAAGTAAATTCACCGATTTTTTACATCAACTTCAATTCTTATTAAACTGTTGTTGTTAAAACTCTTGTACCGATGGAAGGTACTTTGTTTGATAGTGTTGAAGATGCTTATAAAGCATACAAAGATTATCTTCTTGAAAGTGGTTTTATTGTTCGTAGAGGCCATCAAACTAACGATGGAGGTATTGTTATGAATAAGGAATTTCTTTGCGATAAAGAAGGTACCAAGAAAGTTAAAGTTAAAGAATTTGATAGTTTAAAAGATAATTGTGATGCTAAGTGCGTAAAGAGAATAAGATCGAGTTTAGGACAAATTGCAAAGCTAGAATTTATGTTGTCGATCCGGTGAAAAGTATAGGGTTAAACATTTTCTTTGAAGAGCACAATCATGGTTTTTTTCTCACGAGGATAGACATTTGCAAAAGTCTCATAGGTCTATGAGTTTGGCGCATCAAGATTTTGCTATTAAGGCTTGAACTTAAACATCGGTCCTTGTATGTCATTCAATTTTATCGCAGAGCTTTTGGGAGGATATGAAAATGTTGGTGCTACTAAGATTGATTTTAAGAATATGAGTCGTGACATTTATAGCTATATTGGTAAATATGATGCTCAAATGATTATTGACAAGTTTAGTATTTTGAAAGAAAGAGATGAAAATTTTACGTTCGAGTTTAAGACTAACACCGATGGTCGATTAAGTTGTTTGTTTTGGTCGGATGATACAAGTAAAAGGAATTATGAAGCTTTTGGTGATGTTCTTTCTTTTGATGCTACATACAAAACCAATATGTAAGTTTTATTTTTCTTTCTTTTATTCTTATTTATTTAGTTTTTATTCTTATATATAATATATATATATATATATATATATATATATATATATATATATATATATATATATATATATATATATATATATATATATATATATATATATATTTAGGTACAATATGGTTTTGTGCCTTTTACGGTGTTGATAATCATCAAAAATGTGTAATTTTGCTTGTGGTTTACTTTCGAAAGAAGATGTTGTTTCATATAAGTGGCTACTGCAAGCTTTTCTTAACACTCATATTAAGGAGCCGTACCTTGTTTTAACAGATCAAGATCCTTCAATGTTAATAGCTATACCGGATATGTTTAAAAGCGCTAAACACCGGCTTTGTATGTGGCATATAATGAATAAACTTCCTACCAAGGTATTTATATTTATATTATTATTATTATTATTATTATTATTATTATTATTATTATTATTATTATTATTATTATTATTATTATTATTATTATTATTATTATTTTTTATATAGATCGGTTCTAGTATATGTGAAGAAGGAGGATTTAAGAAACGTCTATGTTCTCTTGTATGGAGGAAAGCGATAAACTGTTGAATTTGTTCGAAATGGGAAGCTTTATTGGATGAATTTGATTTAGATAAGCATAAATGGTTGAATGATATGTTTAACATAAAAGAACGTTGGATCCTCGCTTATTTTAGAGATATCCCAATGAGTGGTTTGATGAAAACTACTTCACGATCCGAAAGTGAAAACTATTTTTTGGTCATAATTCTAATTGGAGTTCTACTCTAGTTCATTTTCTTTTTCGTTATGAAAGTGCCTTAGATCAACAAAGGAATAATCAACGTGTTCTTGATAATAATTCAAGAATTAATAGACCTTCATTGAAAACCAATCATTTAGTTGAACAACATCTTGCAGAATTTTATACTCTTGAAGCATTCTATGTGGTTCAGTGAGATTGTTGCTTCTATTGAGAGTTGTCTTGGGTCTATGAAAACTTGGGTTATGTAAAAGACATTGATAAAGAGTGGTTTGGAGAGTTTAAGGTATTGTCTTTTTAAATAAATAAGTATTGTGAAGATTTTTTTTTTTTTTTTTTAAATTCATTATAAATTGGAGTTAATTCTTTCATTTACTTTTTCGAGTTGATTATGATGAAGGAACTCGTTCGATTAAGCTGTTCTTGTCTACATTTTGAAAGACGTGGTCTGTTATGTCGTCATGCTTTTTATACTCTTAGAGCATATGGTATTAACAAGATTCCTAAACAATATCTTTTAAGACGTTGGAAAAAAGAAGTCGTTGTTTTACCTCTTCTTGGATCTTCTTTTAAAGCAAATGGATCTTCGGTAGTTGTATTTCTAAAATTTATTCTAAAGTGAATTCTATAATCAATCATTGCGGATATGATGAAGAAAAAGCGGGTATATTTTTGAAAGATTGAGCATCTATGAATCGGATTGGAATCATCAACTGTTGCGCGTCTTCGTGAAATAAAGAGGATAGTATATCATCTATGATTGGTATTCCTAAACCCTTTGCTCTTGATGTTTTCCTCCCGATATTGGATCAAATAAGGGTGGCGTTCTTGGTGCAAGATATAAACCTTCTAATAATGATGTTAGATTTAAAGATCCTAAAGAATGTGGGAAAAATTTGAGAAAGTGTAGAATCTGTAACATATTAACAGATCATGATTTCAAGGAATTGTCCAAAGAATCCAGACAGAAACTTCTTAGTGCTAAGAAAGACATTAAGAAGTCGAAACGAACCGGAAAGAAAGTTAAAAGGAAATCAAATAATGCTAATGCTGAGCACGGTACTGAAGAATTTAACTTTAAGGAGTAAGTTAACTTATCGTGTCCGCGTCGGTTTTGTTAAGATTTGAATCTGCATTATTTATTTTTTTTATATTTTTTTTAAAGCTATAAAGTCAAATTTATGTACTGGGATATTATCAATGTTATTTCTTTATATTTTTTTCATTATTTATTTTCATTTTGTTAAGTTGTAATGTTGATTAAGTATTTTATTTTTAAAGTTTATAAAGTGAAATTCATACTACGATATTAAAAATTATGTCTGCGATATTAAAAATTATGTCTTGTGATATTAAAAATTATGTGATTTTTGTTTTAAAATTAATTCATTAAACCATTTTAACACAAAATATGAGTTTGATACAACTCGTTTTTCATCGAAGATAAAGTTAAAACACAAAATATAAAGTTTACAAACATAAATACTAATTTAGTCTTCATCAGAGTTGCAATTATCTTGAGAATCTTTATCTTGTTCTTCTCCTTGATCACCCATCTTTTCAAGTTTTGCTACTTCTTTCTCATATTCTTTTAATGATGGAGATTTCTGATAATCATAGTCATCTTCAGATTCATCAATATACTTTATTCGTTTAAAAATATCACAGTCATCTTCTTCTTCTTCTTCTTCTTCTTCTTCTTCTTCCTCCTCCTCCTCCTCTTCCTCTTCTTTAACTTCATTTTCTTCTTTTTTAACTTCAATTTCTTTTTTAACTTCTTTTTCTTCGTCATTTTCCTTTTTTTCTCGATTATATTGTTTCCTTTTCTTATTGATATTTTTGTTTTCCATTTTTTCTTTTTGTGTTTTTGCTTTATGTGTTTTTTCACAAATTTTTTGTGATATTAAGATATTTATACATAAATTAAAATAATCAAATTGTTTCTTGTGCATGTAATGATTGATTAAACAAACAACTTGACCCGCCTAATTTATTATTACGACTATTGAGGTTTATGAAATTGTATCTTATTAAAATGTTATAAATATCACACAACATAAAAGAATTGATTTAATTAAATATCATAATAAGTTTTAGATTAATTATAATAAGTATAAAAAAATAGATATCAAATAGAGATAAAAAATATTATATTAACAATATTTCGATTAGAAAAGGTTAATTCTAGTAAATTTAATTGAATATGTGATATCGCAATATTTACATGATTAATGTTATTATTTTATTAAATATCATTTTTTTTTTCTTTTTTGTTTTTTTTGTTTTATGTGTTTTTTTCACAAATTTTGCTGTGATATTAAGCTATTTATACATAAATTAATATAAGCAAATTGTTTAGTCTGCATGTAATGATTGATAAAAGAAACAACTTGAGGCACGTAATTTATTATTACGACTATATAATAAAAAGTTAATTCTAGTAAATTTTATTCAATATGTGATATCAGAATATTTACATGATTTTCATGTTACTCCGTATTATTTTATTAAATATCACACTAGATAAAAAAAAAAAAAAATACATAGTCGATGGTTACACCATATCATTAATATTACAAAGTTAAAAGCATCTCTTTTTCCGTCTATATAATGGATTCAAACGATCTCAACGTTGTGGGACAAAATGTTTAAAATTTCGTCATGCACCAAGCCCATCTTCATCAAGTGTCCAAAGTTATCATTGCTTGCGATGTCACCATGTTTCTTTGACAATGTCGTTGGTTGCAATGTTCATTTCACCAAGGCCATCTTCACATTGTAGCCTTGGACGCTTTTTATATTTCGGTAAAATATCTAAGTTTCTTATCAAATAAAAAACCATAGTATATCCTCCAGGATCATGAATAACCAATTGGAAAAAAAATAGTAAATTCAAATACATAATTTTCAGTAAGAACAATTTTTTTTTTTTTTTTTTTTTTTTTGGTGAACTAACTTTGTTATTGAAGTGTAGGATAGATATGGTTGTAATGTTAGGTTTTTATAACAAGTGAAAGTTACTTTTTGATGTGATTGATGGTTTGTAGCTCGAGGCAAAATAATATATTAATATTTTTTGAAATAATGTAAACGAAATGTAAAATAATATATCAATATCTTTTGGTCGAATATCTTGTGATTTGTCAAATCATCACTACATCGAGCTACCAAAATGTCGAGAAATTATCTCGAATAGACGTGAATATTTTTGTAATTGATCATCATTTTGTTTATCAATATAGTATATATATTCAAAATATTATTACAATGAAATTAAAAGATATATACTAAATTTTTGAAACTAGGCTTGATCAATTGTATATTTACGTTAAAATAATATAACTCAATTAAAATTATCTAGTAAATTAAATATAAACAAAATATACTTATAAAAACATAAATTTAAAAAGAATATTAATTAAAACTATATTAAAATTAAATGTTAAGTTGTTGACATAAAGTGATATTTTTGAGTCTCGAGGAGGTACTTTTCAACACTATAATTAATATCGACATGTATGTTAGTGTCTTATACATCTATCTTTCAAATTATTTAATTTCCTGTGATATTAAGAGAATAATATTATAACACGGTACTAAATAAAATTACAGAGATATTAAATTTAATATCACAGTACATCAAAATTATTTATATAGTGAAAATATTTAAAAATAAAATTTTAAAATTAAACATAATATTTGACAAAACATCATTAAATCGAGACATAAAAAATGTCGGAGAAAAATATTGTCAGAGACGCGAAGATTAAAAAAATTAATTGTCAAATTTGATTCTAATTTAAAAAAAATAAAAATAAATATATAATTAATTTTGTTATAATTGTTATTTAACGTAAATATACAATTTACATTCTTAAACTTTAATATTACTTATAAATATTTACTTTAGCCGATATTAGTTTTTCCTTATATTTTTATTTATATATTTTTAATTTTCATCTTAACTATTTATTTTACGTTTTAAATATTTAGAAAACCATCGTATGTCTAACTCTGATATTAAGAAAACCATCGTATATTTGGAAATCTATATTAAATAACTAACTCTGATATTAAGAGACTTTGATATTAACACAATATCATATATTAAATAACTAACTCTGATATTAAGACAATATCATATATTAAACAAACAAAATCTTATATTTGGAAAAATGTTAATATTTTCTATTAGACATTCATTTTAAAAAACTAATTCTCAAATTGGTTTAAACTATGTTTTAGAGAATATCATATATTAAGAGAATTAAATCTGATATTAAGGCAAATATGGTATTGTGTTAATATTAGATTTAATAATCTTAATCTTAATACAATATATGATAATCTCTAAACAATAGTTACTATTAATATCGATTTAATAACAGTATTAAGTTACTTGTTTAATAGTTTGATATTAAATCGATATTAATATTAATAAACAAGAAACTCGATATTAATACAATATTAATATTATTTTAAACAAAACTAACTATTATAAAAAAGATGTTATTTTAATTATCTTTGTAAGAAAAGTTACTATAAATGATGACTAAAAAAGCAATATTAATGAAAACTATATTAAAATTAAATGTAAAACTTTGACATAAATTGATATTTTGAGTCTCGAGGAAGCTCTTTTCATCACTATAAATTGTATGTCGTTGTCTTATACATCTATCCTTTCAACAGAAAATCAAATGTGATATTAAGACAATACTAAATAAAAATAGTGTCATATTAATTTACGGAGATATTAAATTGTTATTAATATTATTATAATTGTTACATTTAATATAAATATACAATTTACAATTTATAATTGTTATTAATATTATTATAATTTTTACAAATATAAATATATAAATATAAATTATATGTTTAGATTCTTTCAATGATTAATTTATTATTTTTCCTCGATATGCAAACCATCAATCACATCAAAAAAGTAATTTACTCTTGTTATAAAACCTATCATTACAACCATATCTGATTCTAAACTTTCGTCACAAAGTTAGTTCATCAAAATAAAAATCTTGAAAAATTATGTATTTGGAAAATTGTTATTCATGATCCGGAGTATATGCTATGGTTTTTATTTGATAAGAAACTTAGATATTTTACCGAAAGTTATATAGATGAAAAAGGGTATTTCAAAGTTGTATAACTTCATTTGAAATTATCTTTTTGTCTATTGTATGTATCTTAACGATGAGTCACGCAAGGCGTACTAAAACTACATGCGGTGAAGGAATTGCATGATCTAATTCGGAAAAATCATTATTGATTTTCTTACGAATGAAGATATCGATGATAGCCGTCACGTAGAAGAAGCCCCAACTACAATACAAAAGTTGGGGACACTTGATGAAGATGGCGTTGGTGCGTGATGAAAGTTTAATTATTTTAACTACCTATGTTTCGCCATGCTCATCGAATGAGCATGAGTAACATATTAGGCATTCGAAGAAAATATTGGTTGTACTACAAACAAGTCGTTTGAAGGACAACCAATATTGGTTAGCTTCTTCTTGGTCCGTCCATAAAATTTGAGCACAAAGGAAGAGAAGGACGATTACAATGCATATAAGAGCACAACTTGGAGAAGATACAAATAACATTTTATTGGTATGCCACTTTGTGCAACATCGTACAACTCCCCAATAACATACCAATAACTAAAACATCCTCCTCATAAAACACCATCGAAATGTTTTGAGTCCTCAAAATGTATGTTTGGCAAAACTAGTAAGTTGTATGTTGTGTATGTTATAAGTCAGAAAGTTATAAGTCAGAAGCGCAAAGCAAAGTTAACATGAGCTACAAGTCGTGTTTTTTTAATAAAAGTGTTTGGTAAATTAGTTGTTAAATGTAATTATAAGATGTAAAATGACATAAAAGGACAAATCTATAATTGTAAATAAATGTTTGGAGGGTATATTAGTAATTTAAAGTTTTAACAACTTATAGACATTTAAAAGCTTCATGAATCGACTTTTTATTTTGGAGCTATTTGTTTGAAATAAAAGCTTGTAGCTAATGCATCCAAACAAAGCTACTTAGTTTTAGGAGATTATTTTATACCACTAATAGCTCACTCCAAAAGTCTCACAAACACCCCACATAAAAAAAATGGTTTGAACAATTGCATTGGCTGAAAAACGTTTGGCTCATGGATAACAAGATGATCTGGTATGGCTGGCACACGAATGGCATGCATTTGGCACACCAATAGCACCCCATACATTGTGCTCTTAGAAATAATATTATTCAAAAGAAATCATGTAATATATAACTTTGTAATATTAATTATATAGCGGAATCATCATCTATGTATTTTTTTTTTTTTTTTTTTTGAAATAACGTTAATCATGTTGAAAAATATACTTGATAAATTATATTAAGAATATTGTTAATTTAATTTTTTTTATCTAATATGATATGTATTTTTTAAATATAAAAATTTGATTTTGATTTTGATTTTTTATCTATGGTGATATTAACATATTTAATTAATTTTTATATTTAACATAATTAATATCAATGTCGAGGAAGTAATGTTCAAGACTATAAGAGCACTAAGTTAATAAATATCTGACATATATGTCAGAGATATTTAGTTACTTCTTTCTCATATCTTTTGTTTATGATATTAAGTTATTGAGATATTAAATATAATATCACAGTACATCAAAATTATTTATATAGTAAATATTTAAAAATAAATTTGTAAATTAGACATATTTGTTAAAATAAATATTGCAAAATCATTGTGATATTAAGACAAAATATTATAAACAAATTTTTATTGCAAATATTTAAGTCTTTGTTTTTCATAATCAAAAAATCATAACCTCGAGACACAAAATTTCTTTTTTTAATATCATGTTGTTTTAAAGAAAAAATTAATATCATAGTTAGTTGTTATAATAAACTTAGATAAAATAATATATGATATTTTAGAATATTGACATATCTTTATTTATTTATTTATTTATTTTTATTTTTTTGACATTTTTTATTATATGATATTGTATTAATATCAGAGTTAGTTGTTTTAATATATCATATTCCTCTTTAATATCATAATAATGATATTAAAGAGCAATATCATATATTAAAAGTTGTGTTTGCTGTAAGTATAAGTAAAAGTGAATCAGATAAAAGTCTAACTATAATAAACAAATAAATGTAATTATTAAGTTTTTGTCTTTCCTAACACATACTTTTACAAAGTCTAAAGAAGAAGCGCATACAAACGAAATAAAATTTAATATTTTGTATGTTTTATGACGTTACATATTAATATTTCCTTTAATATCAGAGTCAGTTTGCTTATGACGTATATATATTCGAGTATCTGTTTGTTAAGTAATTTTCAACAGAGATATTTCTCAGATACTATTTATAGTTATTAAAGATTCCTCGAGACGTAAAATACCGATAATCTTTAAAGTTGCTTTTGACAATTTAAAAATTAAATATTTAAAAATTAAATATAACACTTATTTTTTAAATTAATATTTAACTACTAAAATTTTTAACAAATTTAAATTTAAAATTTAACATTTATTATGTCAATATATTATTACAATCATATTATTAACTTACTTAATTACTACTTTGATATTATGTCAATAATAATTGTAGTGATAAACTATTACTCGATATTATTAACTTACTTAATTACTACTCGATATTATTAACTTACTCGATACAAAGGTCGCTTTTCTTATTTTTGAAAACTTTAATTGAAAATTTAACGCATTTTTAAGTTGGAGGGTTTATTTGCAATAAAAAGTCTATTCGATTACAATATAAATAAGTCTATTCGGTTACAATAAGATACCATCTCGCTCTAACCCTAATCATCCTCAAAATGTCTCAAACTCCAATTATCAATGAACTCAAAACGTTTTGGAACTAATCAACTACATAACTTGTTCAAGTGTTTATTTAATCAAGAAGTTCTGAGATGAAGAAGGATTATTCGGTGGCTTGGCGGCGCGAGAACCGAGTTGGTTACTAAGGTTGAAAAGCGTCTGAGGCAATGACTGAGGTATTGTCTCTTAATTTCGATGAAGAAGAAGCTGCGGATAAGATCTATGACTCCCTGAATGACATTCAGGTCATGGAGCATCAATTGTTGGATTCGCTTGTTGGCATTTTGATTGATATGCGTGCAATTGTCAATAAAAAGAAGGAGCATATCACCAAGATGGAGAAGTTTGAAGATGGAGAAGATGAAGAAGACGGAGAAGATGAAGAAGATGATGGAGAAGATGAAGATGAAGAAGTTTGAAGATGGGGGGTTTGGCTGTTTAAATCTTTTGTTTTAATGATCTTTTGTAGTTTGGGTTGTTGCTTTGTTTGTTGGTTGTTCTAGAAGTTTTATGCAATTTCAGTATTATGTAGTGCGAATTTATGGTTTAAAATTTATAATTCAAGTATATATTAAAGTTAAACATCAAAAACTAACATTTAGTTGTTAGGCATCTCACAATGGTTAAAGCAGAGGGCTAAACTAAACTATGATATTTGAAATCAGAGGCCTAATTCGATATCAACGAATATCATATATTATTATTATGTTTAACATCATTTAATAACTCGATATTAAGGCAATATATATTAAGACAACTAAACTATGATATTTAAGATAATATTAATATGTATACGTCATAGGCGACTATGATATCAACAGAATATCATATATTAAAACAACTAACTATGATATTAAAGACAATATAAATATGTATATCGTCATAGAGCATCTCACAATGGTTAAATAGTCATAAGCGAAATAAAACACATCATAACCCCGATAAACATCATAACTTAAGTAAAATTATTTAAGTAATTTATATATATTAAGACATCATAACTTCGATATTAAGATAATATTAATATGTATACGTCATAGGTCTAACTCGATATTAATGAGAATATCATATATTAAAACAACTAACTCGATATTAAAGACTATATAAATATGTATACGTCATAGAGCATCTCACAATGGTTAAACAATCATAAGCGAAATAAAACATCATAAATCGATAAACATCATAACTAATTAAAATATTAAGTAATTTAAATATATTAAGACATCATAACTCGATATTAATATTTTTCTTTTCAAACATTCGATATTAAGTCAAATGCTTAAGACTTATCTGGTTTCATTTTTTTCCTACAAATAGTATTTAACACACTTGCAGATCTTTTCAATCCTGAGCTAGAGCTTTCTTTATCGAGTACCTCCACTGTTTCTTTTTTATGTCCCTCTATATCTATTTCTTCCTTAGCTGTCTTATACATCTTCTCAACTTGATCATCTGGTATATGAGACAATTGATTCTTTGTGCAACCCTTTATATTCTTTAAATAAGTTTCATGAAACATTCTTCTTTGCTTGATGGGTGGTGCGAGTGCTTCTTCTTAAGTCTCTCAAAGAACATATAAGTTCCTTCTTTCTTCCATGTACCTCTTTAACCATTCATTTTTTCCTCGATAGTGTACATTTGCATGTCTTTTCGAGTTTGCTTGTTAGCAAGCACCATATGTGCATCACATTGAACCCTTTCCTCATCCCAAGCAACTACTAATGCTAATGTTTTAGCTTGTTTCTCAGCATCTTTTCTTTGTTTTTCAAGAAACTTTTGATTCTCTGCTTCATATGTAGCACCTAATTCACGAGCCAGTTTAGAATCTTCTTCAAATGTAGCACCTAATTCCTCAGGTATCTCAAGATCAGTATCTTCAACAAGTTTTCCTTTACCCTTGTTTATATCTTGTGTTGATGATTCTATAGCCCTAACAGGTGTTAAAGAAGGCTGTTGGATACTAATACCCTTAACAATTGGTTTTGATTTCTTCAAATCAATCATCACCTCTGCGACACTAGAAATAGTTTTATGGCCTCAATGACACTTTCTTCAACAACTGTGTATATTCAATCGCTTTACTTTGGTGCTCCAAAACTACTTCTTTACCCATTTTATTCACTACTACAAAGTCATTCTTATCACCAAACTTTACGCCTCTGCTAAACTTTTCGAAACTTGTTTTGACCATTCTCCTTCAAACTTGCTTCATAAGCGGTAGAAATATGAGCAAGAGGAACATTTTCTTTAGCGATACTTTCATCCGCTGCAATTTCGTCAAAAACTTTTGAAGATTCTATCCACTCGTCTGCATATTTTATCAAACTTTCTTTATGCATATTAATATCATGCAAGAAGATCTTTGTTATATACCTACTTCTCAACACATCCAAATTGAATTTGACGATTTCGGTCATTTTCTTTTAAAAGACCATTTCCCATTGTTTGTCTTGATCCTCATAAAGTTCCATATGAATCATTGTATATAATCCACAATTAACTTTATCTTTCCTAGTTCTCCATTTTAGTGGAAGTACTTGACCTTTGAATCCAAAGAAAAGTTCAATTTTCGGAGGATTGTGATGAAGCAAATAGGATGTTAACAGACTTTTACGTAAAAATAAGAAATTAATGAGAACAACACAAAAATATAATGTTGTCTAAAATTACAATCATAATCAAAAAATAAAGCAATTCTTACCACATAATCAAAAACATGCTTGTATTTATCATCATATGAAGCATCGACTTCATTGTTGTCTAAAATTACAAAGACGACCATTTGTAATGTTGAAAACTATTACATAATAGTGCTCATATGCAAGAATTGGAAAGAAGACCTATTAAAAGTGAAATTAACATTAAATAAACATGATTATTAGTAATAGAGTACATCAAAAAAAAAGCGATTAAAAAATTAATGTCAATATTACCGGTTCAATTTTCTCCATTGACATAGCTTTTTTCATTTTGAAACCGATCTTCAACATAGCTTGAAACATTTGAGAATGGCCTTTCATATCTCTTTCATATTCATCCGGATCTTTTGGCTATTAAAACAAAAACAAAGTGCAAACTTACAAAAACATATTTGTGTATAATAGAAGAAAAATTAAACATAAGTAAATAAAATAATAAAAGTTTTGAAAATGTTAACTTACAATGATCTTTGTTTTGAAGTAATGTCTAAAACTTTTAAAGTATCCTTTCTTAATTTTTCTTCAAAATTTAGGATCTTGACAAAGTTATCGATTACTTCACGTTCGATCTCTCGTCTCGAAGCAAGACACTTGATATGAATTCTTAAAAGACTATTTACTTTCCCATATCTCGAAAATCTCCTCCTGTATAGGAACATATAGAAATTATATGGTAGCATATAGGAATTAGATGTGAAAATTAAAAATAAATTTTTAGTTTTACAAGAATAGTTTAAAGAACTTACATAACATCTTTCTCTGTATCGGATAGAATCATTTTCGGAATAGTTTTTCCACCGTGATTTGAATTCGGTATAGTCTCAACTCTTTTGTTCATATATGGAGATTCGAAAATGATGCATGATGTTTTCTTGCTTTATTAACTTTTTATCGAAGTAGAACTCTCGTAAAAGTGTCTTGAAACCTCGAATATGATCTTGCTTTGGTTAAAGTGTCTTGAGGTGCTTGAAGATTGGTTGGATTTGTTTGAACGATTGTCAACAATGTAGTTGTCGGTTTCCTTGTTTAGACGTTCTTCTTGACCTTGGCCTGTTCTTCTTGACCCTCTTTATTTTCATTCTCTCTGCAGTCTCCAAAACATCATCATCTCGTAACTCTTCCATTCTTATCATAACTATCGTATGCGATATCTAACATCGATCATCTTCATTTTGCTCTTCTTCAATTGGTTGTTCATCAAGAGAAACATCAACGATGAAGTGAATGTCTACTAGCAACACTTTCTTTTTAGTAGCAAGACATTTGTCTTCTTGGTTTCTAACATCTCAACATCTTCACCTTTCTCCTCTTCAATTGGTTGTACACCATCTTCACCAATTTTATCCGGTACATCGTCAATTTCTTTGAAATCTTTTCCATTTCCTTCAACAGATATATCTAAATTTGTCTTGGCATTGTCACTTTCTTTCAACGATTGTTTTGAAAAATCCTACGCAAACTTTGTTTATCAAGAGAAACATCAAGTAGGTGAATTTCTACTACCACATCTTCAGTTTCTTTTTACTAGCAACACATTCGTCATCTGCAGGTTTCTAACATATCAACATCTTCACCAATGTTATGCGGTACCTCGTTAATTTCATTGAAATCTTTTCCAGTTCCTTCAACGGATATATCAAAATTTGTCTTGGTATGGTCACTTTCTTTCAAACTTTGTTCATCAAGAGAAACATCAAGTAGGTTTCTTTTGAGTAGCAACAGATCCATGAGAGGTAAATTTTTACTAGAAGCACGTTCGTCAAAAACATTGGTATATTCAACTGCTTGACTCTCTTGTTCTAAAACAACTTGTTTGCCAAAGTTATTCTTCTCGGTTTCAAAACCGATATTCACATCAATGCAATTTATCCTTTGTGCATTACTAACTTTCTTCAACCTCCTCGTCTAGTTGTTTTGGTCTCTTTACACCTTCCAAATATCTAACTCTCGCTTCAAACTTGATCTCGCATCTTGAGAAGTTGTGATTTGTTGGAGTGCAAGAACATCTTTTGTCAATTTTGTAGAGTTTGCAATCAATTCTTTTATGAGTTCTATACTATCCTCAAAATTTTGGGATTTGTTACCTAGTGTAGAGGTGGATTAATGGAATTGTTATTATGTACAACAAAATCCATCAATTCATTAGTTCCATATGTACCTTCATTACTTTCGGATCGTTACTTTCACGATAGGTGAATCTGAGCCTCCCATATTAGCCATTTTGTTGGGGTTTACACCATCTCCGCAAACAGATGTTTCCTTGGGTTGAGTCTTATTTAGCTTAGTACCCTTTTGTTCGATTTCCTACGGGTATAGGTCTTTTTGTTGTGATGTTGAGTGTAAATTTTTGGATGTAGGGTGTGTATCGACTTCATCATCTCTACATTTGTGGAATGTTTATCATGTTTTGAAAAAGTGGTGTAACACTTCCGGAAAAACCTTTTCCATTTTTTTCATAAAGGTAAAACTTTGTTTGAGAGCTTGGGAGTTTTGTAAATTTGTTTATGAACCTTTTTTTAAAACTTGTTTATCCACAAAATTTGAACAAACCTAGGATACGTAAAGCACTTACTTGTATCATCCAAATTTTTAATCATACCATCAAAAATCATCTTAGAAAATTTAAAATCTTATCACGAGTCAAGCACACTATAGCGAAGCTATAACTGTACTAAACTCATTCCCACCCAGTTGTTTTAGGACTTATACAATGCGGGATGGTATGGATTAGAAATTTCCATTGAGGTGAGAATAGCCTTTTGTAAAATTTTAAAGAATCGTTTTCTTCTCATATCCCATTTTTCAAGACCTTTGAAAATATTTGGGTTTAGCGAGCGATCGACACCATTGTTATCTTCTAGTTTCAAGGAACTTCTAGCGATGATTCGGTGACAATTATCTCTTCATCATCTACTAAAGCTCTAATTTGTACTTCCCTATCTATAGTTACGGACTTAGCAGTTGCCCAAAATTGCTTAATGATCGAAATATATATAGTAGGATTTCTTGATAATGCATACCTTATAGAGCAAGTGTTTAAAAATCAATGATCTCGGCAAATCCTTCCGATTACGGTAATGGTTTTTAAGTAAAGCAACCATATTGTGACTTTCATGAAAGGTTCTTTCCGTCATTTTGAATGAAGGAGTTTCACAAATATTCAATAATTGATGATGAGGAAGAAAGATGAGAATTAGCAAGGGGTTATAAAGAAGGAGATTCACAAAGTTTTGGTACCGCTTATTTTTGGGTTTCGCAATTTGGTCGCAATATAAGAAATAGGGCTTTTTTTTTGGTTCGTGAGTTGCATATAAAAATTTATAGCGGATTACGGATTAGTTTAGTTTTTTTTTTTTTTTTTTTTTTTTTAATTTCTCAAATTTAATTTATTAAAAAATATCAAAAAGAAGATGAAGAAACATAAACATAAACATCAAATCACAAACATAAACATCAAATCACATTAAGCTTGAAAAGACAAACATAAACATCAAATTACATTACAAACATTAAGATCGGAAATAATCATAAGCACAATCTTAAAACACAATAATCCATGACGCGATTATTAATTTGTTTTTTTCAATGGACAATGTCTTGCATCATGATTTGCAACTTTCCCACAAATTCGACACTTCCTTTCATCTTGATTAGCCAATACATTTCCACTAGATGAACACTTTTTTCCATTTAAATATGCATCAAAGAAAAATGCATAAGTGTTAAAATAAAATTAAATAAACTTAGCAATTAAATAAGATACTTTTTTTTTCTTTTTTTTTTTTTTTTTTTACCTTTTTGAATTATAATTCGGATATAGATTATAGTGGAGCCGTGAAGGTAGGTAAACATATATTTGAGAATCAGTATAAGGAAGCCCAAAGTTTATAAAAGCAAAAATTTAAAAAGCCCAAATTGTTTTTAAAGCCCAAAAGATATCAAATGTCAATATTTTTAAACCCAATAAAATATTTTTGTAAGCGTGTCAATAAATGCACAAATATAACACCACCAATAATACAAGTGAAGATCATAAAACAAAGCAGATTTCACAATGTTAAATCAAAGAGATGAATTTGTCGCATATAATGTTAAATCAAAGATTGAATCAACAAAGAATCAAAATGGTAATTTTTACTCCTATATTTTAGTTTTAGTTTGTATCTACTTTACATAACATATAAATTATTGAACTATTAGTGTTAAACATAGAATCAAAGATTTAGCATTATATGACTTTTAGAACATCATGTGATATGTTATGTTTGTATGTTTTGGTGTATCTTTTAGGCGAACACGTAGCGTAGATATATATATATTATGTAAAGAGGCTACTTCCATTTGTTATTCGATATTTTAATATTGTTATTCGATATTAATATGAACTTAATCTAAGTCATCGTTGGAAAATGCTAAATGTAAATTATCATAGTCGAAACTTTCAATGTCTTCTTTGTCCAAATCTTCTTCCACATCCGAAGATCTCTCTTGAATCGATAAACTCCGTGCATTGTCGCAAACTCTTTCGCTTGATTATCTTTTAGTTGTTTATTTCTATCTGTTTGTGCTTCATCCCTTTTTCATCTTCTTTATACATCTCCATTTCGATTGGGTAGTACCAATCGTCGGATACCATAAATATTTTTCCATGACCTTGTTGTTGTTTTCTTCAACAATCTCTACATTGAAAGAACAGAACAATTTTACACTCATTTTTAAATAAAACTTTCCTAATTCACTTTTTTTTAATTATTAAAATTGCAAACCAGTCCTCATACCTTCTTTGATGGTTTTGTTATCCGCTTTTGTTCTTGAATGCATTGTTTTCGAAACAATAAAAACAAAACACTTTGTTTTCATATAAAGAATAAAAATTAAAGTAATAGAAAAATCGATTCAAAAATCATGTTATACTTGTTGTCGTTTCCGTTTTGTTCTTCTTCAAAATCGCATTCGCTTCTTGATCTTTTGTTTGAAGCGGACATAATTTTGTATTGTTCAAATATTCTACAAAGATCACGGTATTTGAGTTGAATATGATGCGGTGGTAAGCTGTTTTGCGGTTGTAGTTTTATAATCATTTTCGGAAAACCAAAAGACTAATAAGTAACCAAAAGACTAATAAGTAACCTTCCATGACACTTATGTTTTGTAGATTAAAACAACAATTATTACATTGCACATATATAAATATCTTTAATGTTATATATTTAGCATGATTTTGTTATTACATTATTGTTATTATGATATTAATATTCTTATTCTAAGTATGAAGATTATTACACTTTGATTTTTCTTATCGTTAGTATGATAGTTATTCGATATTAAGTTTGTTATTCGATATGAAGATTGTTTTGAAGTTGATTGTTATTCGATGTTATTCGATATTAAGTTTGTTATTCGACATTAAGTTTGTTATTACGTTGTCGATATGATGATTTGTTGAAGTTTGTTATTCGATATGAGGGTTGTTATTTTTGATAGTTTTGTTATTTCGATATGACTATTTAATTTTCATATTTGCGACTTATAATATATGTGAATTCAAAAATATGAAGACAGAATGACAAGGAAAAGAATTCAAATGATGAGAAACATAGTCAATTCAACAAGAACTTTTAAAAACAAAAGCAGATTCACTATTCTAAAGATGAAATCGGTGAGTTAGAAGATCCGAAAGGTTGAGTATTAGGAAAGAAAAATTCATATTAATTCAAGGAGAACATCATCAAGGATTATAAATAAAGTAAAATCAATTTCTAGTGATATTGATGTTGAAGATCATGTTTGTGTCAATGAAAGTATACTAACAATCGAACTAGGGATCTCCAAGTCAACTTTTTATCTTCTTTCTAATATGTCGGCAAAGAACGCACTTGTTGTCTCAAAAATGGGATTTAGTTCTTTGCTTGGAATGAAGATTTGTGTTATACCTTCTAGGCTTGGATTTAAAGTCGTTGATTGCTTTGATGAAGATAGTATGACTTTGAACTTGATATGTGGAAACATTGAAATCAAAAGAGAGCAGTTAATGCAATTATGGGATTTCAATGGGCAAGAAAAAATAAATTCTATTAAAAGAGTACGAACAACCAACCCAACTATATTCTCTTGGAGAAACCAGTTTCATCGATTTAAAAATTCGAAAGAGACAAATATTCGTATTCTGAAGTTGTTAATAATATTTTGGATAATGGTAACACCGATCGAATGTTTGTGTTAAACTTTCTTGTTGTCCTTCGAAATGTCTTTTTTACACAGAGTGTAGCTTGCCAAAGATATCATCACTCATTCCAGATTCGATGATGATATCATAAAATTGGATTGGTGTTCATATCTTTTAGATTGTTTGAAAGATAGTAAAAAAATGGAACAAATACGACACAAGTGATGCAAACTATTATTGTGGACCTATCACTTTTCTATCGGTATGATTTTCTTTTATTTTATTTTTATTTTTATATATTATATTTTTTTTTTTTTTTTTTACGGTTGTTGTATCTTTGAATCAATCTACAAACAACAAAAGATAAAAAGGTCGACGTTCTCGCTATTGAATCTTGGACTTGATTTGCTTTATGAGGTTCAAAAGTAGAGCAGACTCTTAAGCGAAGGTTTGATTAATATAACTTTTATATGTATAATACATTTTCTTTTTTAAATTAAGTTTTAAATATATTTGTTATATTCAATACATTGAAGATAAAGGACCGATCAATGCGAATATTAAAGGAAAGAAGGGTGCGAAAAGTTATGAAAGATCTCATACTTATAGGAAAGTTAAAGCTCCTTCAATGGTTTGTTTTTCTAAACTTATGATATTCATTTTTAAAATTTATCTATTTTTTTTTTTTTTTTTTTTTTTTTTTTTTTTTTTTTCGGGATGATTCAAATAAGCCTTTAAAATATTATGTTCCAAATGAAGGTGTAAAAGAATCATTAATCAAATAATGAGTTAGATTCATATATTTCAAGGCCAATGAAAAGACAAAGAATGTTTCGAGCAAGAAAAGCAAAGGAACATCCAAATGGAACATCCAATGATAGTTTAGAAAAGTTTAAATCCAATGATAGTCGCTTTAACGTTTACTTTGTTTGAATTTGTATTTTACTTTTTATTACGTAGTTCTTTTGTTTTGGTGATTATGTTTGAATTTATATTTTGTTATGTTAAGAAGGCGGCTTTACCGTTGAAACACAACCTAGAAGTAGTAACAAATACTAGCGGTAGGAACCAATAAAGCGTGCAGAAGGATCTAATAAACTAGCGCAGTGAGCGATCAATCAATACACTAGCGGTACAAATCCCGGATGTAATATTTTCACATATGAAAAGTTCAAATTCGACGTATACAAAATATTTGTCAAGTCAAAATAATTGCTTCTTCATATATGGTCCTAAACCGATCTAGCTTACTGATTACAAAATAAATATGAGAAGATAGTTAATCCTATAAATACCAAAAATTAAGTAAATAAAAATGAAATATTTCTAATGAATATCAACAAATGTATACATCTCTGTTTATTACAATTACAATGAATCAAAGATATATTCTTTTCAAATTGTTTTTCTATTTTTCCAAAAGTAGAAAATCTCATTTTCATGAACTTTTTCGATTTTATCTTTAGGCGAACTTGTTTTTCTTCGCAGAAAGACTTAAAATTCATTCGATTCGAAATTATTTTTTCTATGAATATTATTATCGAAAGAAGCATTTTAGCGACATATTTTTTCTCAAAGTTTTGATTTGACCTTGTCATTACGGACTTTCATTTTAAATCCGGACTTCCATTCTTCAATACTTTGACCATAGTATGTCTCCATATGTCTCATGGCAAAATTGCACAATCATTCGAATTTTGTCTTGTTCTCCATGGCATTTTAAGTATACTTGGTTTACGAACTTCATATATCGATCTTTTGGATGTTTCTTTCTTTTCAAATACTCATGAGAAGAAGTTTGTCCGAAAAAATAAATAAATTAATTTGAAGGTTACTAATTGCTTTTAGTATAAGTATCAAAGTTAATCTCAAAGGCAGGGGTCAAGTAGGTGTTTAGAAAATCAGTCAAAGTTTCGTTATTCACTTAAAGGAGTGTTTGGTTCGAACCATGTTTTGGGTCAAACAAGTTTTCTACCCAATTTGACTTTTGAAGTCAACTTGTTTTCAGTAGTATAAGTTCAGTTTAAGTAAGTGCAAGTCGATACATTTAGTTTTCATCAAGATTTGAGTAACAAAAAAAAGTGTTTTTCTGTTTTTTTATTGCACATACAATGACAACATTTCTTGTTTCGTGGGCATATTTCGTAGCTTTTAGAAGTTCAAAAAGTATAAAAGTTAGTATTATCAAATCTCTATATGCCATACTTTGTTTGTGTCTAATCTTGTATGCATCATAAATTCTTTTAGCATAGTTGAGGTCGAATTTAAAAGTTGCGATTTCAAATTTCTATCAGCAAAGGCAGTGGGTGTTTCAATCTGCTCTCAGCTTATTTTTTAGCTGTTAACAGCTTATTCTTGGCTCCAAATCAGTTTTTATTAAAGTCACCTATGCTAACTTGATCTTTGCAGCTTGTCCTTGGTTTGGAGGTCCATGTTTCAGCTTATAAATAAGCTCAAACAGAAACCACGATCGGCCTCGCACCGACTGCTGTGACTCAACAGTCACTCCTTTTTTTCATTAGCTTAGTGGTGGTTTGGCTTAGTTTATTTAAGTGGTTAGATGTTTAAGTAGTACATTTAGATTAATTTAAGCTCATTCATAGCTAGCTTATTAGTGTTTATAAACAACCTTAGTACTTAATTCTCACTTAGTAGCTTTAGGAATTCCCTAGTCAGTTTACTTTTGCCTACTGCGTATCTACCCTTAAGTTCATTGTTTTTATTGCTCTTCTAGCGTATTATGGATGTGTAGTTGAAGGGTTAGATTATTTTTGTTTTCATGTAACTTTATTTACTTATTTGGTGCTTATAAGTAAGTTTAAGGGGTGTTTGGTACTGCTGCTTTCAAAAGTATTGGATAAGTTTTAAATTTTTATAGTAGGTTGTTCTAACTGCTTATCTAAAGCTTTTCATGAAAAGAGTTTTCACAAAATGTCTTTGCTTAGACTCGGAGATAAATTTTTCGAAAGCTAACTTGAATCTTAGTCCTAAGTGAAAAAGCCAAAGAAAATCTTTTGATAAAGTTGATTGTTTGTTGCCTGTCCAAACAACGATTGAATAAAATTGTTCAAACGACTTATTGAGATTGTTCGAAAAGAATTTTCACAAAACTTTTACATTTTGCGTGCACCTTGATTTTCCAAAGCGGATCTCGAAAAAAAATGTTTCAAAAAAGGGGTAACTGGTGGGATTCGAACCCACGTCTCCCCACCCAAAGCACATGACCACAAACACAACCCCTCAACCATCTGCGCCCTTGGGACTTGTCTCACAAGATTTGCACAAACAATCCTCTTAACCTTTGAAAAACAGTTTTGCTCATAAGCTATTTTTTAGCTTATTTCTTGCTTATTTTCAATAGCAACCACCATTTTTTTTATTTTTCCTAGAATCAGTAATATCTAAAGTATTTTCTGTAAAATTTTCTGATTTTTCCGAATTGT
The DNA here is from genome assembly GCA_022545495.1 of Chrysanthemum lavandulifolium. NCBI lineage: Eukaryota > Viridiplantae > Streptophyta > Magnoliopsida > Asterales > Asteraceae > Chrysanthemum > Chrysanthemum lavandulifolium. The sequence continues at coordinate 197,116,873 of CM040244.1, forward strand.
TTTAGTATTTTTAATTAATTAATTAGTGTTAAATCGTTTTAATTGTAATAACTAAAATAAAAGTCAAAAATTCCCGGCTTTTTCATAAAATTATTTTTAGTCAAATAGAGCGTAGGAAAATTGATTTCACACCCGTAGCCCTTAAATTGCAAAATTTTTACGTTTATGGCTCGGGTTGTTTGCCGTTTTTTACGTTTTTGCGTTTTAGCACCCTAGGACTTAGTGTAGCTTCGTTTTATCATTTCTTAGGCTTAGTAGTAGTTAGTTTGTAGTTTATTAGGGTTCCCTTTCCTTAATTACCTTCCCGTTCATTAATTTGTAGAAACGTAATTCAAATCAAACAAATCATTAAAACCAATTCAAGTTCAAATCACGAAACTCAACGAATCCTTCCATTCACACCTCGTTGGGACACGACCCGGGAAATCACTTTTCCGGTATCACTTTTATCACACCCGTAAGATTTGGCACGTTAACCCTTTTCCTAAAAGGTTGATTTGTCGGGTTTTACGGTTATTTTGATATACGTTGATATTGTGTTTTTCACCACTCACTTCACAACGAGTCAAATTTTGGCGCGCTACCGGGAGGTGTGTTGCGACAATATCGTGAAGTTTTGCGATTAGTGACTTGAAGAACCTTCCTCGTGAAGTTATTGTTTTATAAAATACAAAATACAAAAATATTTTCTTTTCTTTTGTATATATATGTAAAAGATTAAAAATACAAAAGATTTTCCTTGTTGTTTTAAATAAATAGAAGACACAATCAATATAACATTCTCAATCGAGGTGTTATCATTATAAGTTCGAACAAAAGATTTAAAACTTGCCTTTGTGTCGCTCGTGTTTTGGTTTACTTTTATCGGTTTAACAAACGTGTGAGGGGTATAAGGACGGCTGACATTAAATTGCGGTGAAAAGAGACGGGTTTTAATAAGCTTCACGACCTACAAAGTCTCTCCGCTCCTTTGTGCATTTTACTTATAGAAGTGATCATTTCACGTGGGATTATTGGTTTAAGTTCACTTTGTCGTTTTGCCTCGATATTGTTTTAATTGGATTTGTTATTATAAAACCCAAAAGATTCTTCTTTCCCCATTTTCATAATTCTCTTGTTTCCTCGAGTTACGTCTAGTGCATGCTCGTTCTTCTAGATCATTGAGCCCTTTCGTGATCTAGTAGAAATTCCTATAAGACGTTCTCATAGGCGTCTTGCCCGAATAGTCGAACCCGAGATTCGTACTATTCCAAACAACAATATGGCGAGACGAGCGAACTATGGCGAAATGCTCCGGCACCCACCGAGGGTTATGGAGATGCCATTGTTTTACCACCAATCAATTCGATCACTTTGAATTGAAGACGCATTTGATCCAACTTGTGTCTACAAATCAATTCCACGGGTTTGATCGAGAAGACCCAGATGCACACATCCGTTGGTTTAACAAGTTGACCTCAACTATCAATTACAAGGATGTGCCACAAAAAGTGATCAAACTAATGCTATTCCCGTTCTCACTTGAGGGGCAGCCGGTTTGGTGGAAAAGAACCCCTCGATCCATCGAAACTTGGGAGGATCTTGTTCAAAAGTTTGTCAATTATTTCTTTCCCCATCAAAGACAACTAATCTTAAAATGAAATTTATGGATTTCGTCAAAATTTCGATGAAAACTTTGAGAGGCATGGGAGAGATTCAAAGATCTCCTCGGAAATGCCCCATCATGAATTCACGGAGCTTCAACAAGTTAATATCTTTTATAATGGGTTGAGCAGTAGCGATCAAGATTCTTTGAACGCAACGCGGTGGCAATATCTTGAATCGTAAGCCTAAAGATGTGATTGAGATTTGCGAAATAAAATCAAAAGTTCCTATTTCGCAACAAAGGCAATATTCGAACACTCTGCTTCTTCATCCGGTAACTCTTCCGAGTTAGCCGCTCCGTTAACCGCTCTAACGGACGTCATCCGTTGTATGATGAAAGAGGTAAAGGAAATCAAAAGCGAAATTCATAAACCGGAACCAATCAAAGCCGTGAACAAGGTGTGTGAAACTTGTAGTGGTCCACGCGTATTATGATTGTCAAGCAACCGATGCTTCTTTTACCAAGCTCCGTAGCTTACGTAAACCACAATCAATACCGACCACAAGCGATCCTCAATACCGTGCACCTAGCGGTATGACACCACCAGTTTTCCTCCTGCAAAACCATGGCAATCGAATCGTTTTGTTCCAAATCAAGGACAAAACTTCAATAACTCTCAAAATTTCAATCGAACCGGAACAATTTCAACCAACCATATCAAGCTCCAAATCGGCAAAGTTATCAACAACCTTCTCAAGCTCCCCTACCAAATGACTTCATGAAAATTCTCGAGTCAAGCATTCGTTCAATGCAAACTCGGATCAATAACATGAGAGTTGAGCTAAAAAGGAAATTGATACCACAATGTCTCGGCAGACAAATGAGTTGAAGAATATGATGAGCGGTTTCATGAACATGAATATGAACAAAGCTTCGTCATCTTACGGAGGACTCCCAAGCAATACGGTTCCTAATCCGAATGCCGAGTTGAAAGCCGTCACCACTCGTGAGTGGTAAGGCGCACAATGGACCTTCGACTCCAATGCCTCCTCCACCGGGAGCAATGAGTCAAGTTACCAAGGATACAACGGACAAGGTGCATTTCTTAAGCCCACGGCATCAGACACGTCCCACCTTCGTAGTCAAGCTTTAAGTCCGGAACCGAAGTTCGAAGACAAAGTCGAGCGAAATGACTTCCGTCCCGGCTCAAAAGTCTAGTCGACTTCCTTACCCATCAAGATTGCATGATGAGAAGCTCAAAGACAAAACCAAAGAGCAAATGGAAAAATTTTCCAAATTTTCAATGAAGCGCACTTTGATATAAGCTTCGTTGATGCTCTCGTTCAAATGCCCAAATTTGCATCCACGCTTAAAGGCTTGGCCGAGCAACAAAGATAAGTTATCCGAGATGGCTAAAACCCTCTCAATGAGCAATGCCCATGGTCCTTCTCAAGAAGCTTCCCAAAAGCTTGAAGACCCGGCGGGTTTTAATCCGTGTGATTTCTTGGGGATGGTTCAATGCTCCGCCTTGGCCGATCTTGGCGCTAGCATTAACCTCATGCCACTCTCGGTATGGAAGAAACTCTCTTCCTAAACTTACATCCACTTGTATGACACTCGAGCTAGCGGACCGTACCCAAACTCGTCCACTTGGGATAGCCGGGATGTCGTGGTGAAAGTAGGAAAGTTTCACTTTCCTACCGACTTTGTTGTAGTAGACTTTGATGCGGATCCTAGAGTTCCCTCATCTTGGGAGAGCTTTCTTGAGAATGAGTCGTGCTCTAATTGATGTATTCTTTGAAGAGTTGACCATACGGGTTGACAACGAAGAACTCACGTTTAATATCAACCAGAACTCCAAACCTCTATACAAACATAGTGTTGCCACAATTGATCAAAATCGAAAGAATCAATGCAACACTCTCAAATTTCACGGTTAAGAGGAGTCGCCAAAACGTCTTGAGCTAAAAGCTTTGAAAATCAACCTGGTTCAAACAAATGGTTTGAAAGTTGTACTAAGGAAGTCCAGTGTTCTTGATGACGATGATCTAGAATCGGAGACTTTATCGGAAGTGGTGGAAATTGCTAGCTCTAAGAGCACACCACTTGTCCCACCTCGGAATCGGTTTATCGTATTGAGTTTGTTAACTCGTGAATGAAACCAAACTCTCTTACATTTCATCCGGATTGGATGATGATGTTTACGATCCAATGGAGACATTCTTCCCATTGAAGAACTACTCAAAAATGAGCCATCATCCCTAGTCTTATTATTTCCGACTCTTCCATCCTTCTCTCACTCCGGATGAGGAAGATGACAACTTTTGGAATGAAGTCGATGCCTTTCTTAGTGATGAGTCGATTCAGCGAGGAATTGATAATACTTACTTTGATTCGGAGGAGACATCCTTTTACGGAAAATCATTGATTGAAGAACCGTTTCCAACCCTCCTACCAAAATTCTATTGACAATCACCACACAAACTTCAAGACTAAGCTTAAAAATCTCAAAATGGTGATTTGCTTTTTGCGATGAGGAATGGACTTGCATTCTCATGCATCTTTATTCCATTCTTCACGGATGGTGTGGTTGCTCTTTCCCTTTTCTCTTTCGGAATGAGGACACCATCTTTGACCCGGTATCATCCTTTATAGTTTCTACTATTAACAATACCGCGGTTGTATCTCGTCGGTGTGGAACTTTCGATGTTCATATGTTTATTAACACCGTGAGCGAAAGTCCGATCGAGATTGGTTTTCCACGTTGCTTTCCCAAGAACAAATGAATACGGGTCGAGTCAAGCTAGCGACTCGGGAATCAAAAACAAGAGCACACTATATGGGTTTCACCGTATTTCGACTTATTTCTACTTTCTACCACCCTAGTGTGGGGAGTTGCCCATTGTTGTACATAAGTTTTCTAAAAAAAAAAAAAAAAAAAAATATTCAAATAATGGCGTAGTATTTCCTCTCACGTTCTATGTTTCGGCATAACCGCGGTACTTTGAATATTGAGGGCAATATTCATTTCTAGTGTGGGGGAATTCTCACGAATTTTATCATGTAATTATACCGTGATTCCCCACTTTTGGCCAAATTTTTTTATGGTTATCATCCACCATGTCTAATAAACAAAGGATTGGCTAATCCGAGAGCAAACGACTCTTGGTAAAGATATCTCAAATCCGTTAACGGCTTGCAATTTTCCCAAAATTGTATGGTGTTATTTCACCATATCTTTTATTAGTGAAGAGTTGGCTAGCCCGCAAGTTTATGGCTTGTGGTAAAGGCGATTGGAAAACCATAATTGGTAATCGACTCACCAAAGAGATTTTATCTAAGATTTGGCTAGTCCGAAGCAAACGGCTTACGGTAAAGACAAATCAAAACCGTTGAAAGTCGGTGGTTTGCTCATAATCATATGGTTATCGGTGTACCATAGTTCTTACTTGAACTAAAACATTTGGCTACTCGAGTAATGGCTTTTGGTAAAGAGATTCAAATCCATTATGTTTTCTCAAAAGATTGCTAGGGACTAGCAATGGTTTAGTGTGGGGATTTGATGAGTGCTTATTCACTCATCATTTTATAAAAACCAATAGGTCCTATTTTAAACTTATTAAGTACTTATGACATTAAACAATTTTTTTAATGAATAATATCATTTTAATATTAATGTTTATATTTTTTTTTTTTCTAAATATGTTTTAAAATACTTTTTTATTATCTTTTAAATTTCTTTATATATGATATACTAATTTGATTTTTTAGATAGTAAAAAGACTATAGATTAAAATTTTTAATAAATTTTTAATTACATTAATAAAAATTATAATTTTTAAAAAAAAATTTAAGATATATTAGTTGTCAAATATTTTATTAGTATATATCAAAATTTTACAATTAGTATTATTTTCATTTTTTAAATTATGAAATTTTATTGTTTGGTTAATTTTAATTTTTTTTAATATGTTATTTATTTTAAAGGTGGTCATGCTTTTTGTTTTATTCTCATTTTATTTTTGCACTATAAAGCAGCTAGCTCAAATTAGTAGACTTATTCGAATTCGTAGATGTTAAAATTGGTTGATTTTAATATTTTATAATTGTTAAATAATTTTGCATGTTATAATCTTTAAGATCATGATTTAACAATTACTTTGAGTAATTTAAAATATGCTATTACAAACTAATTCACATGCAATGGCAAGTTTTCAATCTCCTAAATAGGTTTTGATTATTATCTTGACAATATAAACCTTTTTCTTATAACAATTGACTACTTTGACTTTATCTATAGGAAATTTGGGTGACTTCATTTTAAGATATTAATATGTCAATTGTTAGTTTATATATATTTTCAAATGATCATATTAGCTAAACTTTTAATTCATATGATTAATAATATTCAGTTTGACATTTATCTCATAATATTTAATTATTAGATATCAAGATATTGTGATAAAAGATTTATTATAAATCATTATTTTGTAGTATCTAAGAGATTTTGGTAATACTAATTTGTTAGTATAACGTAATGCTAAGTTCAAATAATGTTTATTACATTCACAAATAATTAGAAGTGTTTCCATCAACTTATTCGTATCAATATTTAGAATCATAGTTTTATCTGTGAAATTTCTTGGAAAAATATTGAGAACTTAGTAGTCTTAGATTAAGGTTTGGTCCTAATTTGATCAACTGATATACTCGAAAAGTATTCTCAATGTTTGCTTACTAGATAATTTTAATCCAAACAAGCCAATACCTATACCGTCATACCATCACGTACAACTCCAGTAATAAACCTTTACACCCTTCCATCAACCTTAGCATTACCTCGATACAATACTCACTACAACAAAAATATAACTTTCTTCAAGCTCACAACTAATTTGCAAATTCAATTGCAGTTTTAACAAATGAGTAATGAAAGAAAATGAAGTTATGAATACTAAAGCATTAATGTAGACTTCTAAAAATTTAACGTTTATTATATCAAATTTTCATATATATAAATCATTGTTCAATTCTTGCAAATTTCTGTTACTTATAATTTCAAAACATTTTACTTTTAAAGATGTTACTATGTTATTTTTGTATGATGTAATTATGTGTAATCAATTCAATATCAATAGTCAGAGTGAATATTTGATAGGATGTTAAATTGTTTGCATTAAAAATCTTGACCATTGTTCAAGTTGTATTGTAATATAAAATGTTAATCTTAAAATGATAAGTATGTAATTTTAATATGTATGATTCGGTTTTGGATCTTCAAGTTTAGTCATCAGATTCTTTACTGTTACTCAGCTCTAATATGATGTAGATGATTTCTAGGTATTACATGCTAACCATTGAGTCTCTTGATGATATTTAGAGTTGATTTTTTATGAACTAGTTTGATTCTTATATATTAGATTGCCCAGCATTACTACACTTATTCAGAATCATAATAAATTAAAATCTATTGATCTTTACTCAAATGAAATCTAATCGAATTTCACATAATTAAGAAGAATAGAATACGTTTGAACTGAAGTAAATGGAACTTAAAGAGTTTCATTATATAAATTACTTTTGCTAATTTAAAACTTAAAATCAAATCTTCCTTATGTAGCAATTGCAAATTTTACACCACTTTAGATTCTAGCGGGGTTGAAAGAAAATTGAACTTGGCTACAATTATTGTTCGTTTAATGATATTTTCTATTTGGTTACATTAGCACTTATCACCGATTAAAAATTTTACCAAATCAAAGAGTTCATAAAGTTGCATTTTGAACTTTTGATTTGATTTCAACCTAGGGTTTAGTTGATTAAATTATTTGATGGTCTTAAGGTCAAGAAACGTTTGACATTGGCTTTTGAATTTTAATTTTAGCTTAAGTTAAAAACCATTTGACCGACTAATCTCAATCATTGATTTGAATTGATTTGAAATTGTGAAATCGTTGTATAAAGTTTATTACATACTTAAAGTTTCAAAAAAAGTTTCTTTGGCATTTGTTAAAAATGTTAATATCAAATTAGACAATATATTTCTCATAACCCAAGTTTTATATTTTCAAATAAATATTATTTGGATTTTCAATTACATAATTTTCATCATCAATTTTCTAAAATTTTTTATTTTTTGATTTCAATACCTTTAAAATTAATCAAAATCTACAAAAAATAAGTTTTCACTTATAAATTTAAATATTAAACTAAAAACCTAATTTCCAAAGTTTAGTAAATTTTATAAAAGAATTTAACTTATTTGAATAATTTTAAATCAAAAATAGATATTAAAAATTAAAATAAAATATAACAATATATACTTATTTATTTCTAAGAACATTTACTTCAAAATTTATTCTTTCATTATTTTATGACTATTATAGACAAATAGTATTTCTTAAAATAATTGATATAAAATATTTAGAAATCTTAAAATTAAATGAAGTTCAATTATCTTAACAATAAATTAATTTATAGTAACTATTGATACTTAGTAATAGTAAATAACAAGAGGATCCTATAAAATGGTTACCTTTTATAAATTAAGTAGTTGAGTAATTAAATTTGATTCAAAATTTAAAATCGAAGAATAAAGAAACAAGAAATTTGTTTAAAGTTCCCAAAAAACGCTAGATTTTAACGTTCTAAATCAACCAAAAGAAATATGATATGCAAATTTTTTAAACAACAATGTTTACTTATTATTTGAAAAAAAAAACCTTAATTACATTTTTAATTCAGTGATTCTTTTGTTCTTTCATATTTTTCAATCACTTTAGTCTTAAGACATTTATTCCTTGTCACCATCTTTGATCAATCCTCTTTTGGCTCATCATTCAACAACTTATCTTAGACGATTCTTAACAATGACTTTATCCACCAAGTAATCAAACTCATGTTCCCGATTCTATAACTCAAATCCCATGTTTTAATGGTGGAAGAAATAATCGTATCAATAAATTGCATTGGATCTTTGAACATAAAATGTCAAAGATAAATAATATTTACTAAAATGAAAAAAAAATTAGAAGTAATTACCTAAGGAGTAAAGTCAAATAATTTTTTATTGATCCATTCTTTTTACACTTTAAACAATCATTAAAACACAATTTAAAATCATTATGATAAAAGTCAAAATCTTTTTATACCTTTATTCTAATTATAAGAAATTAAAAAGTAATTTAAAATTTTCCTCTATTTTTGTTTGTCAATCTTTCAAATTTTGTTTCACTTTTTGTATCCTCTCCTATTGCTTTCTCAAGTTTTAAACATTTATTATTTATCTTCGGTCTTGCATACATGGAAAACAAGGATTTCTTTAACTCTTTTTATTAATATCTCTCCAATTTCATTGTTGGTTGATCTAAAGTTTTCACAGTTGGCAATCTAATTTTATTTTTAAATATAATTAATCATTTTTAAACTTTCAGTTACATCCATTTAAGAATGAACATTTAAATAATTGAGTTGGAGATCCTGTTAATTATTTAAATATAATTATTAAACTTTTTTTCATTTTTAATTTATTTTATTCATTTTTTTATATAAATTTATTATTTTTTGCTTATTTCTTACTTTATCTTTGTGGAATAATTTTCATTATATACTATCTATATCTCTATACATTTAATTCTTATCAGTTATAAAAGTAAATTTCTCTATCCACTATCATAAACTTGTATCATCCAGATAATATTAGGTCATCTTTTCTTTATATTGCAAATAAATAAAATCTTCAAAAATAAGTTTTCAATTTTCATAGATTAAGAAAATATAAAAGCAAAAATAATTTTCCATTTTCTTAGTTAAATTTGTAATTTTAGCAATTTAATTAGTTTAAAACAGCTTTTAAATCATAGAAATTAGAATATAACGAAAAATACAAAATTAGTTTTGAAAATTCTCTTTAGTTATTTTAGATTTTCTAAGTCATAATTTCACTTTTCTAGCTTTATTTCATTTTCCTATATTTTAGGTATTATTAATAGGTAAAATAGTTTTAATTAATAATAATTAAATAAATAGTCATAAAAATAATTTTTTTTTCTCAAAATTTTCTTATCATTAGGTTTGTAAAATTTCATTTTATATTTTTAGGATTATATGTTTCAATTTCACATTTTCTTTTGTACGTAGTTTTTATTTTAAATTTATAAAAGAAAATCAAGAAAATCCAATTTTAAAATAGTGATAGCTTATTTAATATAATTTAGCTTTTTAATTTTCTTTAATTTGCATTTAAGCCCTGTAATTTACAAACTTTTTCTTTAGGTATAATTACTCAAAATCCATAAACCTTTCCGCTCAATATCACCCGATCACTATACGTGGTTATTCAATACTGGGACTTAACGACGGGAAACACTAAACTCTCCGGACTTAATTGCTTTGGTCTCAAGTTGTCGGCTTTTATTACTGACCATTCTGTTGATTGTGATAAACCGACCGTTGGGAGCCAATCAATTTCATTATTAAATACCACATGTTTACTAAGAAAATGCAAACTCGTTATTTATTTTAAAATTAATCAAACTTCATTTAATTTTTCAGACCATTAAAAACTACTTCATCTAATAAATTTGTGATGAAAGAAATTGTTTAAAGAAAGAAACCATTCGAAAGGGTAAAGTTTACTTGACTACGAAGAATACATCCAACCAAGATCTCAACAAGAAGCGCCTCTCAATTTCTATGAGGAAGAGCACATATCAAAATTTTGTCTCAAAGATTTTGTAGAATTGGGTTTAAAAGATTTTAATCCTAATATTGCTCTTATACCATCAAACCTAGCTTGGAAAATTTTAAGTTGCTACAATGAAAAGAAAAATCAGGTTTTAAGGAGAAGAAATAAAGATTACAAGAGACTTGGTGCATGAGGTTTTAGGATTTCCAAGGAGATTTAAGAATTAATTTTGTAAAAGATTAAATTACAAGACATAGTTCAATCTTCAATCTTTTGGAAACAATATGTTAACGAAGATGGAAAACTTATGAAACCGCCAGATCTTTTCTATAAACCTCAAGGACTTCATTCGAACGATACGATGATGTTTTCAAGTTAAATTTCATTATTTTGTTGGTCACAATGATTTGTTCAAGGGAGGAGAATCAACATGAGATTTCTACATCACTTTTGATCATTATGATAACATTATCGAGTTGATTGGTGTGGTCTAATGATGGAATCTCTAGATCTAAATCCACCTAATCTAGATACTTCGCAAATAAAGATTGTGGTCCAATAACATTTCTAGTATGTTTTTTTTTTTTTTTTTTTATATATATATTGTTTTTTTAAACAAATATTTGAATTATTTTTCACTTTTGATATTAGATGGTCGTTTAAAGAACCAAATCGAATGAAGATGTCTTGATTGCTCAAGAATTGAGGAAAGTGGATCTGAACATATAAGACTTAAAAAATTTATGAGTTTTTGGAGATCGATTGAGAAGTTAATGATGAAATTGATCAACCAATTTTTGAATCTAGTGATGTTTTACTATTAGAGAATAAAAGAGTGTCAAGATCAATGTCAACATTTGAATTCGAAGTGGAACTAGTAATCTTAAAAGTTTGATTATAACCGCTTTTAAAAACATGATATTTGACTTAAGATGGTTCCATGCAATCCAAGGTTATTTTGAAAACCTTTGGTTATAATTTTTCACACCTTAAATCGATTTAAAAAAAGGCTTATCTGATGTTTAATCCACTCAGGTATAAAAAAATTGCATTTTAAAAAATGTATTTTAAAAAAAATTGAATGATGTCTTTTCTTGAACCTACGTGAACCGATCTTTTTTTCTTATTACAAAAAGATTCTACTCATCAAATCATTTTTCTAAATTTTCAAGAAAAACTTAAAATATTAAAACAAAATAAATAAAAGAATAAAAGTCACCATAATAATTTATGTGATCCCATCTTTAATTTCAATAAAATAAACTCTTTATATCCTTCTAATAAAAATCTTATAGACCGTTTATTCCTCAAATACAAGACAATCAAAAAATATTGCAAAAGATTTTTCCTCATTTTTGTTTGTCTAATCTTTCACAAATTTTGGTTTACTTATTTGATCCTTCTCCAAGCTTGAATGCTTTCCCAAGTTTTAACACATTTATCTTATTTTATTCGATTGGCATACACCGATGAAAACCAAGGATTTCTTTAACTCTTCTTTTGTTATTTTAATATCCTTCCAATGTTTCATTGTATGGTTGATTCATCAAAGTTTTGTACAATGTGCCAATCTACTTGGAAGATATTAATTTTAAATCAAGAAACTAATCCCTTTTTCAAGACTTTCACTTACATCGTTTAAGAACGAAACTTTAAAAATAGTGGAGACCTGCTAAACACTACTTAACCAATTTTGAGAGAACATTACTTAAGTTTCTTGTCTCACTCAACTTTTGTTTAACCTTTGATGAATATTTCAACTTTTGTTTTCTTTATATAAATTCAAAATCATTCTTGGCTTTTTCCTTAATACTTCTTTAGTGCCATATAATATCATCACATCTCATATCTAACATCTCACTACACATCATTTTCTAACTTCACCTATGTTCACCAAGTAAATTCTTCCCTTCACATAACTAATTTAAACTGTATTTCTCATCAAGACTTTATTGTTCTCTCTTCTCATCAGTTCGTCAATTGAATTCTCACATAACGTATAGTTTCAAAAAACTAAAAATTTTCACAATGATATAAAAATTTTAGGATTTATCTTAGTGATAAAAATTAATGAAATCACAAAACAATCAACACTGGCCATGAGAATAAATAAAGAAAAAAAACAAAAAAAAAATAAAAAAAACAAAAAAAATAACAGATCAATGAACGTAAAATTTATTATGGGAAGGATTTTTTAAAATTATATATTTCTTAATAAAAAATAATTAAAAAATACCACATGTTTATAAGAAAATGCAAACTCGTATTTATTTTAAAATTAATCAAACTTCATTTAATTTTTCAGACCATTAAAACTACTTCATCTAATAAATTTGTGATGAAAGAAATTGTTTTAAAGAAAAGAAACCATTCGAGAAGGGTAAAGTTTATTGACTACAAGAATACCAACCAAGATCTCGAACAAGAAGCGCCCTCTCAATTTCTATGAGGCAAGAAAGCACATATCAAAAATTCCTTGTCTCAAAGATTTTGTAGTAATTGGTTTAAAAGATTTTAAATCCTAATATTGCTCTTATACCATCAAACCTAGCTTGGAAAATTTTAAGTTGCTACAATGAAAAGAAAAATCAGGTTTTAAAGGAGAAGAAATAAAGATTACAAGAGACTTGGTGCATGAGGTTTTAGGATTTCCAAAAGGAGATTTAAGAATTAATTTTGTAAAAGATTAAATTAACAAGTAATCAATTTTGGAAAAAGTTACAAATGAAACTTTAACCCAGTTTCAAACTCAGGATATGATAATGATGTTTTCAAGTTAAATTTCATTATTTTGTTGGTCTACAATGATTTGTTCAAGGGGAGGAGAATCAAACATGAGATTTCTACCATCACTTTTGATCATTATGATAACATTATCGATTGATTGGTGTGGTCTAATGATGGAATCTCTAGATCTAAATCCACCTAATCTAGATACATTCGCAAATAAATGATTGTGGTCCAATAACATTTCTACGTATGTTTTTTTTTTTTTTTTTTATATATATTTGGTTTTTTTAAACAAATATTTGAATTATTTTTTCACGCTTTGATATTAGATGGTGTTTAAAAGAACCAAATCGAATGAAGATGTCTTACAGATTGCTCAATGTAATTCGAGGAAAGTGGACGAACATATAAGATTAAAAAATTTTGAGTTTTTGAAGATGATCGGTTTTCTGAGAAGTTAATGATGAAATTGATCAACCAATTTTTGAATCTAGTGATGTTTTACTATTAGAGAATAAAAGAGTGTCAAGATCAATGTCAACATTTGAATTCAATGGAAGTAATCTTAAAAGTTTGATTATACCTTTTAAAAACATAATATTTGATTGTTATAATTCTTTATCTTTTATCGAACAAAATTTGTGAAACTTCAAAACCTATACAATCGAAGTGATAATTCATCATCATCAAGAAAACCATTTTTAATAATCATACTCCAATGAGGATTGAGAATTTTGGGAGTTCATCTTTGTTGGATGTCGCAAATGACCCTTCGCTTTATGATGATGACAATTCCTTCAATTTTGATTATCAAAATGAGGTATTCATTCATTTATAATAATATATTCATTTAGTCATTTATTAATAATATTTTTAACGCGAATAACCGCCCAACCTTTTCATGCGATCGAATTATCGAAGATAACAACTTGAATCATGTTGATGTTCAAGAGGTATTAAATTGTTCAAGAACTTAAATTTTTCTTATGTTATTTTGTTCCAAATAATATTTATACTATTACTTTAAAGCAAGATGAGATGATTAGCAACTTTGAAACTACAAAGCAAAGGGTAGATGCTATACTTGAGATACATATTTAATAAGAAACTTTACATAACTTTTTTTTTTTTTAAGAAATGGATAACTTATCTTAATTTGTTAATTTTTCGAGCTATTTGATCGAAAAGATGTATATCACATTTCATTGCATGATGATATTCTTTCAAAAGATGAAGAAGTTGTTAATCTTAAGAAAGTACTTTTGTCGCTTTAATGAAAAGATGAAAAAAAGAGGAAGTGTGTTAGGATTTGTAGAAGATACAAATGAAGGATGTGCAAAGAAATAATGATAAGATCCATGATGAATCGAGAATAAATATTCAATATTTCACGTGAAGGTACAACCTTAAATTTAAAAGTTTGTTGAAGAAAATGCCTATGGATCTTTCTATTCGATGAAACAAGTTTTCAGAACGCCAAACAATATTTGAACGAAAATGAAGATGATTACACCAATGAATTGGTTATCTTCGAAGAACATGAAGATGGTAATAAAGCAATTCTGACATCGTGGTAAATGTTCACAAAGGATATAATCAAATGATTTTCTAGCTTCTATAGAGGTTAAAGTTGCATGTAAAGTCCATGCATGCTCAGAGTTATTCAACATTCGAGTGAAAATGTTGAATGTCGAAATTTTCTATTGAGCTCTGATCCATCAAATCACTATTTAGATCTTCCCAATAGTAAGCTTCTAAGAATTTCCATATTAATGATACTGTAAATGGATGATTCTCAGCACAAAGCATATGAAGAATTGTCACAGACAAGATGAAATGGTGATATAGCAAGATGAAGGGCTTGTCAAAGAAAATAGTGATTGTGACAAACTAGAAAGACTTTCTATTGTAGTATCCGATACAAATGTTACAAGAAAGTGTCTGTCGACATTTCGAGAGTAATAAGAAAAATGTTTGCTAGTATTGAAAATAGTCATTCTTCAAGTTACGTGAACTCCCAGAATAATTCTACTTGATGTCAGATACTTTGAGTCTTGCTCGTAAGTTCACAGATTGGCCGAACTTAAATGAATGATGCACAAAAGTTTCACTACTGTAAGAATTGTACACACAAGTAATGGTCAATAGAAGATGAAGACTTGTAAAGTAAAATAATTGTTAAAAACATAATTACGCAATAGAAATTCTTTGTAGTTCAGCTAAATTGTTAAAGAACATCGATCTGTTTCACTAGAACATAAGAATGATGTTTGATAGTAGATGATATCTTGTGTAAATTCAAGACTCAAGTTTTTAGGCTCCGAACATGAAAATTGCATAGAATCAAAGATGAATTGTCAATATTGAAACATAATTTTAATAATGTGCGCTTTAATAAAGCTGTTCTAATAAGACTAGATTGTTCTTAATAGATATATTTTCAAAATCATACCAGATGAATAATGTTCATAGAACTATCGTGGTAACAGAAAGTGCGATAGAAATGTAACGATAATTTATGTCATATGAAATCATTTGACAAGATGAAGTAATGTTCAACATCAGTTGAATTCAAGTAAGTTAATCGTACCACTTACACTAGTGATTGTTTAATCAACGTAAGAAGATGTCTTACAAGTAGATGAGATTGGAGATAATCCATAGACTCTTTAGCCGATGATGGATAGTATATGTACATATGAAACAATAAAGTGGTTAAAAAAATGTACAAAATGCTCCTAAATGATAATTTATTCTATACGATGAACATGTATCACATGTAGATACAAATGAAATTGATAGAAAAGTTCGAAATGATTGATAGAAAGTGCAAGCAATGTTATCATAATACATGTTGAAAAGTTATATCACAAGTTTATAGAAGAGTAAAAAGATGTTTACAAATGAATAAAAATTGATGTCTATGAATTTTTGAATATGGTTGAAGAAAATAGAAAAAATTATTCCTTTGAATATTTGGTGAATTTCATGAATGTCATTGTAGTGTCTATTTTGATTACTAAAACAATATCCATGTTCAAATATGATTCATCCAAGAAGTAAAACATTTTGATCAACAATTATGTAATGTAATAAAAGAAGGCTTGTCAAGAAAATATATGTACAAATTAGAAAGATTCTTTTTATCGATAAATTTGTTAAAAATTGCAACTTCTTAACAGTATTAAAATTTGAGAAATATTTACTTTTTGAAATCACTTTAGAAGTAGAATTAATTGAATTAAAGATTGCGATGTAATTTCAATGATAATACGTTAGAATAACTTAATACACGTTTTTCATATGAAAATTAGATGATTATGATTCATATTTTGTGAATATATTATATAATCTACAAAAGATCTTAAATACATCTAAAATTCCATCAAAAGATTAAAGAATCGTGAAATGGAAAAACCCAATATCCAAAGAGTTTTCGAATTGTATTATGATAAGCACTTTCTCAACGGAAGATTAGTTCTTAAAACTCCAAAACCATAAAGCCTACAAGTTTAGGTAGACATTTTATCTCAAATACAATATAAAAACATTCAAATTGAACTTCTGCACTAGTACATTCCAAATATTATTTCCATAGTATATTGTTTAATAATCATATGATGAGACTGAAAGATAGATGAGATGGTATAATTCTGAGAAAGCTATCTTTTTTAATGTTAACATCGAATTATTGAAGTTTCTATACACGGTGATTGTTTAGAAAGTAAGAAAGATGTCTTACAAGTAGATGAGATTGGGATATCTCGAAGACTCGTTAGCCCGATATGCGAGATAGATGATGTCATAGAAACTAATAAAGTGGTTAAAGAAAGTGTTCTTTGAAGAAAATGTTCCTAATGATAATTTTCTCTGCGATGAATCATGTTTGCACGAGGATGAAGATGCCGACAGAAAGTCGAGTTAGAAGACAAAGGAAGTAATGTTATCATAGAATTGGTGCAGCTTTCTACACGGTGATTGTTTAGAAACTAAAAAGATGTCTTACAAGTAGATGAGATTGAGAAACCGAAGACTCTCTTAGGCACGAGATGCGAGATAGATGATGTCATAGAAACTAATAAAGTGATTAAAGAAAGCATTCCTAATGATCATTTTTCTCTGGCGATGAAGCATGTTTACATGAGGATGAAGATGTTGATGAAAGTCGAGTTTGAAGAAAGTGAAATTTCAAACAAACATTTGAAAGAAGTTGATGATCACAAAGACAACGAGAAAGAAAAAGCGCAACTATCACAAAGTTAGAAGAAGGCATTGATGCTTATGAATCTTTTGATGAAAGCGACAAGTATGTCAAAGTGAAGAAAACTTTTGAGAAAGAAGATCAAAATATGACTAACTGCGGGTAATCAACCCGACAAGCCGGCGCGTTCTAGCGGTGGTGATGTACTCCCAAAGAATCTATTGATGTCACGCAATCCCAAAGCAATCCGGTTAATCAAATTGGTAAGGCACGTGTGACACCACCAAATGTATCCTTCGGAAGAAGAACCATTTGAAGAATGAGATATGTGAAGATGATGAGATGTTAGATACTGAAGATGATGATTTTGATAAGAATGAAACATTTACAGGTGATGATGTTTTGAAGTGTATCAAGGCTGAAGAGGAACTTTTAAACATCAAAAGTGAGAATTACATTGTCGACAATATCTCATACAAACCCAAGCAATCTTCTGAAGTACCTAAAGACACTTCATCTTCTGAAGTAAATATTTCTGAGAGTTCTACTTTTGATGAAAAACTTTCTAGTGCTGTTTCTACTGATGTTAGTATGGAAGATTCTGTTATTGATCTTGAGACAAATCAAATCGATAATCTTGCCATTCATGTACAATTTCATATCTAATTAATTATTTTTTATTTTATTAGTGAATAGTAGTAAAAATAATATCTTATATAAGTGCACTTTAATACGCTTTTTCGTGTTTTTCAAAAACATGATTTGAATATCAAAGGAAATGAAGAGAAGCTAAAACGAAGAAAAAATCATGCATCCTTTTGAATCTCCATATATGAACAAAAGAGTTGAGACTATAATGGAATTCAAATCACAGGTTGAAAAACTATTCCGAAAATGATTCTATCCGATCTGAGAGAAAAATGATTTGTAAGTTTTAAAACTATACATAATTTTAATTTTAATTTTTACATGTAATTTCTATATGCTAGTATATAATAATTTCTATTTGTTACTTTATAGGGAGGAGATTTTCGAGTTATGGGAAAGTAAATGGAATTTTAAGAGTTCATATCAAGTGTCTTGCTTCAAAAGTAGATTGAGCGTGAAGTTATTGATAACTTTGTTAGTATCCTCAATTTTGAAGAAAATTTAACAAAGGATGCTTTAAAAAGTTTTAGACATTACTTCAAAACAAGTTGATGATTGTAAGTTAATATATATTTTTTATCTTAATTTTTCTTTCATTATACACAAATATGTTTTGTTTGTAACTTTTGCATTTTGTTTTTGTTTTAATAGCCAAAAGATCTTAAGGAATATGAAAAGATCAAGAAGGACATTGTCTAAAGTTTAAACGCTATGTTGAAGATCGGTTTGATAATGATAAAAAGATATGTCAATGGAAAAATCGAATCGGTAATGTAATCTATCATTAATATTAACATAATAATAGTCATCTTTATTTGATTTTAATTTCATTTTTAATAGGTGTTCTTTCCAATCCTTGCATATGAGCACTATTATGTAATAGTTTTCAACATAAGGAATGGCCGTCTTTGTTATTTTAGACAACAAGAATTGTGTGCTTCATATAATGCAAAATACAAGCACATTTTGATTATGTGGTAAGATTTGATTTTATTTTACTTTATACTTTTTCCTGCTCAAGATATTTTTGTGTTGTTCTCATTCATTTTTATTCTTTTCGGAAAAGTCTCATTATCATCCTATTTGCTTGATAAGAGACATCCAAATATTTGTTTTTTTGCTGGATTCAAGTGCTAAAATAATTCAACTAAAATGGAGAACTAGACAAGATAAAGTCAATTGTGGTTTATATGCGATGACACATATGGAACTTTATGAGGCTCAAGATGAAAATTGGGAAACAGGTCTTTTAGTAAATAATGACCCAAATCGTCGAATGCAGATGGATGTGTTGAGAAGTAGATACATTACAAAGCTTTTGCTTCATGAGATCAATATACATAGACGAAATTGATAAAGTATGCAGAGGGTGGATGGAAGAACATCCGGATGAATATGAAGAAGAAGGAATGAAAGCAAAAGTTAGCAAAATCATTAAAAGAGAAGGTATGAGTATTCAACAGAGATTCAACGAAGAAAGGATAGTTTTGTTGGATTGTAAGCTTTCGTTAGATTCAAGGAATATGGAGCAAGTTTTGAAATTTTGCGATTCGAAGACATTATGGATATAAAAAGTTATTAAAGTCGATGTTGAGCAAGTGAATGGATCTTTAAGATACTCACGATGTTAGAATACAATTCAAAAGACACAATTTCGCATCAAGATCTTCCTTTTTAGGACTTCAAGAATGGAAAGATTTTATGTTCAGTATTTACAAAAGTAATACTGAGTGCAATCTGAAGAAAAAATCATAAAAGAAATTCAAAGCATTTTCGTAAAAGCCTACATTTGAATGAGATCACAGTTGACGAGTGTTATCAATCATATATTGGGTTGACTCATTTCACATCCTTTGTTCATCAACCGTATTTTGTAGATTGTTGTAGAAGAGTTTTATCCGGAGATCGTCCATGTTTTCAAGAGTTCGGATGGTATCATCTTTCAAGACCTTAAGTATTACGAAGAACACAAGCGGGGCTTTGTTACTTAAACAAGGAAAATAAGAAATGCTTTCAAAGTTATTCGGAATAACTAATCTTTCGATTTTGCATATGGTTGTTTTTTTCAAGTTGTGCATAACGGATCAAAATGCAAAATTCAAAAGAGAGTTTTGAGAGCATTACATTTTAAGACAAAAGCTTTATCAAAATATCCGAATTTGAAAAGGTTAAGGAAGAAGCAATGAATTTTGAAGTCGAAGATTTAAAGGTAACAATCTTTTAATTTTTTCTTTTTTTTTTTTAATTTTAATTCATTTTTGTTAGAAATGTTTTAAATTCTGTAAACATCAAAGTTCGTAAAAGAGATGGGAATAATATGAAGTTACTTTCTCGACGGATGAAAACCGAGATAGATGGGCTTGCAGATCGGTTTGATTATGATCATGTTCATGAAGCTTCTTCAAATTCGAACAAAATGGTATTTTATTTTATTTTATTTGTTTATTTTTTTATTTTATTTTAATAACATACATCGTCATTAAACTAATTTTATTAACATTTCAAATATATATATATATCACAGACTTGTCGTTCTTATTTTTATTTTAATAACATACATTATAATTTCAGCTTATGGTTGTTGTTGAAGCACTCAATGAATTAAGTAATTTTGTAGTAAGTATTTTATATGAGCACAAATTTTTATATGTGTGAAACAAATTATGTTATTAATGTAAGTTTTTCTTTTTTTATTCGTAATAGGCTTTAATTGAGTGTCCTGAGCCAATAAATTTTTCCGTCAACTTCGTCATCCGATGATGATGATTTCAAGAAGAGGATTCAAATGAGTCCGACGAAATTCAACGGATTCGTAGATGATAAATAAGTAATGTAGATTGCACATGGTTTTTTTTTTTTTTTTTTTTTTTACATCTTGTAATTATTTTTGATTTTAAACTTGCGGATGATAGATGGAGTGAAACTCTTCACAATTTAAGAAATATTGTTAACAAAAGAGTTGATAATGAAGATTCTGTACAAGTAGATACTTATGTACAAACACACTCAAAGAATATTAGACAAAAGAATCCAACAACAGCTTTGAAGTCACCATTCAATGTTAGAAAAGTTGATATAAAGTAAATTAAATAAGAACGACAAGTTCATGATAGAGTTAATAAAGAAAAGAACAACAACAAAATTATGTAAGTTATTTGTTTATTTATTTTATTTATTAACTAATGTTATTATTATCGAATACAATCATACAAAATTTATTAACTATTTTATTATTTTAATACGGGGAGCATTTTTTGGGTCGATTTTTATTGTGTTGTCAATCGGAGCTATTTTAAAGATCGATTAATAAAACAAAACAGATTACCTCAAACATAATAGATATTTGGACTATTGTATTGAATTTTCAAGAAAATATAGAAGTCATGGATCATGCTTAAGATTATTTCTTAACATCAAGCAATGGTATGTCTTCTTGTTTTCATTTTTATTATTATTTTTATTTATTAATGTTTTTAAGAAAACAAAGCGTTTATAATCTTTTTATTTTCAAATTTAATTCAGGGGACCTTGAAGAGAAAAAGGGACTTGGATATAAAAGATACAAGAAGAATTTTTGAATGCAATCAATTTTGCATGCAATAACTTTTCAATTGTAATAATCTATCGACGATTAATCCGGTAAGTTTAAATTTTGTTTTCTTAAATCATTAAATGTGACAAAACATTTGTTTGTTGCTACAAGAGGAACATTTGTTGCATTATGTATTTTGTTGTTGCAACAGATTTATTTGAAATTAACTATTTGTACTTTAGAAATCATATATTTTAAGACAACAAGAAGTTGTACTTTATCTATACTTAATAATTGAGGAGTTATAATTAAGTAATTACTAAATTTACAAATTAAATATTAGTAAGCGGTTGTCTTTGCGATTTTATTGTGGTTGTGGTTGTTTTATTGCGATTTATTGTAGTAAAACTTTTAAACCAATGATGATTGAAGTTGTACTAGCAAGATAGTTCAAAGAGAGCAACATTTTGTTCAAAGAAGATAACATTTGTAACACTTTATCGATATCACATTAAAATTATGTTATTTCCATTTAAAACTATTAAATTTAATTTTAATATTACAATATATACTTATTTGAATTTTATTATACTCTTTATTAATATTTTACTTTTTTTCTGCTTTGTTTTTTTCCCAAGATGTAGGCAAAATCATTTCTATGTTTATTGCTTCAATCTCTTCAATCCGTCATTTGTCATTATTGACAATCTAAAGGAAAGTGGTGCTATATATGGAAATACAACTCAAAACCCGGTAATATCATTATTATTATTTTATATATATGTAACAAATTTAAGGTTAATATTTTTATTTTTAATTTTTATTTTTGTTTTCAGTTCAAATTGTTTTGTCATTATCTAAATGTTTCAAAGCACTCAAAGGTTGAACAGATTTCAAAGTGTGTTCCTCGAAGACTTGAAATGCAATGGCAAACATCGAAAAATAAAACAGATTGTGGCATTTTTACTATGAGGCACCTTGAATTCTATTCTGGAAGCGAGGACAAACAATGGAGATCTATATTTAAGCAAAATGGAAGTAAAGATGAGTTGGCATCATTGAGAAATTTGTATGCTGTAAAGATTTTATTAAGTGATGCTAACAAATTCAAGGAGGTTATAACGGAAGCAGCAAAATTGTAATTTTTTTTTTTAATATTCACTGTTATATACGTATATTCTGGTAGATATAGTGAGTCTACTTTTTAGCTACTTTCATATATAAAAATACTTGGATTTTTTTTTAAATGTTAAACAGTTGCACAAAAATCATGTAAAAGTTTGAATACGCTATAAAAGAGTTGTATAAAATTAGGCCCAATTTATAAGGCCCATTTCAGTAAACCTCATTTTAACTTTTTGAATGCACTTATAATATTTGTAACATTTATATCAATTACATTATCAATCATCACAATCATTTACGTATACTTGAAATGCCGTGTTCTTTCTGTCCAGAGGGTACATGCACTCCGAATTGTGCTAATTTGCAGGATTCTTTTTTGAAAGATGAGATGGACATGATAGATCGTTTCAATAAAATGGTAATTACTTGTGAGCCAGAAAAGACTTTTCCAATAGAAGGAAATTTCAGAGAGAAACAAGAGCTGATTTCTAAGAGGAAGACAATTATTGAACAACTCCACAAGATGAATGTGAGTATGAAGATATGAAAGCTCGTTTCAAGAGGATCAAGATGATAACGCTAACTTGGAAGCTACGTTTGAAGAGGCGATAAGCGATTTTAAGATTTACAAAGATTTTAATGTTGATGTCAAGCAAAATATCAAGAGATGATAACCGGTTTAAAGAATTTGAAAAATCATAATGCTATTGTCAAAGATAAGTATCAAGAGATGGATGAATGTGCCAAAACCTTATCAACATACTCAAAGAAGTTGTCACGATGTTGATAATTTTTAGGATTTTATGTTTGTCTTTTGAATATGTTTAACAATGTGTTTTGTAATGTAATAATGTTTAATTAAATATAACAGTTTAATTTAATTATGTTAAAATACTTTATGAGTTTAAAATAAAAAGATAAGAAGCCATTTATTATTTTTCTCCTCGAGATTCGATCAAATCAAATAAAAACTCATTTATTGTTCCTATAAAGAGCCTTTTCGTTTACCACTTTGCTTCTATAAAATTAAACTCTTCCATTAGAAAGAAATAACATAAATCTTTCTTTCATTCTACAAAAACTAAAAGTCATATTTAGTGCAACCATGTACTTCGCTTTTATATTTTCTATATTATTTACGACCACGGAGGTTATTCTATGGTTTTATATGCTAAGAAACTTAGATATTTTATCGAATTTTGTAATAGATGTAGAAGCTCTATTTAAATATGTGTAAAATCATTTTAAATTTTCTTCTACATCTATTATATACATGTTAGTACCATGGTATGAAACCTATATATTTTACCGAATGTCGCCATGGTACAAAAGCATAAATGTGATAAGTTAGATAGGTGTATAGAGTATTTTAAAATATTCTGAATCTATTGAGCTTGACACATTTCCACTTTGTTAATACAAATAAGCCGTAAAAATGTTTATTTATATTTTACGATCTTCTAATGTTTTGTCGATAACAAAAGTAAAATCATATTAACGAAACAAATAAAATACGTAAATGGTTTGAACTAATAGTTTTCTAACACACTTACGTTTTCACATAAAACACTATAACAAGATTAAGTGATTTTATATTTTAGATACACATGTACAACAACTAGTGTTTACATATTGGCTTAACAAGTTTAAGTAACTCTATGAGTTAGATACATATGTACAACAACTAGTGTTTACATATTGGGTTAATACATACTTATATTAAGTACACTAAAATGGGTAAAACAAGTATATACTAAAATGGGTAAAAGCAAGTATATACTAAATAGATAAAACTAGCAAATGGTTTTGACCCATAACCCATGGTTTATATATACCACTTACACAAGTTCAATCTATCCTTAAGGTACATTGTATCTAGATTGAAAACCATGGATCAACCCATAACCCATGACCCATGACCCATAACCCAAAATACCCATGGGCAAAGAGGAGCGGACCACGGATCCCTAGCTTTGTGCTAGCGGATCCCAGTGGAAGGATCCGTGGGATCCGGGAAAAGTAGGTTTTCCTCTATAAATAGTGAGCCATTTCTTCATTAAATCTCACCCTCTCCAACATACTTTCTCCCCGAGTTAAATCTCACCTTAGATCCAAGAGATCTATGTTTGTAGTTTTGTTTTTGTGTGATCTTTTAGGTTCCTCTTAAAGGGAAGATCACCACCTTTGAAGTCGAGCAAGCTCAAGTCCATGAGTTGCCAAGCTTCCTCATCATCAAGGCTATTGAAGTCCTCTTGTTGATGATCCTTTCTTTCTTCAAAGAAGCGTAGTGTTAAAGACATTAGTGAAAGATGTCTCAAGTGTCAAGGCGAAGATAGTAGTGAAAGGTATCTATCGTCTATAGGATAAGCACTGTGGTAGGTGCTTAGAAGTCAAGACAAGAAGCATTAGTGAAAAGGTGCTTAGAAGTGAAGACACAAGACATTAGTGAAAAGTGTCTTGTAGATCTAATCAAAGACATTAGTGAAAGGTGCCTTGTAGATCTAATCAAAGGCATTAGTGAAAGGTGCCTTAGATGTACATTCGATATGGTGTGTTTCGATGTACTAGATAGACTAGCATTAGATCCAAGAATATTGATGTCCTTGATGATGTTGTAAAGGAGTAGATCTCCTTTGGGATTAGTCGTTGGTGTAGTGTGGTAGTAGTTCCTCCATTGCAATGGAACTAGGTGCTTAGCCTAGTACCTAATAAAGGGTAGGCGACGTTGTGAAGGTGTAGTTCACCTAAGGTGTGAAAGAACTCGGTGGTTAGCCTAGCACCGTATAAAGGGTAGGCGACGTTGTGTTAGGTGTGGTTCGCCTTGGTGTGAAAGAACTCGGTATTTAGCTTAGTACCTAATAAAGGGTAGGCGACGTTGTGAAGGTGTAGTTCACCTAAGGTGTGAAAGAACTCGGTGGTTAGCCTAGCACCGTATAAAGGGTAGGCGACGTTGTGTTAGGTGTGGTTCGCCTTGGTGTGAAAGAACTCGGTATTTAGCTTTGTACCGGAAAAAGGTTAAGCGGCGTTGTGAAGGCTTCTCCGCCATAAGGAGATTGGTGTTGTGATTACAAACTCTCGAGTAGGTGACTCGGGGAGTGGAGTAGGGCAAGGAAGGTGTCCTTGTAGCCGAACCACTATAAATACTTGCGTTGTGGTTTTGTGCTTCTTACTCTTATCTTTTCATTACATATCTTTATATGCTTGTTTATCAACATCCAACACACACAACCAAATAGATTGACATAAGTCGATCTAAATAGTTTAAAAGGAAGTTTTAATTGGTAAAACTATTCAACCCCCCTTCTAGTTTTCCAAAATTGGCATCAGAGCTTCGTTACCAAGTTTCTTGAAGTATATTGTACTTTAAAAACTTGATACGATCCTTAGTTAATTGAAAACTACAAAGAAGGTTTTTCATAAAAACAAACACCATGTTTTTCAAAAACTATATGTTTGGATGTTGAGTTGATAACAACATTTTATATATATATATATATATTTTTGCACTAATCTTCCTTGTGATATTGATTAGTCAAAGCTCGTACCCACCAAGCTTTAGGAGTTGCTTGGTAACAAGATTACCTTCCTTAAGAAGGCATCTTAGACGCAAAAGAGCTGGAATCGTCTAAGTGACATTTGTCATTTGTAAAAGACATTCCTAAGTGCATTCGAGGTATGACTTTCTACTTATATCTAAATGATACTTGTTTAGTATATAAGTGTTATTTTCTAGGCTTTTATTTGAGTAGATTTTTGTGTTTACACATGATTTACATGTAGCTTCGTTAGGAAGCTTGTTTCTCACATACATGTTTTTTTTTTTTTTTCGTCTATAGTCATAGTATGTAGAGCTTATGCTTTATTTCTTCTAATAAAACAAAAACATGAATTTCAAAAATTCCTCCTTCCCTATTAATAAACCCACTCGACGCCCACTTTTTCAACCCTCACCTTTTCAAATTTTCCAATTTCAAAATTTCCTCTCATTCAAAACTTCATCCTCTTCCTCATTCCATCTCTTCCTAAACCAAGAAGATCCGTCATCAACATGGTTTACATCGCACTCGTGCTCATCGCCCTAACACTCATCGCACTTGTGTTCCCTATGATGAAGTTCACATACGGAGACATTTACTTTGTGTTGTTAATCTATATTGGGGTCATTTACCCAATCCTTTGTATCATCCTTAGCATTGAAATGCAATACTATTAATTATCTATTTTATCTAGGATGTTTGTGTTATTATGTGTGTTTCATTTCTTTTGATCTATATGTGTTATATTCTTTCGTGATACATTAGATGTCATGTATGCTTGCTAAAAGAAAATGTAGGATAAAACATACTTCATGGTACAATAACCGTAAAACCTATTTTTTATTAAAAGCGGTTACATTACTGCATCCACGGATCCGGAAGTTACACTAGCCGGATCCCTTTTGAAAAGGAACCGTGGGATCCGCCCTCTTTGAAAACAGTTTTCATGCAAGATTAAAAATCACTATCTTTCAAAAAAAATTATTAATAATCCACTAGAGCTTCAAAACCATGGGTTATCTAAATATTAATTGTTAATAAGAATATCTAGTAAAACGTTAGATTATTATAGGTTGACCATAAACGCCTTCCTTATTAACCCATCACTTCTATAGGTTCAACTATGACGCATGAATACGAGTTTGATTTTTCACTCACTAGCGTCTACACCGAACATTTCCTTGAGCCCAACACACCGGCAATCATGTCCGTGGGTTCAATAATCTCGAAAACCGTCACTTCCATGAAGGACGATTGTAGACACCTCTCTACAATTCGAAGAAGGTATCAATACCTCCTTCCGAGCCATAGGACTAGAATGTCTTCTTGAAATTAACGAGAAGATATGTCCAAGGTTCATAATGGAATTCTTCCGTCAAGTGGAACTCGTTCGTAACGAGGATCGCTCTTTATCTCTTTGGTTTTATATCAAAACCAAAATTCACTTTAAGCCTTGGGCATTTTGCTCACATCCTCCGAATTCCAAACCATGGACAATGTGCCTTCACCAAGATTGGTCTCTTGATTCTCTCTTCAATTTTGTGAAGAAAATAGCCCATATTGTTCACACATACCTCTCCGGAAGAATTAACACGCATGATATGCAAACCTCGACCATATTACTCCAATCCAAACATTATCCATACACGAGATATCCGAGAAGAGTATAAGCTCTTTGCTCTTATTCTACGTGAAAATGTTTGGAGTCTTAGAAATCGAGATATTCTTCCCGCTTGTTGTGCTCACATGTTGTCTTGTTTGCTAACACAACAACCATACAATCTCGCCTACTTCTTCGCAAGGTAATTGCAAATCTTCAAGGCTCCAAGAATAAACTCATCCCTTATGGAATGTTCTTGACACGCCTCTATCACAATGTTATGCACTTCCATCCTCAATTTCAAAGTCCGTTGTACGTACTTGTGAACAAGATGATGGAACCGCTAAACATATCTCTCATGAAGACGTTCTTCATTCATGATTCCACCAATACCCATCAATCACATAATGATCCTCCTAGTGAAGACACTCAAGGAACCTAGAATAGTCAAATAGGATTAATTCTACTCTACTCATTAGTTATCAATGTAATCCTATCTCTTTCATGAAATAACACATCTTACATTTGATATCCTAGTTTTAGAACTCCTTTAAACAAAGCTTGGAATATAATGCCTTGTCATGATCATTGCATACCTTTAGTAAAGGTTACATCTAGCGATAGACGGATCCCAAATGTTGTACTAAACGGATCCCTACATCTAGGGAACCGTGGGATCGACAAAAAGAAAATGCAATTGCAAGCATTATATGTCAAACACATCCCTTAGAACACCTCACACTAAGCTAAACATAGTGTCTTAAGATTGATCAAGACTTTATCAAGATAGGTTGACCTTTCCTATTCTTTCCAACTCACATAGATCACATTCCAAGGCTTTGTTAGATCTACCATTTCAAATCCATCACTCTTCCGCTCCCAAGACTCACACTTTATTCTTCTTATATGATCTCTCACAACTAGGTTAGAAATCCTTCGATTATGACAATATTGATCATTAATCAATCTCACCTCAAAATTGATCAAAGTTGATCAAATCCTAGTTTTCCCATCTCATAACCATTAGGATATTTTCCAAAACATAATCCTAAGACACAACCTGATCTCTAGGATCATTTAGTTTCATTTAACTTAAATTGACATCTTTAATGTCATCCTTGCTCATCCATTGGTACTTGTTGAAAGTTCCAAATCCTTCCATAAATAACAATCATTAGCTACACCACTCATTGTCTTCAAACACTTAAGCACCCCTTCATTTAAAACACTTGGGAGAACTGAAACACTCAAGGTGATATAGGTCTAGGATCTTAGAAACATCATTTCCACTCTTTCATAAACTGCTGAACGCCAGATCCCTAGAACTAGCCTAGACGGATCCCTCTGAGAAGGGAACCGTGGGATCCGGATGACAGTCTATGACAAATCTTGGTAAAACAATCATTTCAACTCATCTTCCTAACTCAAACACTCCATCTCATCTTAAATGAGTTCATAGAACAACACAACCTCTGTAGTTGACTCTTGTGCATGCTAATCATCACATTCCAATGAATCTTAGTGGCTTAAGGCTTAAATGCACTTTCCAAATCTCTTGGTTTATAAACCACCTTGTTAGGATCTCCATAGTCATCACTCTCATCCTAACTTTCAGCTTTTGCAATCCCTTAAAATCATCTCATCATGAGAAAAACACCAAGTAACAACCTATCCACCAAAGAACCACCCATCAAAAGGGCTCGTGTTGTACACGAAATCTCTTCAACCGAATCATCTCCGGTCAAACCAACAAACCTTCATCATCCAATCAAACCAATTCCTAGAAGGTTAGTACCCACAAAATTACCTATGCCAAACACCACCATACCTCCTAGGCCAAACAATATCATCTCCACTAAACCATCACCATTGGTTCCTAGAGCTATCTCTTTACATCCCACAATCATCACCTCACCTCTACAATTTAGAGGACTTGCCACCTAGGACGTCTCATCCGCTCACGACAACATTCTCCTCATTAGGAGGAACAATGATTCAAAATCAAGGTGTTGAGTCAACACTTGCTCCGGCTTCCTTTTCGCGTTTCCATCATATAATCCCATTTGGATTATAAGAAATCACCAAAGTCAACCACCGACCTTATGGAAGTTGACACATCTTTACCACCATCATCATTCTTGATCGAACCATTCCTAAATGGACCTCCACCAATCCCTCCATCATTCGAGGCTCCTCAAACCACTTCAATTGATCCTTTGAATCTAGCCACTTCATTTCATCCACCACCACTACCTAGCCATGACAAAGATTGCTATCATTGTCAACATGTTGAAAGTTTGATACATGAAGTACGAGAAGACCAACGTTTATGTTCTATCATCTCCTCGAACGTTTCGACGAGATTAAACCTAAACATAACTTGAGCTAGAGGATTATAGTGGTGTCTAAGCTTCAAGCGTTAGTTGGTCTAAGAAATTCCTAGTTATGTATTGTCTATTTTCTTATTTTTGAGTCATGTATATCATAACTCTTGTTTTATTAAATGGAATTACATGCTACTTGTTACTTCGTTGAGCATATGATTACTTTGTACTCATATCTCATTTGTGTGATATCATTACTTGTTATATCACCTTTGCTGATTTTAGTCATCAGCCAGACGGATCCCTCAGTATTGCCTAAACGGATCCCTACTAGAAGGGAACCGTGGGATCCGTGAAGTCATAATTTTTTTTCACATTTGCCGGAAATTGTGAATTATACTTGTTTTCTAACCATTGTTTTGCAGTTTTTCAATTAAACACGTACAGTTTTTGACATCCTAAAGCTAGGGGAGCTTGGTGTCAAAACAATACGTTGCTAAAATTACTTGCAACATTTGATCTATATTTCATAACTTCCCATTGCAACTTTGCAATATTCGAGGGGAGCACGTTTTTCGTTACTTAGACGAACCATTTGCAAACTTAATTGCAAACACAAGTAGCTTATTTTACATTATGTCCTTGACGCCCTTTTTCAAAGGGATGGACTCGTCAAGGGGAGTTAAGACGAGTACCATTCCGTCACTTGCTCTCATTACATCTTTTATAATTTTTCTTATAAAAATTGTGCTAGTTTCTTCAAACACTTTTGTTTCGACAAAGGGGAGAAGAAAGTAAAACTACAAATTCAAACATTTACAATTTTAGCTTTTCCTTCAAATAATTTTATGTTTTGTCATCAACAAAAGGGAGATTGTTAATACAAATAAGCCGTAAAACGTTTATTTATATTTTACGATCTTCTAATGTTTTGTCGATAACAAAAGTAAAATCATATTAACGAAACAAATAAAATACGTAAATGGTTTGAACTAATAGTTTTCTAACACACTTACGTTTTCACATAAAACACTATAACAAGATTAAGTGATTTTATATTTTAGATACACATGTACAACAACTAGTGTTTACATATTGGCTTAACAAGTTTAAGTAACTCTATGAGTTAGATACATATGTACAACAACTAGTGTTTACATATTGGGTTAATACATACTTATATTAAGTACACTAAAATGGGTAAAACAAGTATATACTAAAATGGGTAAAAGCAAGTATATACTAAATAGATAAAAACTAGCAAATGGTTTTGACCCATAACCCATGGTTTTATATATACCACTTACACAAGTTCAATGTATCCTTAAGGTACATTGTATCTAGATTGAAAACCATGGATCAACCCATAACCCACGACCCATGACCCATAACCCAAAATACCCATGGGCAAAGAGGCGGACCACGGATCCCTAGCTTTGTGCTAGCGGATCCCAAGTGGAAGGATCCGTGGGATCCGGAAACAATAGGTTTTTCCTCTATAAATAGTGAGCCATTTCTTCATTAAATCTCACCCTCTCCAACATACTTTCTCCCCGAGTTAAATCTCACTAACCTTAGGTCCAAGAGATCTATGTTTGTAGTTTTGTTTTTGTGTGATCTTTTAGGTTCCTCTAAAGGGAAGATCACCACCTTTGAAGTCGAGCAAGCTCAAGTCCATGAGTTGCCAAGCTTCCTCATCATCAAGGCTATTGAAGTCCTCTTGTTGATGATCCCTTTCTTTCTTCAAAGAAGCGTAGTGTTAAAGACATTAGTGAAAGATGTCTCAAGTGTCAAGGCGAAGATAGTAGTGAAAGGTATCTATCGTCATAGGATAAGCACTTGTGGTAGGTGCTTAGAAGTCAAGACAAGAAGCATTAGTGAAAAGGTGCTTAGAAGTGAAGACACAAGACATTAGTGAAAAGTGTCTTGTAGATCTAATCAAAGACATTAGTGAAAGGTGCCTTGTAGATCTAATCAAAGGCATTAGTGAAAGGTGCCTTAGATGTACATTCGATATGGTGTGTTTCGATGTACTAGATAGACTAGCATTAGATCCAAGGATATTGATGTCCTTGATGATGTTGTAAAGGAGTAGATCTCCTTTGGGATTAGTCGTTGGTGTAGTGTGGTAGTAGTTCCTCCATTGCAATGGAACTAGGTGCTTAGCCTAGTACCTAATAAAGGGTAGGCGACGTTGTGAAGGTGTAGTTCACCTAAGGTGTGAAAGAACTCGGTGGTTAGCCTAGCACCGTATAAAGGGTAGGCGACGTTGTGTTAGGTGTGGTTTGCCTTGGTGTGAAAGAACTCGGTATTTAGCTTAGTACCTAATAAAGGGTAGGCGACGTTGTGAAGGTGTAGTTCACCTAAGGTGTGAAAGAACTCGGGGTTAGCCTAGCAAGTATAAAGGGTAGGCGACGTTGTGTTAGGTGTGGTTCGCCTTGGTGTGAAAGAACTCGGTATTTAGCTTTGTACCGGGAAAAGGTTAGCGACGTTGTGAAGGCTTCTCCGCCATAAAGAGATTGGTGTAGTGATTACAAACTCTCGAGTAGGTGACTCGGGAGTGGAGTAGGGCAAGAAAGGTGTCCTTGTGGCGAACCACTATAAATACTTGCGTTGTGGTTTTGTGCTTCTTACTCTTATCTTTTCATTACATATCTTTATATGCTTGTTTATCAACATCCAACACACACAACCAAATAGATTGACATAAGTCGATCTAAATAGTTTAAAAGGAAGTTTTAATTGGTAAAACTATTCAACCCCCCCTTCTAGTTTTCCACGCACTTTTTTATTATTGTTTTTATTCATATTGTGATAAGAAAAAATTATATGAATATTGAGTATATTCTTATAATTTATTTTCTTTTCTTATAATTATAAGTGTTTCAATCTCTTGATTGATTACGAATCGGAGAGTACATGAATTTATACATTTTGAAAAATTCTTACTCGTATAATGTAAGAAACTGAAGAACATGAAGTTGAAGATCAATTATGGAAGATGAAGATGAAGATTTTTAAAAAGAAATGAAGATGAAGATCAATTGTTATTGTAGAAAATTTTTAATTTTAATGGTTTTTATTAAAATTTAAATTAATGTAAATTAATTATAGTTTATTTCAGTGAATTCCTACCAAGATATGCTATGTTTTGTAGCTTAACTGATATGTTTTGTGTGTTTCTTTTTGTTATAATATTGAATTTTTGTTACATTTTTTAATCTGTTGACTTTATAAGTCAAACAAAGAGATTTTAAATACTAACAATTCGATGTACCTTTAAAGAAATTTTAATATATAAATGTTCTAATTTAATATATTTTTGAGTAGTTTTTGACGTTACTATTATTTTTTTAAACTGATATTTGAGCTATATTATTTAAAAAATGTTATATTAATTTTGGAACATTTATTTTAATAAATATGTTTAAAATCTCAGTAAATTAATATCACAGTAACTTAATATCACACTAAAATAAAAATAGTGTAATTCTTTCGAAATTCCTAGCAGCATTTTTTTAAAACTGATATATGAGCTATCAATGTCAGATATTATTTAAAATGATTTGACAATACAATATCACTTTATTTGTAATAATAATAATATTAATTATATTATATAAGAAATAAATTTTATTTCTTAATATCATATTAAAATTTATTTTCCACGTAAAATTTAAACGTTAATTATATTATTTAAAAAAATGTTATATTAATTTTGGAATATTTATTTTAATAAATATGTTTAAGTTAGAAGTTTATATTATTTAAAAAAATGTTATATGTCAGAAACATAATATCACACTAACATAATATCTCACTAAATTAAAATAGTGTAATTCTTTCGAAATTCCTAGCAGCATTTTTTCAAACTGATATATGAGCTATCAATGTCAGATACTATTTAAAATGATTTGACAATACAATATCACTTTATCTGTAATAAAAATAATATTAATTATACTATATATAAAAATAAATTTTATTTCTTAATATCATATTTAAATTTTATTTTCCATGTATAATTTAAAGGTTAATTATATTATTTAAAAAAATGTTATATTAATTTTGGAACATTTATTTCAATTAATATCAGAGTTAATAAAATTTCACAGATTAATCAATTCATATACTATGATATTATCATAGAATGTAAAAATTTTATTTTATTGACTAGCATTATTAAAAAGAGTACTCTAAATCATATAAGATTTAGTTGTTTATAAAATGAATGACTGACAGAAGTTATTAATATTGTATTAATATCAAATTTTATTGTTTAATTAATGATATTACATTAATATCAGACTTACTTTTCTTAATTTATAATATTATCTTAATATCAGAGTTAGTTGTTATATTTAAAACCAAAATCAAAAGAAAATTTAATATTTTGCATTTTTATGACGATATCGTATATAATGTCTTAAATATCAAACTTTAGTTGGCTTATGATGAATAGATATTTTGAATATTTGTTTACATGTATTAAAAGTAATTTCAAGTGACATATATATTAGATATTATTTATAGTGGTAAAGATATCCCTTTATCTCGTGAACAATAAACAACACATTAATGATTATAATTATATGAATATTTAGTATATTCTTATAATTTATTCTTTTCTTATAATTATAAGTGTTTCAATCTCTTCATATTCGATTCGAATGGGAGAGTACATGAATTATACATTTTGAAAATTATTACTCGTATAATGTAAGAAACGGAAGAACATGAAGTTGAAGATCAATTATGGAAGATGAAGATGAAGATTTTTAAAAAGAAATGAAGATGAAGAAGAATATGAAGTTGAAGATCAATTGTTATTGTAGAAAAATTTTAATTTTAATGGTTTTTATTAAAATTTAAATTAATGTAAATTAATTAAAGTTTATTTCTCATGTGTCATATGTGCTATAAACCCTTTTGTAAGATATGAATAATAATTGATGGAGGCACGTCTGTAAATGGCACGAAACCATTACTCATTTTGAAAAAACAGTTTATTATTTTTAACACGACAACTCGAAAAATAAGACATTACTTTCAATATCAATGTTATATATAGACTTATTCACGGCATGTAACTTTTAAAATAAACTTTATTTTAAAATAATTTTTAAATTTTATAAATATAGTTATTTAAAATGTTAAATATAACATATATTATTTTTAAATTATTATTGTCTTAATATCAGAGTTACTTTTCTTAATAAAGACATTTTCTTAATGTCAGATTTTCTGAGAAAAATATTAATCATCACTTTCTGTTTCATTTAAGTAATTTGACTATCTATTGGAAACTTAAATGCATAACACGCTATGATACATGTCAGATTTTATAATGATGAAAAATATCTTCTCCAAACTCAAAATATTTACTTTTATGTCCAACTGACATATATGTCATAGAAAGTCAAACAATTAAAGTAATTTCCGACTTACATATATGATAGATAATCTTCATAGGTGATTTTGTCTATACACAAAATTAATGAATATAATTATCATATTTCATAAATATAATTATTTAAAATATTAAATATAACACATAATATATGATATTCATTAACATCATATTTCATAAATTTAATATTTTGGATGTTCTATGACGTATACATATTGATATTTTCGCCTATGATGTAGTAAGTTTCAATATTTTTAATGAGTAAGTTTCAATATTTTTTCAAATTCAATATATTGTATTACTATCGAGTGTCTTAATATCACAGTTAGTAAAATTTCAACTAATATCGAGTTAGTAAAATTTCAAAGATTAATCAATTAGTATATTATGATATTATCATTCTATTTTAAATTAATATTGTCTTAATATCATAATTACTTTTCTTTATAAAGATATTTTTAATATCGATTAAATATCAAAGTTAGTTCTCTATAATATATCACACTATTTTAATATCGAGTGTCTTAAACAAAATATTAATATTCAAATCCTATTTTTTATTTTATTTTCTTATAATTGCATGTTATAATGAGGTATATCTATTAATATTGTCTAAATATCACACTTAGTTTTACTTTTACATACATGTCAAATAGTGATGAAATTAACTCAAAGTTTTACATTTAATTTTCATATAGTTTTTCAATAATGTTTGCTTTTTTTAATTCATGTTTTTATGTATATTTTGACATTCAAGATATTTGTATTACTATCGAGTTAGTTGCATAAATATATGATATTGTATTACTATCGATGTCTTAATATCACAGTTAGTAAAATTTCAATTAATATCGAGTTAGTAACACGGATGACAACTTTAAAACTTTAGTGACTTAAGATAAATTTTGACGTTAAATATTAAAGTTTTGTTGAAAACATATATACATAACACGCTATTATACATGTCGATTTTATAATGATGAAAAGTACCTCCTCGAGACACAAAATATTACTTTTTGTGCAAGCGACATATATGTCGATAATTCTTCGAAATTCCTAAGCGACATTTTTTTCAAAGCGATATATGAGCTATCAATGTTAGATACTATTTTTAATATCTCGTAACTTAATATCACGATAACTTAATATCATAATAAATTAAAATAGTGCAATTCTTTCGAAATTCCTAGCGACATTTTTCAAAGCGATATATGAGCTATCAATGTCGGATACTATTTAAAATGATTTGACAATACAATATTTAAAATGATTTGACTATACAAATATATAATATCGAGTTAGTTGTCTAGAGATATATGATATTGTATTTCTATCACGGTGTCTAGATATATGCTATAGTAAAATTTCAATTAATATCGAGTAAATAAAATGAATGAGTGAAAGAAGATATTAATATTGTATTAATGTCAAATTTTATTGTTTAATTATGATATTATCTTAATATCAAATTTAGATCATTTAAATTGAATTAGATATAAAAATATCATATTAATTTTGTATTTTAACAAAAATTAATACTAACTAAATATAATATTTTTATTCTTAAAATACTATTAAGAATATTATTACCACTACAAGCGAGCACTTGTACTTTAAAAATAACGTACATAACCTTTAATATGAAAACATAAAACATTTTAATATGAGGAAATAAAGTAAGCGGTTGTACTTTAAATATTATTTATTTTTAAGGGATCTCTATATTCGTTTGTACAAATCCTTGTGTTTTTGCCTATAAATATTCCATCAATCACACATAGAAAAACATAAAAAAAATTCTTCATTTTCATTTCATGTTTTTTTGCGTTTTAATATAATGAATGTTTTATATTAAAATCTATTTTTCGTATCATCGATAATTTATTATCTTTGGAAGATTTTTTATTTCTATATTTTTAAATCGAAATCTAGATATTCTACCGAAAGTATTTGTTATTGAAGAAAAAATGTTTATCAATCATTATATTTCGGGACCCTATAAGTTTTTCTTCAACTAACTTTTCAACTTTGCTTTTTCTA
Organism: Chrysanthemum lavandulifolium; assembly: GCA_022545495.1. NCBI lineage: Eukaryota > Viridiplantae > Streptophyta > Magnoliopsida > Asterales > Asteraceae > Chrysanthemum > Chrysanthemum lavandulifolium. The sequence continues at coordinate 197,154,290 of CM040244.1, forward strand.
ACAAAGCATTTGTTGATAACATTCGTTTCAAATGCAATCTAACAAAGCATTTGTTGAGAACATTCATATTCGACTTCAAAACCGGTTCTATGAGGCTTGGAGCGAGATGCCATAGTTTCCACCGCCACATAGTTGACGGGTATGCCCCTAAATATGTGCCCTTTATGCTATTTTATAATGAGTAATTGTTTTGACATCAAGATTCCCTAGTATGGATGTTATTGTATTGTCTAATTACATCTATTGTGTTGGTACTATCAAAATGTATCTTCTTAATACATGTAATGTATGCCGATCGAAATATATATTATTATTATATATGACGATTGCTAGTATGGAACATGTATTTCAGTTAAACACATGTGTAACAATAGGAAGAAAATACAAGAGAGATGCAGAATCTGAAAAATAAGTTAGATAGGTGTATAGAGTATTTTAAAATATTCTGAATCTATTGAGCTTGACACATTTCCACTTTTTTATTAATGTTTTTATTCATATTGTGATAAGAAAAAATTATATGAATATTGAGTATATTCTTATAATTTATTATTTTCTTATAATTACAAGTGTTTCAATCTCTTCAGATTCAGATTCTGAATGGGGAGAGTACATGAATTTATACATTTTGAAAAATTATTACTCGTATAATGTAAGAAACGGAAGAACATGAAGTTGAAGATCAATTATGGAAGATGAAGATGAAGATTTTAAAAAGAAATGAAGATGAAGAATAATATGAAGATGAAGATCAATTGTTATTGTAGAAAATTTTTAATTTTAATGGTTTTATTAAAATATAAATTAATGTAAATTAATTAAAGTTTATTTTAGTGAATTCCTACCAAAATATGCTATGTTTTGTGTGTTTCTTTTTTATAATATTGAATTTTTGTTACATTTTTAATCATTGACTTTATAAGTCAAACAAAGAGATTTTAAATACTAAAAATTCGTGTCGTTCCTCTAATACTTTTTGGAGTACCGTTAAAGAAATTTTAATATATACATGTTCTAATTTAATATATTTTTGAGTAGTTTTTGACGTTAGTATTATTTTTTAAAATGATATTTGAGCTATATTATTTAAAAATGTTATATTAATTTTGGAACATTTATTTTAATAAATATGTTTAAGTTAGAAGTTTATTTTCAAATATTTTTCTATATAAATTATCTTTATGTTCCATGATATTAAATTTAATATCTCAGAGTAAATTAATATCACAGTAACTTAATATCACACTAAAAATAAAAATAGTGTAATTCTTTCGAAATTCCTAGCAGCATTTTTTCAAACTAATATATGAGCTATCATTGTCAGATACTATTTAAAATGATTTGACAATACAATATCACTTTATTTGTAATAATAATAATATTAATTATATTATATAAGAAATAAATTTTATTTCTTAATATCATATTAAAATTTATTTTCCACGTAAAATTTAAATGTTATATATATTATTTTAAAAAATGTTATATTAATTTTGGAACATTTATTTTGATAAATACGTTTAAGTTAGAAGTTTATATTATTTTAAAAAATGTTATATGTCAGAAACATAATATCACACTAAATTAAAATAGTGCAATTCTTTCGAAATTCCTAGCAGCATTTTTTTAAACTGATATTTGAGCTATCAATGTCAGATACTATTTAAATTTTATTTCTTAATATAATATTTAAATTTTATTTTCCATGTATAATTTAAAGGTTAATTATATTATTTAAAAAAATGTTATATTAATTTTGGAACATTTATTTCAATTAATATCAGAGTTAATAAAATTTCACAGATTAATCAATTCATATACTATGATATATTATCATAGAATGTAAAAATTTTATTTTGTTGACTAGCATTATTAAAAAGAGTACTCTAAATCATATAAGATTTAGTTGTTTATAAAATGAATGGTGACGAAGTTATTAATATTGTATTAATATCAAATTTTATTGTTTAATTAATGATATTACACTATATCACGATAAAATGAACTAAATATGATGGTATCTTGGGTATACTTTCTAATGTCTCTGAAATGGTTCCTATCACGAGTTGAATTGTGCATAGATTGTAAGATATGAATAATAACGATAGAGGCACGTCTGTAAATGGTACGAAACCATTACTCATTTTGAAAAAGCAGTTTATTATTTTTAACACGACAACTCGAAAAATGAGACATTACTTTCAATATCAATGTTATATATAGACTTATTCACGGCATGTAACTTTTAAAATAAACTTTATTTTAAAATAAATTTTAAATTTTATAAATATAGTTATTTAAAATGTTAAGTATAACATATATTATTTTTAAATTATTATTGTCTTAATATCGAGTTACTTTTCTTAATAAAGACATTTTCTTAATGTCGATTTTCTCTGAAAAATATTAATCATCACTTTCTATCAAAACCTTTTTAAGTTTGGTGTTTAATTTTGACAATTTTAATATATTATTGTGTTTTATTGTACCTCCTCGATTTTATAATGATGAAAAGTACCTCCTCGAGAAACAAAATATTACTTTTTATGTCCAATGACATATATGTCGGATAATCTTTATAGTTGATTTTGTTGTACACAAGAATTTAATGTATATAGTTATCATATTTCATAAATATAGTTATTTAAAATATTAAATATAACACATATTATTTTTAAATTATTATTGTCTTAATATCGAGTTACTTTTCTTGATAAAGATATTTTCGTAATATCATTTTACGAGAAAAATATTAAGCATCCTTTCTATTTAAAAACAAAATCAAAATTTTAATATCGAGTTAGTTGTCTTAATATATGATATTACATTAATATCATAGTTTTGAAACAAAATATTTATAATCAAAATGAAACAAATTTAATATTTTTGTAAAATATATATGACGTTTATATATTAATATTTTATTAATATCGAGTAAGTTGGCCTATGACGTATAGATATTTGCATATCTGTTTCATTAACTAGTTTGACTATCTGTTGGAAACTTAGATGCATAACACGCTATGATACATGTCGATTTTATAATGATGAAAATATCTTCTCGAAACTCAAACTATTTACTTTTATGTCCAATGACATATATGTCATAGAAAGTCAAAGAAATTAAAGTAATTTCAACTAACATATATGATAGATAATCTTCAAAGTTGATTTTGTCTATACACAAAATTAATGAATATAACTATCATATTTCATAAATATAGTTATTTAAAATATTAGTTGTCTTAATATTATGTTAATATTTAAAATCAAAATCAAACAAATTTAATATTTTGGATATTAAAAATTCAAAGATTAATCAATTCATATATTATGATATTATGATACTATTTAAAATTCAAATTCAATGCAAGAATTTAAGATGAAGAAGAACATAAAGTTGAAAACCAATTATTATTACAATATGAATTGACATAGCTTGTTCAACCAACAAATAAACTAAAATCACTCAAAGAAATCTACCATGGTCGTGGGGAAGCTCGTTCGAGTTTCAATGACTTCTAATAACTCCGATTGTTTTGATATTTTCATTCCTATCATGACTCCTATCGCTTTGCCTGATATTGATTGTCTTTAGCGTCCGGGAACACGCAAGTATACACTTTATTTTGCTAATTTTCATTTTATCGATTAGCAGTATTAAAAAGAGTACTCTAAGCCATATGAGAGTTAGTTGTTATAAAATGAATGAGTGAAACAAGATATTAATATTGTATTAATATCAAATTTTCTTTGTTTAATTTATGATATTATCTTAATATCAGACTTACTTTTCTTAATTTATTATATTATCTTAATATCAGAGTTAGCTGTTATATTTAAAACCAAAATCAAAGAAAAATTAATATTTGCATGTTCTATGACGTATACGTATTAATAATGTATTAAATATCAGACTTTTAGTTGGCTTATGACGTATACATATTTGAATATTGATGAGTGTCTAAATACTCATCATTTTTGTACAATCTAAACTGCAAAATCATCTGAAAACACTCAAAAATGCATCAAATTGATGAAAATATCACAAATCAGTGTTTTATGTGTTTTAAATGCAAAATATCAAAATCGGATGAAAATGATTCAAGTTTGCAAAATTGGCGCTTTAGTCCCCAAGTTTTAAAAGTTGTCAAATCTAGTCCACGAATTCAAAATGTGGAATTTTATCATTCAAGGTCCCTGAAATATTCTAAGTTGTTTAAAATGGTCCTTGAATGATTCTTTGGTCAAATGGCGGAAAAGGTCCTTAAAGTTTGGAAAATTTGCAAAATTAGTCCTTGGACTTATAAAAAAGGAATTTTATGCAAAAAGGGTCCTTGTACTATCAAAGTTTGTCAAGTTTGGTCCTTGTGATAAGTTTGGAAAGTGTCAAGTTCAGTCCTTGAAGTTTGGATAAATTGCAAATTTGGTCCTTGTGCTTATTCTAAACCAAACGGATCCTTTTAATATACAAAGCCCAAATCCACCAGCTGGCCCAACCTTAGCCCAACACCCTTGACCTTGACCCTTGGACCCCGTTTGATATTAGCCCCGGTCAACGAAAGTCAAACGGGCAGGAATACCGCCAACACTGTAGCTCTCCCTCACCAACATTGTAATTCCAAAAACCAGTCATGGTTTTCCATCTTTCAACCCCCTTACCTTGTCCCCTCCACTTCCACTAACACCCAAATACTCTTAATTGATTGAAACCAACTCATTAATACTCAAACCTGCTATGAAGAAATTGGCGCCAAAACTACAAGTGGACGGTCTTGATGATTTTGTGCAATCAATGGTCGGAAATTGGTGGGATAGATTCGAGAGATATCAAAGGAGTCCAAAAGTCTATAAAGAAGGAGAGATGCATTGTATGAGATATCTAGAATAACTTAGTTTTCTTTAATGTCGTTTTAGCTTAATTTAAAATTTCGATTATCGTTTTAGTTTACAAGCTTTGTATTTCAAGTTGTTATTGTATTATAAACCTTTACAAGTATCAATTTCAAGTTTCAAGTTTTAATATCGGTTTATGCGGTTTCATATTTCAAAAATCTCATGTGAATCAAATGTTTTTATAAGGTGTTTGTATGGTGAAATAGATCACATAAGCTCTGGAAAGCTTATTCAAGCTTTTAGAAACCTTAAAAAAGCAGTTTAGAAGCAAAAGCAGAAAATCACCAAAATACCAATTAAATAGTTTAAAATCAAAAATCTCATGGAAATGGTGTACACAATTTGGAGCGGGGTGAATTATGGATGGCCTTGGGTTAATGGCTTAGTGGTAAGCCTATAGGAGTGTTTTGGTTCCTAGTTCTTGGATTTCAGTTGGATAGCCATTTGTAAGCCCTTTGTTCAATTTTGAATTTCACTTTGTTTTAATTGTTTAGTGATTGTAATTTTGTGTTTTATTGTTCACTAGTTATATTTAAGTGTATTTAAGCTTTAAAATCAGTTGGTTAATCTTTTAAATTTGTAGTTTATATAAATTTCATTTTAACAGATTAAAATAGCTTAAGTCTTAATTCTTAGTTTTATGTTGTTGTCCTTTGTTGGTTCATGTTTATTTAGACTTAATTAGTGATTATATAAGGTCTGAAATCATCTGCATGGTCTTAAGTTGTGTTAGTCTTTGAAAATATTCAAAACAGTTAAGATAAAGGGGTGTTTGGATTCCTTGTGTTTACTGTGCTATAGGTTGTTTGAGTGGTTGCTAGTTATTGTCTTGTATCACACTTGGTCTAAATATCTCAAGCAAGTCAAGAAAACCTGTCCTTGTTTCATCAATAGTCAAAATCTCTTTTGATCAAAGCTTGTGTGTCCACTGTTGGGATTGCATGATCATTGATTTTGTTTTTGTGTTTACAAGTTGTTATCATTGATCAAACAAGTCTTATTTCAACCTAACATAACATAATTAGTGCTTAGGATCAGTTTAAATCTCATTTAAGTCAAACTTATCTAGTTTTTATAAAAGTCAAAATTTTCACTTGGGTCGTTTTTGAATTAAAAAGATAATTTTACTGTGTGTTTATTAGTGAGATTCAGCTTAAAAGCTTTTGGGATATCATAGTTCAGTTGCTAAACAAAATTAGAAAAATGCTAGTTCTCCTTTAATCAGCTTTTTAAGTGCTTAATTATTGGCTCATTTTGAGTACCTGTCTGCGTAAGTGCCACATGCACCGATTACATAAGCTCAATCAAAAGCTTGCACTGAGCTCAATTGTTGTTCAAATCTGTGATACTTGGTTCTTTGGAAAGCCAACTGGTCATCTTTGAGTCCCAAGCTTAAGTTTTCCTTTTCTAGCTTGTTTGCTAGCAAACATGATAAGCTCTAATATTGTCCATTTTCGTGTTTAAGCCAAGTGCTTATTAGCTTCTTCCTAGCTTTTCGGTGTTAATCTTTGTGTCTTTTAGCTTCATATAAGTAGCTTGTAGCTTATTTCATCTTATTTTAGCTTTTGTTTCATTTGGTGAGCTTGCTTGAGCTTATTTCATCAAAATAAGCTCATAAGCATATCTGTTGGCTCATAAGCTTGTCAAACGACTTATTTATAGTTGGTAAAATTTTGTTTTGTAAAGTTTCATATAATTAGTAGTTAAGTAGTTTTCAAAAGAAAATCCGAAAAATACCAATTTAAATTCGGTGATAGCATTTATTTAATAGGTTTTAGCTTTTGATTTTTCTTTTTAGCTTATTAATAAGCAAATCTTGTTTTTATACTTTTGTTAGTTTTACGTCATCATATAGTATTTTTAGAAAAGTTTCATAATTTTCCTAATCTTTTAGTATTTATTATAATTTTAAATAGTTAAAAATAGTAATTAATTAGTAATAAATAATTAAAAAGCATAAAAATATCTTTTCAGTTTTAAAATTAGTTTTATCATATTTTAGATTTTTCCAAGTTAAAATTTCATTTTCCAAGTTTATTTTATATTTTCTAGTATTTAAGTGTATTTTAAATAATAATTAATTAGTAATAATTAGATAAAAGTGTGAAAAATATATTTTTAATTTTAAAATTAGTTTTATAATATTTTAGATTTTCTCAATCATAATTTTATTTTTCTAGCCTTATTTTGTATTTTCTTCTATTTTAGAGTATTTATTAAATAGTTAAAATAGTTTTAATTAATAATAATTAAATAAATAGTTATAAAAATAATTTTCTTTTCTAATAATTTTCTTTTATTTTAGGATTTCAAAATGTCATTTTATATTTTTAGGTCTTTTATTTCTTAGATTCACTTTTTATTTTGTGCGTGTACGTAGTTTTAAACTTACGTTTACGTTTCTCTTATCCGATTGTTGTGCTTTCGATTCAATTCCAATTCCTTTCCTATCAATCAAGAGTGTAATTTCTCAATCAAAACCTTCTTGATCACTATCCTTAGTGATCATTCTATCATCTGAATAAGTTTTGACACACCATTGAGTCTCGTGGGACTTAACGACCCGGAATTCATTGTATTCTCCGGGACTTCATTGCATTGGTTTTTGAGCAGTTTTAAGTCTATTACGGTTAGCCATTCACAAGTGGCTAGCTTGTGTGATTAGACTTGACTAGTTCAGCACCAATAAAATTTTGGCGCCGCTGCCGGGGAGGCTTTAGCGTGTGTTTAGCCATTTTCAGACCCATTCTTGCACATACCCCACCATTTGTAAAAAGTTTTTTGTAAAGTTATAAAAATATCAAAAAGGTTCATTAGCACTTTTCCTAAAGTGTTAAAAACACAAAAAAAATATATAAAACAACAAAACAATCGGAACGTTTTCTATCTTGTGTTTCTTTTAAGGTGATTCTTAAAGAAATGCGATTTGGTTAAACGAGACGATACCAAAAATATTGTCCAAAGTTTTTAAACCCATCGGCACAAATCATACCTCGTCTTTTCGGTGGTACTTAATATATACATAAAATCAACCACCGCAAATCAAGGCAAGACACCTACTAGCTGGGGTGTGACCATAATAAGTTCCCGAACATCGATTTAAAACTTGCCTTTGTGTCCTTGTGATTTGGTGTACCTTTTTCAAAAAGCCATTTCATTTGTGATTATTGGTTAAGTTCACTTGTCGTTTTGCCTCATTTGTTTTGAAAATTGATTTTTATACTTAGTGCATGCGCACTCGTTCTTCCAGTTCTACAAGTCCACTTTCGAACTTGGAAAGATTCCTCGCAGACGTGGGGACGTTCGGCTCCTTCACCGTGATCGAGGCGTCTACCACCACCACCTCCGTCGAAATGGCGGAAGACAAACCTATGAATGAGCTTCTCAAGCACCCATCGAGGGTTACGGAGATGCCATTGTTGTCCCACCATCGTGGTCGACACTTTCGAGCTCAAACCGGGTTGCTTGTCTGTAACCCAAAGCCAATTCTATGGTTTTGAGCGGGATGATCCTCATGCACACATTCGATGGTTTAACAAGATTGCATCTACCATCAAGTACAAGAATGTCCCATGAAGCTATCAAGCTTCTTACATTCCCATTTTCTCTAGAGGACAAGCCGGAATTGGCTCGAGAAACAACCCCTCGTTCTATTGAGGCATGGGAAGATCTAGTCACCAAGTTCGTTAACGAGTTCTATCCTCCATCCCGAACCACAAGTCTTAAGAATGAGATAATGAAATTTTCTCGAGATTTGATGAGTCATTCGGGAGGCATGGGATCGTTATAAAGAGTTGCCATGAGTGTCCGCATCATGGTTTTACCGAGTTAATGCAAATGGATACTTTCTATAATGGTCTCAATCGGACTAATCAAGACTCTTTGAATGCCTCCGCGGAGGTAATTTCTGAGCAAGACCACCAAAGAGGCCTTGCAAATCATTGAGAACAAATCTCGTGTCCGCCTTTCCGAGCAAAGACATATCGGTCTAATCTTGGACCTTCTTCTTCTTCATCCCGGTGAGTACATCTAGCACCGATGCTAAGATTGACAAACTCACGAGACATTGTTCGAGCTTTGGTTCTTGCTAACCAAAAGAAAGTGACCTTCACTCGACACCAACACATGGTGAAGTGAAGAAAGTCGAGAGTTGTGTTACTTGTGGTGGTCCTCATGCATACTACAATTGTCACGCCACCGATGGTAGTCCATTTGAAGCCAATGCTCTAGCCGGTAGTTCACGACAAGGAGGTACTCAATACCGTCCTCAAAATGAACCACACTACCGTGCTAACACTAATCGAGCACCACCGGTTTTAACGAGAATCATAACATGCAAAACCGAATCGAACCAACCCAGAATGAATCAAGGTTATCAAAACCAAGGTAATTTCTATCCTGGACCCAATCAAGGTTTCCAACATCAAGGAACCTTAATCAAAACAATTTCAATCGAGGGAATCAATTTCACGGAATATGAATCCTAATCAAGGGAATTTTGGCTATAATCAAAACATACGGCCTCAAATTATCCCTCCGACTCCTCCGCCATTATTCCTCCGGGACCATCATCGATGAGTTCTTGAAGCAATTCATGAAGTCCCAAGATGAAATGAGCAGGTTGTTGGTCGGTCGATTGCGATCTTAAGAAGTCTTTAAATGATCAACCCTCGGGCTCGGGAAAACTTCCGAGCAACACGATCGCTAACCCGAGGGGCGATGCAAGGCGATCACAACCAAGTGGTGTTTCATATGATGGACTGCTATTCTACTACCTCTCTTCTTCTTCTCTCCCAAAGGTAGTGGAAAGTGAACCTCAGACACACAATGGACCTCGACTCCAATGCCTCCTCCACCGTGGCAATGAGTCAAGTTACCAAGGAAACAACGGACAAGGTGCATTATTCAAGCCGAAGTACAAGACACGCCCTACCTTCGTGTAGTCCAACCTCAAGTTGTCCGAAACCCAAGTCAAATCAAGGAGTTGTTTTGAACCTCCTGTAGCTCTGTTGAAAACCAATCCAAATCTTCTATTCCTTACCCATCACGTTTGAATGAGCAAAGCTCATGAAAAAGCCGGTCATCAAATGGACAAATTTTCCAAATTTTCCAAGAGTTACATTTTGACATAAGCTGCGGATGCTATCATGTTGATGCCTAAGTTCGCATCGACTCTCAAACACATGTTAAGCAATAAGGAAAAGTTGTTTGAAATGGCAAAACTCCTCTTAACGAGAGCGCTTTCAGATTATTCAAGAAGCTTCGAGAAACTTGGAGATCTTGGGAAATTTCTCTTACCTTGTGTATTCCGGGAATGGTTGAATGCTTTGCCTTAGCAGATCTTGGTGCAAGCATCAATCTTATGCCTTATTCGATGTGGAAGAAACTTTCTCTTCCGGAACTTACTCCTACATGCATGACTCTCGAGCTTGCGGATCGTTCCATATCCCGTCCTCTTGGCATTGCCGAGGGCGTATTTGTGAAAGTAGGAAAGTTCCATTTCCGGTGACTTCGTAGTTGTTGATTTTGATGCCGATCATCGGGTTCCTCTCATTGTTGGTCGAGGATTCACGAGAGCGGGTCGTGCTCTCATAGATGTATTTGAGCAAGAAATCACATTACGTGTTGGTAATGAAGTTGTCACCTTTAACCTTGATCAAACTTGAGGTACTCCGCAAACTATGATTACGAGTCGGTTAACCGAATAGATATCATTGATGTTGCTTCGAAGAGTACTCTCAAGAAGTTCTTGGTTATTCTCATAATTACGTGTGGGAATCCCACCACATCTTCTCAACCTATCATAGCCAATTCTACTCCTTCTCTCACCTCGGTTTGAGGCGACTTCATCTTAGATGAGATTGAAGCATACTTGGCTAGTGATTACATTCCATGGGAAATTGATCACGCTCTAATTGACATTGAGGGGACATACTTCTCATTGAGAAGTTGCTTAATGGTGATCCATCATCAACCCTCACTCTAGTGATTCAATCCGGATGAGATTAATCAAAATGAGATTAATCTGGAGGGAGATATTCTTCTAAAGAAGCTGTTAAATCAGGACACTTCTCCTCCTCTCCCTCCCGTCAAGCTTCATAACAAGGAAGCCAAGTCAGTTGAGAAAACTGAAGAATTTCCTGAGGGTGAGCTTAAGGACTTACCGCCTCATCTCGAGTATGCATTTCTAGAAGGTGATGATAAATTACCCGTCATTATTTCTCGAGATTTGAGTAAAGATGAAAAAGCTGCTCTCATAAAGGTCTTAAAGTCACACAAGCAAGCAATTGCTTGGAAACTCTCCGACATTAAGGGTATCAACCCTGAATTTTGTACTCACAAAATCTTGATGGAGGATGACTTCAAGCCAGCAGTTCAACATCAGAGAAGAGTAAATCCAAAATCCATGATGTTATCAAACAGAGGTTATCAAACTTCTTGATGCGGATTGATTTACCCGATCTCAAGATAGTCCTTGGGTTAGCCCAATTCATTGTGTTCCTAAAAGGGTGGCATAACTGTTGTCACAAATGAAGATAATGAGTTAATTCCAACTCGATTGGTTACGGGATGGCGTGTTTGCATTGACTATCGTAAGTTGAATGACGCCACCCGTAAAGACCATTTTCCTCTACCCTTCATGGACCAAATGCTTGAGAGATTAGCAGGGAATGAATACTATTGTTTCCTTGATGGTTTCTCGGGTTACTTTCAGATTCCCATTGATCCACAGGATCAAGAGAAAACTACATTCACCTGCCCATACGGGACTTTTGCCTACAAACGTATGCCTTTTGGCTTATGTAATGCTCCTGGCACGTTCCAACGATGTATGATGGCCATATTCCACGACATGATCGGGGAAACGATGGAGGTGTTTATGGATGACTTCTCGGTCATTGGGGATTCGTTTCAAACATGTCTCTCCCATTTAGATAAAATGCTTCAAAGGTGTGAAGACACCAATCTTTGTCTAAACTGGGAGAAGAGCCACTTTATGGTCAAAGAAGGCATAGTCCTTGGCCATAAGATTTCAAAAAATGGGATTGAGGTAGATAGAGCAAAAGTTGATGTTATTGCTAAATTACCTCATCCTACTACCGTCAAAGGTATTAGGAGTTTTTAGGTCATGCCGGTTTCTATCGTAGATTCATTCAAGATTTTCTAAAATCGCCTGACCTATGACCCATCTTCTTGAGAAAGATGCTCCTTTTATCTTCTCACCCGAGTGCATCAAAGCTTTTGAAACATTGAAGAAAAAGCTTATGAAGCACCCATTCTCGTGCTCTCGATGGGATTTACCCTTTGAGCTCATGTGCGATGCAAGTGATTTTGCTATCGGTGCGGTCTTAGGGCAACGAAGAAACAAGCATTTTCACCTATCCACTACGCAAGTAAAACTATGGTCAAGCTCAAACTCATTACACCACCACGAAAAAGAGCTATTAGCCGTGGTGTATGCATTTGAGAAGTTTCGCCATATTTAATCTTAACCAAATGCGTGGTGTATACGGATCACTCGGCTCTCAAATATCTCTTTGCAAAACAAGATGCAAAGCGAGATTGCTCCGTTGGATTCTCCTCCTGCAAGAATTTGATATCATTATCGTGATAAAAAGGAGCCGAGAATCTAGTGCGATCATCTGTCGATTAGAAAACCCTCACCAAGATGTTTTCGAGAAAAGGAAATAAATGAAACATTTCCTCTCGAGACACTCAATGCGGTTTCTTTTCGTGGAAATTCTACCACCCCATGGTTTCTTGACCGCAAATTACCATGCGGGTAACTTCATTGTGAAAGGGATGTCGACCCAACGGAAGAACAAATTCTTCAAAGATGTTAAACATTATTTCGGGACGACCCTTTCTTATTCAAAATCTGTGCGGATCAAGTCATCCGACGGTGTGTTTATGGACGGGAAGCTATTGACATTCTCAAAGCTTGCCATGTTGGACCCACGGGGCCATCATAGTCCAAACTACACCGCCAAGAAGGTGTTTGATCCGGGTTTTATTGGCCCACAATCTATAAGGATGCCCACGAATTTGTCAAAACACAGCGACGCTTGTCAACGTCACGGAAATATATCTCAAAGAAATGAAATGCCACAAAATGCCATTCAAGTTTGTGAGATATTTGACATCCGGGGTATTGACTTTATGGGGCCATTTCCTTCTTCTCGTGGTAACAAATACATACTCGTGGCTATTGACTATTTGTCAAAATGGGTTGAAGCAAAAGCTTTACCTACCAATGATGCCCGAGTTGTTGTGAAGTTTTAAAATCTCTTTTGCGGTTTGGAACTCAGAGAGCGATAATCGATGATCGTGGTACACATTTACGCAATGACCAATTTGAAAGAGTCATGCAAAAGTATGGTGTTACCCACCGTCTCTCTACTCACCCCAAACAAGTGGGCGGTGGAAGTTTCCAACCGTGGTATCAAAAGGATTCTTGAAAGGACGATGGCGAAAATCGTGCATCCTGGTCGGATAAACTAGATGGACGACTGGGCCTTCCGTCTGACTTACAAAACACCCATGGGTGTACTCCATACAAGCTAGTGTACGGAAGGCATGTCATCTTCCGATTGAGCTAGAGCACAAGGCTTCTTGGGCCTTGAAACATGCAAATTTCGATATTCGAGACGGTGGTGATCACGAGAAAAGTTCAAATGAATGAATTAAATGAACTTCATGATCAAGCTTACGAGAACTCTTTGATCTATAAACAAAAGACAAAGAAGATTCATGACTCTAAAATCAAGAACCGCGTTTTCAACGTTGGTGATCGAGTCCTTCTTTTCAATTCAAGATTGAAGATTTTCTCGGAAAGCTCAAGTCCGTTAGTGCGGTCCATTTACTATTGCTAAGGTTTATCCTTATGGTACCGTTGAGTTATCTCAACCCGATGGTCCTAATTTTAAAGTGAATGGTCATCGAGTGAAGCATTATTTTGGAGAGGACATTCCCCCGTGGTTGTCCGGATCTACAAACTTTCCCATGAACCAATGAATGCGGGATCGAGTCAAGCTAGTGACTCGGGAATCAAAAACATTAGCACGCACCATATGGGTTTTCACCCATATTTACATCTTCTTTCTATTCTACCACCCTAGTGTGGGGAGTTGCCCACAATCGTTGTATATATATAAAAAAAAAAAAAAAAAAAAAAAATCTCTTTCATAATAATGGCCGTAATATTTCCCTTTTACGTTCTCGGTTTCGGCATAACCGCGGTACTTTGAATATTGAGGGCAATATTCATTTTAAGTGTGGGGAATTTCACGAATTTCATGTATTAATCCACCCAATTCCCGTTTTTGGCCAAAATTTTTTTTGGAGTAAGTGTTCTACACTTACTCGACTTGTTATCGATCCGCCATGTCTAATAGACAAAAGGATTGGCTAATCCAGAGCAAACGGCTCTTGGTAAAGATTTCTCAAATCCGTTTATATGGCTTGCAATTTGCCCAAAATTGTATGGTTCTCAACTCGCCATATCCTAAAAAGTGAAGAGTTGGCTAGCCCGCAAGGTTATGGCTTGTGGTAAAGGCGATGGAAAATCCATAATTGGTATTCACTCACCAAAGATAATTCGATAATTTATCTAAGAGTTGGCTAGTCCGAGCAAACGGCTTCGGTAAAGACACATCAAATCCGTTATATGGTTTATGATTTGCCAATAAATCGAGATGGTTATCGATGTACCATAGTTCTTACTTGAACTGAAACATTTGGCTACTCGTAGTGATGGCTTTTGGTAAAGAGTTTTAAAATCCATTAAATTTCAAAACATTGCTAGGGACTAGCAATATCTTAGTGTGGGGGATTGATGAGTGTCTAAATACTCATCATTTTGTACAATCTAAGCGCAAAATCATCCGAAAACACTCAAAATGCATCAAATTGATGAAAATATCACAAATCGGTGTTTTATGTGTTTTAAATGCAAAATATCAAAATCGGATGAAAATGATTCAAGTTTGCAAAATTGGCGCTTTAGTCCCCAAGTTTTAAAAGTTGTCAAATCTAGTCCACGGAATTCAAAATGTGGAATTTTATCATTCAAGGTCCCCGAAATATTCTAAGTTGTTTAAAATGGTCCTTGAATGATTCTTTGGTCAAATGGCGGAAAAGGTCCTTAAAGTTTGGAAAATTTGCAAAATTAGTCCTTGGACTTATAAAAAAGGAATTTTATGCAAAAAGGGTCCTTGTACTATCAAAGTTTGTCAAGTTTGGTCCTTGTGATAAGTTTGGAAAGTGTCAAGTTCAGTCCTTGAAGTTTGGATAAATTGCAAATTTGGTCCTTGTGCTTATTCTAAACCAAACGGATCCTTTTAATATACAAAGCCCAAATCCACCAGCTGGCCCAACCTTAGCCCAACACCCTTGACCTTGACCCTTGGACCC
Organism: Chrysanthemum lavandulifolium; assembly: GCA_022545495.1. Lineage (NCBI taxonomy): Eukaryota > Viridiplantae > Streptophyta > Magnoliopsida > Asterales > Asteraceae > Chrysanthemum > Chrysanthemum lavandulifolium. Next base: position 197,169,599 of record CM040244.1, read on the forward strand.
CGTTTGATATTAGCCCCGGTCAACGAAAGTCAAACGGGCAGAAATACCGCCAACACTGTAGCTCTCCCTCACCAACACTGTAATTCCAAAAACCAGTCATGGTTTTCCATCTTTTTCAACCCCCCCCCTTACCTTGTCCCCTCCACTTCCACTAACACCCAAATACTCTTAATTGATTGAAACCAACTCATTAATACTCAAACCTGCTATGAAGAAATTGGCGCCAAAACTACAAGTGGACGGTCTTGATGATTTTGTGCAATCCAATGGCTGGAAATTGGTGGGATAGATTCAGAGATATCAAAGGAGTCCAAAAAGTCTATAAAAGAAGGGAGAGATGCATTGTATGAGATATCTAGAATAACTTAGTTTTCTTTAATGTCGTTTTAGCTTAATTTAAAATTTCGATTATGCGTTTTAGTTTACAAGCTTTGTATTTCAAGTTGTTATTGTATTATAAACCTTTTACAAGTATCAATTTCAAGTTTCAAGTTTTAATATCAGTTTATGCAGTTTCATATTTCAAAAATCTCATGTGAATCAAATGTTTTTATAAGGTGTTTGTATGGTGAAATAGATCACATAAGCTCTGGAAAGCTTATTCAAGCTTTTAGAAACCTTAAAAAGCAGTTTAGAAGCAAAAAGAAAATCACCAAAATACCAATTAAATAGTTTAAAATCAAAATCTCATGGAAATGGTGTACACAATTTGGAGCGGGGTGAATTATGGATGGCCTTGGGTTAATGGCTTAGTGGTAAGCCTATAGGAGTGTTTTGGTTCCTAGTTCTTGGATTTCAGTTGGATAGCCATTTGTAAGCCCTTTGTTCAATTTTTGAATTTCACTGTTTTAATTGTTTAGTGATTGTAATTTTGTGTTTTATTGTTCACTAGTTATATTTAAGTGTATTTAAGCTTTAAAATCAGTTGGTTAATCTTTTAAATTTGTAGTTTATATAAATTTCATTTTAATGATTAAAATAGCTTAAGTCTTAATTCTTAGTTTTATGTTGTTGTCCTTTGTTGGTTCATGTTTATTTAGACTTAATTAGTGATTATATAAGGTCCGAAATCATCGCATGGTCTTAAGTTGTGTTAGTCTTTGAAAATATTCAAAGCAGTTAAGATAAAGGGTGTTTGGATTCCTTGTGTTTAATGTGCTATAGGTTGTTTGAGTGGTTGCTAGTTATTGTCTTGTATCACACTTGGTCTAAATATCTCAAGCAAGTCAAGAAAACCTGTCCTTGTTTCATCAATAGTCAAAATTTCTTTTGATCAAAGCTTGTGTGTCCTTGTTGGGATTGCATGATCATTGATTTTGTTTTTGTGTTTACAAGTTGTTATCATTGATCAAACAAGTCTTATTTCAACCTAACATAACATAATTAGTGCTTAGGATCGGTTTAAATCTCATTTAAGTCAAACTTATCTAGTTTTATAAAAGTCAAAATTTTCACTGGTCGTTTTGAATTAAAAGATAATTTTCTTGTGTGTTTATTAGTGAGATTCACTTAAAAGCTTTTGGGATATCATAGTTCGGTTGCTAAACAAAATTAGAAAATGCTAGTTCTCCTTTAATCGACTTTTTAAGTGCTTAATTATTGGCTCATTTTGAGTACCTTGTCTGCGTAAGTGCCCCTGCACCAGTTACATAAGCTCAATCAAAAGCTTGCACGAGCTCAATTGTTGTTCAAATCTGTGATACTTGGTTCTTTGGAAAGCCAACATGGTCATCTTTGAGTCCCAAGCTTAAGTTTTCCTTTTCTAGCTTGTTTGCTAAATTGTAATGCAATAAGCTCCAATATTGTCCCATTTCGTGTTTAAGCCAAGTGCTTATTAGCTTCTTCCTAGCTTTTCAGTGTTAATCTTTGTGTCTTTTAGCTTCATATCAGTAGCTTGTAGCTTATTTCATCTTATTTTAGCTTCTGTTTCAGCTGGTGAGCTTGCTTGAGCTTATTTCATCAAAATAAGCTCATAAGCATATCTGTTGGCTCATAAGCTTGTCAAACAGCTTATTTATAGTTGGTAAAATTTTTGTTTTTGTAAAAGTTTCATATAATTAGTAGTTAAGTAGTTTTCAAAAAGAAAATCCAGAAAAATACCAATTTAAATTCAGTGATAGCATTTATTTAATAGGTTTTAGCTTTTTGATTTTTCTTTTTAGCTTATTAATAAGCAAATCTTGTTTTTATACTTTTGTTAGTTTTCTGTCATCATATAGTATTTTTAGAAAAAGTTTCATAATTTTCCTAATCTTTTTAGTATTTATTATAATTTTAAATAGTTAAAAATAGTAATTAATTAGTAATAAATAATTAAAAAGCATAAAAATATCTTTTCAGTTTTAAAATTAGTTTTATCATATTTTAGATTTTCCAAGTTAAAATTTCATTTTTCCAAGTTTATTTTATATTTTCTAGTATTTAAGTGTATTTTAAATAATAATTAATTAGTAATAATTAGATAAAAGTGTAAAAATATATTTTAATTTTAAAATTAGTTTTATAATATTTTAGATTTTCTCAATCATAATTTTATTTTTCTAGCCTTATTTTGTATTTTCTTCTATTTTAGAGTATTTATTAAATAGTTAAAATAGTTTTAATTAATAATAATTAAATAAATAGTTATAAAAATAATTTTCTTTTTCTAATAATTTTCTTTTATTTTTAGGATTTCAAAATGTCATTTTATATTTTTAGGTCTTTTATTTCTTAGATTCACTTTTTATTTTGTGCGCAGACGTAGTTTTTAAACTTACGTTTACGTTTCTCTTATCTGATTGTTGTGCTTTCCAGTTCTGTATCCAATTCCTTTCCTATCAATCAGTAGTGTAATTTCTCAATCAAAACCTTTACTGATCACTATCCTTAGTGATCATTCTATCATCTGAATAAGTTTTGACACACCATTGAGTCTCCGTGGGACTTAACGACCCGGGAATTCATTGTATTCTCCAGGACTTCATTGCATTGGTTTTTGAGCAGTTTTAAGTCTATTACGGTTAGCCATTCACAAGTGGCTAGCTTGTGTGATTAGACTTGACTAGTTCAGCACCAATCAAATATCTGTTTACATTTATTAAAAGTAATTTCGAAGTGACATATATGTCAGATATTATTTATAGTGGTAAAAGATACCTCCTCGAGACACAAAATATCACTTTATCTGTGATAATCTTTAAAGTTGATTTTGAAAATACACAAGACATTAATGAATATAATTATCATATTAATTTTTGTTTTTTATTTTTTATAAAAATGTTTTACTTGATGTACTGTGATATTAGACTTTTTTAAATATTTTTTAGCTACAAATTTAATTAATTTACATTTCATTTTTTTAGAACCGCAAATTTAATACTTTAAGTTTCAATATTATATTACTATGAAAATTTCACACTTTTAAATGATATCATAGTATTTAAATTTCGGATAATATTTAAAATTATTTATAATAACTATTCTATTAATATTAGCGAGTATGTAAATGTCATAGTTATAATAGTATGTAAATTTCGAATCGTATTTAAAATTATTTAATATCACAAGAACTTAAATTTGTTTTTTTATCACCTAATATATAATGTCGGAAAAAGACACATGGGTAAGAAGACTAGACGATACACATAAATTTGAGCAACAACCTTATCCTTATTTTGCCATATAAATTTGAACATTCCCACTTAAAAATGTACTAAAAAATTGTTTAAAAAGGAATATTGCATCTCTTTTTAAGAAAAGGTTTTTTTAGAAGTGTTTATCTAAGTAAGCTATTTTCAACAAAAGGTTTGTGTTTTCTTTACAACTTTATAATTTATGTTTATTTAATTCTTTAGACCGATTATATGTTCTTCTTCTTTTTTTGATTTTAAATGCATATTTTAATTACTCATGAAGGCCAGTTTATTTTATACCTCTTATTGTTGATTATGGAGGAATTAGAGTATTTATTTATATTATCACCGAAACCTAAATATTTTCTTGAATTTTATCAAATCTAAGCATCTAGAATGTCAATCGGTATGTCAATCTCTCCAAAAGATGATCTACACCGGATAGAGATTGCTTATAGTTCGATTTGATAATAGTATAATGATGCATTATTGGTGCATCTACCATCGCCCGAAAGGAGGATCGAGTCTCAATTCCTTTGGCATTCTCGGATATGGTTGTTATGAAGAAAGACGAACACTAAAAGGAATGTTATGAATAATATAATATTACAATGATGCATTCTTGGCTCATCTACCATCGCCATTGATTTTACGAGAAAAAATGAAGGAGTAACCTACTCAAAATAGGTTATGAAGAATATTTTTGTTTGGTTTCAAATTTTGAAATGTGTTTTGATAACCTTTGTTGCTCAGTTTTTTGTGATAGAAATGTATGAACGCCCAAGATGACGCATAGAACGTTCTCAAAATAGCTTATGAAAAATATTTTACCCGATTCTCGGATATAATTTTTAATATACTATTAAGAATATTATTAATTATGCAAATTAGTATTAATTTTTTTCTTTTATTATTAAGAATATTATTTATGAAAAAATGTCTAAAATAAAAATAAAAAATACCACTAGAGTTGAGCACTTGTACTTTAAAATAACGTACATAGCCTTTAATATGAAAACATAAAAATATTTTAATATGAACAAATAAAGTAAGCGATTGTACTTTAAATATTATTTATTTTTAAGGGCTCTCTATATTCGTTTGTACAAATGACTGCCTTTTTGCCTATAAATATTTCATCAATCACACATAGAAAAAATAACAAAAATTTTCTTCATTTTCATTTCATGTTTTTTGCAACTTTAATATAATGATTGTTTTATATTAAAATCTATTTTTCGTATCATCGATAATTTATTATCTTTGGAAGATTTTTTTATTTCTATATTTTTTTAATCGAAATCTAGATATTCTACCGAAAGTATTTGTAACTTTTCAACTTTGCTTTTCTAACAAACCATTTGTTGATAACATTCGTATCAAATGCACTTTAACAAAGCATTTTTGGATAACATTATTATCCAATTTTGGTTATTTGAAGGTGATGAGTTATTCCAAACTACAAATATGTATCATGATCAGATTGAAGACAATATTTTTTGAAGGTGTATGTTCTTCATCAAAAACTACCAAATTCAGCCATATATGAAGTCGTTGAAGATTTTATATGAAGATTAAAATTATCGGTGTCTTAACTGAAGATATTTTACAAGATTAGTTGTCTGTTCTTGTTATATTTCTTATTCGTTTTAAGATAAACTTTTAATTTTATTAAATAGAACATGATAATTTTATTATAAGAATAAGTGAAGTAAAATAACATAGAATTAACATTACATTAGATTTTCAAAACAAGAATTAACATTACATAAGAATTAGCATTACGTGATATTAAATAGTACTTCTAGATATTCATCCGATACTTTTACATAATGGATAAATGTTTTGTGTAGCATCCAACCTCTAATACAATCTGAATGAAACTCGTGGCTACAAATCATAAGATATTAGTTTTCACTTACACATCAAACCATAACATCAAGTTGGCGATAAGTGGAATTCTAGAGAGAAAGTTAGAGGTTTAGGGAACTTAGAGAGAAAGTGAAAGATATTATTATGAGCTCCAACTCTACCTTGGAAGGTAAAGAGTATTTATAGTCTTACAATAAACGCCACACAACGGGTCGTGGATCGGGCATACGGTGGGTAAAGACCGTCCGTCCTCCACGGTGTTACTTAACTAAATACTACTTAACTTAAAATAACTACGACTACGAGCTTTTAACGATTACATATACTTGAGGTGACCGACTCTTTAATACCGGAATTTCTAATTCCTAACAATCTCCCTAAGGAGGTCACCTCAATCATGTACTAAAATTACATTGAATACAAATAGATATTACATTAACAATTGTTCTTGCATTCTTGATGTAGTACTTTGCTCCTAGGCTCGTAGTCATTGATTCTTCACATTGCATGTTTGGTTACTCGGTGGAGGTCTTTCATTGATCCACGTGATAATAAATTTGAGCTAGCTTTTGAGACCATCACCAACAAAGTCTCGAGACATCCATTGTGGTGTTGGTATTATGTGATGTTGTGACTTTCGGACCGACATGCTCACATTCTGGATTATGATATCTTCTCATCAGAGTAGCGGAAGCTTTTGTTGATTCATGATATTGGCAGCAGCGTAGCTGATAACGCTCAAATTGTGCATGTTTTTAGTAGCATTATCCGTGCTTTTATGTGTGTTATTTGGCTATAATCATATGCTTTTAATGCTTAATCGTATCATAGTGCGTTTGCTAGTTCATTTGTAGCCAAGTACAGGAAAGTGGAGAAAAAGACGGAAAAAGAAGTAAAATACGAAGATTTCTCCATGTATGAAGAATTCCCGACAAAAGAAAGTCTTGTGGAGTGTATTCGAGAAGATAAAGTCATCAAGTTAGTGGTCCAAAGACTCAAGAATAAAGTTCAAGAAGGAAACGAGAAAGAAATGAAGAAAAGAAGCTTAAACGAAGACATATTAGAAGACTCGTTGTTCCGACACACCTTCACCATTTTGACCATAACTTTTGCATACGGACTCCGTTTGACCCCGGTTCGCGACCACGGAAAGCTAAGAGAAAGATCTACAACTTTGCCGTTCATGACTTTTTGTGATTTTGCTCCAACCGATCGGTCGAGACCCGTAACCGATCCGGTTGGAGAGGCATCAAGAAGACCAACCGATTCGGTTGGAGCTCAACCGGATCCGGTTGGAGGTCCTGTTCAGCCATTTTCCATTACTAAGGTTCCAAACGTGTTCCAAATGATTCTAGTCCCTTCCTACATGGTTTCTAGTCCTTCCAAGCTCCTTGGCCTCCAAGAAATGCATTGAATACCCTAGGCCTTGGTTCAAGTATAAATAGAGGCCTTTGCTACCTCATTTCATGCACCACAACTTGAGAGATCTTCTCTCACCTCTCCTACCACCACCACTCCTCTCTAGGTGTGAAATTCAAGCCTCCACCCTTAAGGACGAATTTCCATCTAGAGAGCAAACCATAACTTGAGAGATACACACCCACTCTCAATATCTTCACCCCAAAGGTGTGAAACTCAAGCCTCCACCCTTAAGGACGAGTTTCCACCAATTACACCAACTTATCTTCCCAAAAGACCACAAACCTCTGCCAATTTCGTAGTGTGCTCAAGGGTTGTCAAGGCGTTTGGACATCATTTTCCGCTTGGTAGAACTATTGTAGTTGATTGGAGGCTTGAAGGTTGCTATAATCCTTCATCTTTGCCTATTGTAATTCATACTTTGGGTAAACCTTGTTACTTTTCTATTTAAAGATGTTTGTTATTGATATGATTATTGAGATTTTGTGTTTGATTGGAATAATGATGAATGTCTTGATACTTGCTTGTTCTTATATTGCTTTTCTTGTTGGTTTGATCCGTGACAATCATAACCATCAACTTGTTACTTGTTACTTGCTTAAACAAACAAACGACACTTGTAGTGCAACCAAGTCTCTTGGGACGACCTTGATTTACCATATACTATACTACAACTTGACTAGGGTATACTTGCCGAATGTGTTCCTAGTTAACCGGTAATTTTGTTTACAAATTTAAAACCTCGTGGAAGCACATCAAGTTTTTGGCGCCACGCCGGGACTGCGCTTGTATTCTTGTGTTTGTTTGCTTGTTGAATTGATTGCTCTTGATGTTTGCTCATGATGTTTGCTTGAATGCTTGTCTTTTCTTAAAAATCTCTCATTTTCTCATAATTGCTCAAATGATCTTTGCATCAAAATCGTGTTTTGATGTTGATTTCGTTTCTTGTGTTCTAAAATGCTCGTTTCAATGATTGCTTTCTAAGTGTGTTCAAAATGTTTGAAAAAATCACCAAACCACCTGTAATCAACCAACCGAATCGGTTGGCACTCCAACCGGATCGGTTGGAAGCCTCAGATTTAATAAAACCACTACAACCGATCGGTCACTACCCGTAACCGGATCGGTTGTGTGTTCTGCTTAAAAAAAAAAAAAAAAAAAGTTCGTTTGTTTTTTTGTTTCGTGGTTTTTGTGTTTTGTATGTAATGTGATCTCTTGCATATTTGTGTTTCTTTTTGTTTGTGTTATTATTGTCTGTGTTAGTTTCGTATTAATTTTGAATAAGGCTATCTTGTTTAGATTCTCTTGTTTGATTTGTGTTACGTGACTAATTGTGTGTGATTGCGTCTATGTGATTTTCATCTTCTGTGATTGTGCTTTTATTTGTTTTAAGTGTCGTATTTTGTTTTTGGTGTTCTTCTAGTTAAATATGTGTTTAAGTGTTTTATTTACTTTGTGTCTATTTTTCTTTGTTATCGTCTATGTCATTGTTTTATTATATCAATAAAAGGTTTGAAATAAAACTTGTGTAAAAAAAAAAAAAAAAAAAAATATAAAGTCGCCTCCAACCGATCGGTCACTCCCGAACCGGATCGGTTGGACTATCTGCTTAAAAAAAATCGCCATTTTTTTGTTTTGTTTTTGTGTATTCGTGTTTAGATAGAATAAGTTGAAATGTCTTTTTTTGTTTTTGCAAGAGTATCATTTCTTTTATTCTACTTAAATTTTGGTTTTTCCATTTTAAGTTTTGTTAATTTGGTACATTGTGAATAAATAAGTACATGTTTTTAAAAAATAAAGTGTTTCGAACTTTGTGGGTATGTTCACTGGAAACCCTCACGAGACTATAACTCGTCCACTCGGGCCACCGAGGGGTTTAAAAGGCTTGTTGCATACGCTAAATGCAACCGTGATGCCTACGAAAGTGAGTTTTAGAATTTTACATGTTTTTGTAGTTTATTTTGTTTTTGCATTGAATAAGCTCTTGGAGGAAGGATTGGTTGGATTGTGAAGCTTACACTCTTGATTGGACATGTTTGTTTGAAAGAGAAATCGATTGATCTCACACGCTTATGCTAGCATTTGCTTAGCACCTTATCATTTGGAGTTCGATCATGATTTCTTTGGCTCAGGAGGTTTCGTTTCACTTAGACTTATTATTTAAATTTTCCCTATCTTTACATGCTTTGAAGTTTTTGCAATTGCTTTATTTTGTTTCTTTGTTATTTTTCCTTTGTTGGCTTGTTGGTTAATTATTTTAATAAATTGACTTCTTTTAGTCCTTCGAAAGTAAGGCTCACCCATTGTAAACAAACCGTGTGAGAGGTATAAGGCGGGTCTCCCCGATTCCCTAAAGAAGTTGGGTTTTTAATATGCTTCACACGACCGCTTCTCCGCTTCTTTGTGCGTTTCAATGGAGCTACCGAGAACTCGAGGACAAGAATAAGTCATGTTTGGTTAAAAAAATTTAAAAAAATGAAAAGAAAAAAATCGTAACTAGCTTATTTTTTTTAAATTTCTCGTAGCAATAATATAATAGCAGTCTTTTTTAGTCGTTAAGTTATTTTTCTTTTGTGTGCTTAGCTTAAGTGTGGGGGGGAAATATTTTTGTGAAAAGCGAAACTAGTTTTTAAATTCCAAATTTTCGGCCTATTTTTAAATTTTGTAAACTTGTTTGCCTTGTGATCTAGTTGTTTTCACGCTTATAGGTTAATATATTAGAATAACCGGATCAACCCAACGGTGAAATCGGTAATTTTGAAAAATTTGAGATGTGTTCCATTAATATTGCAATCCATTCGGGATCGATGACATTTGCTAGCATATTTTATAGCCCTTCCACTAAATTGTGAGGATTTGAGCTGTTTCATATTTAGCATATATCTTTTATGCTTGGATTTTTTTTGCTATGAGTGTGCGGTGATTTTATTTATTCTAGAACTTGTACTTGTAAATCATTATCGCATCATGAAGAAGATCGCATTCGTATGATATAAGTGTATTCGTGTGATAAAGAGGCAACCTTAGGAATAAAACCAAATGGCCTTCCGGTTATATCTAATGATATATTAGCTAACCACATCGGTTAGTTAACCTGTAGGACCTTAGATATATCAACCTTATCACAAACCCACTTAACGAACACAAGTATACCATGTTAAACCCAAACTGTTATGCGTAAATAAAGAGAAAGATTAAGATAAGATATGGTGACTTGAAGATATGTATAAATCGTATGTGTTTAGAGAGGTAGAGAAGAAAGATGAAACAATAAGATGTAATATTGATTCAAGGAAAACACACACACACACACTCAAGCACACCCTCAAATGACATACTTGAGGGTATTTATAGTAAGAGAGGATGATGCCCTAAGGCTTGGCCATGGGCCTTGAGATGGACTTGGATTGGGCTTGGGTTTCACGAACTAGACAAGGCTAGCTTAACATAACTTATGCCCAATTAGCTTAGCCCAATCCACGAGCCCGCTGACTATTCTATCACTATATCTAACACACATTACAAAGTTCCTAATCGTGAATGACCATCACTTCTAATAAAAATAATCATACTAACAATCTCCCTAAGGGGTGGTCATTCAAAAGATGCTCCACTTGAATAGGTCTTTAATCTTTTGAGCTTGAACTTTGTGAGTAGATATAGAATAGTCTTGATTCTTTGTTCCTTCATGCTTTGTGATCGATTAATGTGGTTGTTGCCGTTGTCAACTTCGTTGCTCGTGTATCTCCACGCCTTTCTCCACCATGCTCACACTTCTATTTGACTTTGAGTTTCCAATGATGAAGTTCTCGAGTCTTTACACTTTGTAGATTCTTTGACATGACGAAGAATCATCTTTAACTTTGAGTTGCCTTTGATTTTGATGAGAACTTTCATGTGTTGTTGGTATGAGCATGTGGCGAGTCCGCACGATCCATCCGCTCCGGAGCTTCCATAAGAAGAAAACATAAAAGCAAGTTAGTAATAAGCGGATTCCGACTTATAAGTTTGAATTTCGAGGGTGTTAACAAAGATAGTGTGAAAACACATCTCTAATTCTCACAAAGGCCGTTCCTAAACCTGAGTCCCCAAGTGAGATAACACGATATACCGAAGTACATCTACAGCTCGGATGAGTCGAGGTACATCAAGCATCACCCCACGATCGTAGACCGTTTGAGACACACTAAGCGTAATCCACGGAGAATTACCAAGTGACTACTTGTCGTGGTCGCTTGATGTTGACCGGCGGGAGTTTCCATTCAATCATCAAGAATCACAATTGTGAAACTTCTCATAAATGTTCGGCAGATTGCTAAGATCTCTGGGACTCTATAATATATCACTTGTGTTTTTATTGATGAACAACAAGCGATGCCATGTCATGTGTTCCTATGAGATCTTTTGATGAATCTTGTTAGGAATTAGAAATTCCGTGTATTAAAGAGTCGGTCACCTCAAGTATATGTAATCGTTAGAAAGCTCGTAGTCGTAGTTCTTTTAAGTTAAGTAGTATTTAGTTAAGTAACACCGTGGAGGACTGGACGGGTCTTTACCCACTGTATGCCCGATCCATGCCCGATGTGTGGCGATTTATGTAAGACTATAAATACTCTCTACCTCCCAAGGTAGAGTTGGAGCTCATAATAATATCTTTCACTTTCTCTCACTAAGTTCCCTAAACCTCTAACTTTCTCTCTAGAATTCCATCTATATGCTACTTTGTGTTATGGTTTGATGTGTATGTGAAAAGTTATATCTTACAATTGGTATCAAGAGCCATGGTTAGATCATATCTTGCACATCTTTGGATTTCTAGTGGTTTTAGGTGGTTTTGAGTTTGAAAAAGTTTAGTGGTTTTTGCATCATTTGGGTGATTTCTAGTGTTAAAGTTTGGATTTTGATAGTACTTTTATGTTTAGAATCATCACAAGTGTTTAGGTTTTGATTTGGTAAGCTTGAATCATCGTGGTTGGGTAGTTTTTGGATTGAAAAGTGATGTTTATGTGGTTTTTCTTGCTAGCGACTTAACTCACGGATTACTTTCTTCGTAGCGACTTGCTTTACAAATTTGTAGTGAGTTACTGATTTGGACCTAGCGACTTAGATCTAGCGAGTTACAAGATAAGTAGTGGACTCTCCACTACGGGTAGCGACTGGTGGTAGCGACTTGGTCCGTAGCGAGTTGCTCTTTAGCGACTTGTATCTTTAGCGACTTGAGTAGCTAATTGTCGCCAAAATTTTGCTAGCGACTTGAGGCTTAGCGAGTTACTACTTAGCGACTTGCATTTGTCTAGCGACTTGGGACTCTAGCGACTTAGTGGTGTAGCTAATTAGTTGTTAGCGACTTGGTTCAAGAATCAGAGCGACTTGGTTGATTTTCCCACAAAACTTCAAACGGCCATAACTTTTGAACCGTAACTCGCTTTCGTGTTCTACCCATCAAAACGACCGTGAGAACGAGGAGAATGGCACGCCGAATGAACTAAGGTCAATCTTCGAGGTCTAAACCGCTCCGAACAGAAGTTATTGAGGTTTTTAAGTTTTAGACCTAAATTTCTCGTGAAAAACGGGCATAAACCAATCCGAATCACAACCAAACAACATCTCGCTAATCCTACAAACAATCATATGTCCTAACATACAATTGTCTATCATTCCATTGGTCATTGCTTAACGGTTTGGTCTTGATTTTAGTAAAATCCGCGAAGATTCTATTTCTCGGTTTGAATCATAGACTTGTAAAATCCGTGCATTCTACCACATCATGTCTTACTCTATCGACCCGGTGATTTCGAATGCTTAAATTGTATGATGATGTAGACAACCCCGAGAATGTTAGCTACATCGAACGATTAAAGATGATTGAATCAATCAATGAGGATGTGATATCTCCGGTTCGAGACTTTGAAAAGACCGAAATGCACCACCAATGCTACTAAATGCCATGCTAAAGGAATGTAACATTGAGCCCTTTCAACTACTTTATCAAGAACCTCAAACTACTTTTATCTACAACTATGGATCGAACAAGCGTTGCTCTCCTTCGTCAGATTTTCCCATCTTGACAAGAACTGTACTACTCAACTTAGAACAACCGAGGTTTCAAATTACTAAAGAGAAGTTCTCAATTGATGTATCTAATGCACTCTTCAAGTAATCTTCGATCAATTTCACCATTTATCCGTGGGGAATATTCCTCGATTTTGATGATGACATGACCGAATTTCATTCAAGAAACACACCGAATGGAAATTCATGAGTTCGTAAACACCTTTATTCAACTTATTGGTAATATGGAAATATACATTAAGGAAGCCGCTCAAGAGAATGACAAGATGAATGAATTGAATGGGTGTCAAGTTATGTTATGTGAAGATTGTGATAGGTCAAGCAATGGATCAGTTGAACTAATGAATGATGCCGAAAGCGTAAGCTCAATTGCAATGAAGGAGGATGAAGACAATCAGACTAATCTTAAAGACTCGTGAGTCGGAAAAGGGTGAAACAATTTACATGACAACCCTAGTGTTCATGTGGTAAATCGATGACATATCTTCGATGATCGATGTCATGTGATGAGGTACCTTAACTGCTCAACATAGTGCATCTACTAATGTTCAAACATACCGATCTTAATGTCGAACATGATTCGATAAATGTTCCTTGGTTGAGGCCGAGTCTAATAATTTCAAAACATATGATATGGTTGATAAAAGGCTTTTGATGAACTTTCAAACAAATTCTCAAAACTTGAAAAACATTGCATTTCACTTGAAATTGCAATACGAGTAAAGAATAAAGTTTTCAACTCAACAAACCATGTAAAAATCCGAACTTCACGAATTCGTGAACTTTTGAAATTAACACTTTGAAAGCTCACTTCAAGACAAAGAGTCAACTATCAACAATTTGAAGAAACACATTTCTAATACATATGTGAAAAGTAATTTGGTTACAAGTAATTCGATGTTAATACTATTGATGATATTCAAATGAGAAATGATGAATTAGTTTGTTTGTGTGGCCAAATTACTAAAGGAAAATGAGTCTTTGAGAAAGCATCACATAGAACTAAGTGACTCACAAAGAAGCTAGAATCGAGTCAATGGAACAAAACTCTTTGATAGCAAAATTGATGAACTCAAAGCTCAACTTCAAGAAAAGAGTTTCGCTATTGTTGCCTTAAAAATGAGCTTAGGAAAACTGTAGGGAAAAGTGTGAACACTAAGTTTACAAAACCATCAACCTTGGGAAACCAGCTTTCATCCCATTAGAAACCGGTCCATTGTTAGGCAACCTCTGCGCTTATATCCGAAAGACCAAAATTTTCAAAACACGGTTTGCCTCCCAAGTTGATGAGAAACAAGTTTTGTCAAAACCAATACTTCACCGAGTTGCCTAAGAATTATGCTTCTAGTTCCTCTAAACCTCAACAAGCATCTACTTCTACTCCCAAAGACCTCTAGGATTAGTTCGAAAAAAGTGTCAAAATCAAGCATTAAAACCCGTAATTCATATGATATGAATGACTTGTGGAAGAACTATTATCTAGAAAAAGCTAGAAAAAGGCATGATTCGAAAAGACGGAATTTTAGGTGCAAGACCTAGGGTGATGAATTCTACGAGATTTCAAGGCACCGCTAGTAGTTGTAAACCACTACCTAGGAACACTCAAAAGACTAGGGATTGGCGTGCACTAAGAGTAGTTATTTGCATAAGAATGCTAAGCATGTAGAAAACAAAACTAGAAATTCGAGTCTTTCCACATAAGAAACAGTTTCCTAATTCACATGCCAAGGTACTATCCACTAAGACCACTAACGCGACTAAGGTTCAACATGTTGTGAAACAATACAAACCAAAAACTTCGCCTAGATGGATACCAACTGCTAAATCTTTGGAAACTAGGAACAAGGATACGCCTTCCACTATGTATAAGAAGCCTTACAATCCTAGACCTTGCCATAAGTGGATACCTTTGGTAGAATGTTTAAGGATGTCGGACTTAGGTGGATTTCTACCGAAAGTCGCTTTTCGATGAAAAATCAAGGTTGACCGTGAAACCCCAAAGAGTTTGGATACTAATGTCACTAACCCATATATATGCAATCAAGCTTGTAATGTTAGTGCGGTACTCCTTACTCGCTTGCATATACTTCGATCCTTCAATACATGGGTGGCTTAAAGTATGGATTACAAATGGATTGATATCTCATAACTCACGGGTTCAAGTTTCTCAACATTGATATTCAACTGGCTATGACGTCTGCTCACTTCGATTCCAGCCTCGTACTTCATCATAATGGCGTCGCAGATAACACTTCAGTGCCCGTGCCTCAAAGAAAAGAAAGGTGTACGCTTCAAGGCGCTTTATCTTCTTAAGAAGAGAAATCTTCATGTTTATGATCATACTCATCTACATTCTTCATCAAAAGCTTCATGTCTTTCCATGCTCATTCGGTCATCAAGTGGATCTACGCTCATTGGTGTATACTCCTATTCACTTGTTAAATCAAAATGGCAACTTCGGATGCAATTTTTGAGGGGAGAAGAGTGAATATACTACATGATGATGGATGTTTGAATAATGGTTATACGACTTAATTTTTGATGATGATGAGTGTATATTCTGTTTGATGAAGAGTGAATATACTAAGGATAACTGGGATTCATTGTTTTGATTTTTGATGACTCTTCCCCAACGCTCAAATCTCCAGTTATTCCTCAAGGCGTTAATAATGACTATCATAATATTGCAGTTGCACTCATGAATAATGATCCGCTCTTTGGTATTCCTTACCAAATCTTCACGGATTATTGTTCATGAATAGTGATCCGCTCTTTGGTATTCCTTTGCCAAATATTTACGGATTATTGTTTCTCTCAATGTGCACGCTATAAATCAACTACATGAACTTTAAGAAAATGACTTCCTCATCCGCTCAAGACATTATTGGTGAATCTTCCGATCGCCTCTACATGTTTACTTTTAAGGAAGAATGCATTGATGTTGAGGAATCATTTGTTCGGTTCATTCAATGGGTCAATGTACATCCGATTGTATGTTGTTTTCACATGTTGGGCATTTGACACAAGTTGATGACTTCGAGTTAATCATTTATCACCTATTTGAGATTGATGTTGACTTTCACAAAGGCGTGTTCTTATTTGATAACTTGCTCGGGCTTAAGAATTTGAGTTGAAGACTTGGTTTATCTAGTTACCGCAATGGGGTGGATGGTTGAAGACCGTTAACTATCACTATTAGGAGTTACGTTGTTTTACTCTGTCACATGCAGATGACGATGTGGATAATCTCAAGAGGTGTTAATGTCTCATACTTTGTTTGAGTAGTGAGTACTTAGAGATTTGCCCAAGCATAGATTCTCGACATCGTTATTCCATCTTTAAGTGCAAGCTTAAGACACAAATGCGGGAATTCAACTTCGGTTTCAAGTTTGGTATATCGGGTTTTTCTTCAACAGTGGTCACTTCAAATTGTCTACATATGGGTTGATAAAGATAGTCAGAGAGAGTTTATGTAGCAGTTGATTCTCACAGGATTCATTTGGGCTATTTGAGTTCTTCTCACAAGATTTCAAGTTTATGGATTTATTATGTTTTGCTGATTCTGAGGTATCAAAACCAGCAAAAGGGAAGGATGTATTATTCCAACTATTTGGGGAAATGGTCTCGAGCCTTTTGGTATGTGTTACTTCAAATGCTCATTGAAAGAAATGTTAGGAGAATACATGGTACGTGAGATGATATTGCTTATCGACATCTTCGATATGTTTAATGGTAAAGTGCATCCGGCTATTGCTTCATGTACACATTGGTATGATGATTCCAATGAGAGTGCAAACGATTAATGGGAAGAGATACATTTTAGTCGTTGTTGATGACTACTCTAGATTTACTTGGGTAAAGTTTTTGAGGAATAAGGATGAAATTCCATCTATCATCATCAAACTTATCAAGCAACTACAGGTTCGTCTTAACAACACGGTTAGAATTGTTCGAACTGACAATGGCACAGAGTTCGTTAATCGAGACTTAAGTCAATTTTTAAAAAAGTGTTCCACGAACTCCTCAACAGAACGGTGTAGTTGAAAGACGAAATCGAACTCTTGTGGAAGCCGCTAGAACAATGCTAATTTATTCGAAGGTTCCAATGTTTCTATGGGTCAAGCCATTGTCGATGCTCGCTACACCCAAAATCGTTCTCTCATTCACACCTCTTATGGAAAAACTCCATATGAACTTGTTCATAAACGAAAACCCGATTTATCTTTCCTTCGTGTGTTTGGTGCATTGTGTTATCCAACAAATGAGGGTCAATACTTAGGCAAACCGAGAGCTAAATCGACATTGAGTTTTGTAGGTATGCACCAAACAAAAGGGATACCGAATCTACAACAAAAGAACCCGAATATCATGGAAACAATTCACGTTACGCTTGATGAGTCGACCGGTCAAATGGCTCCCGGACATCCCACCAGACCCGCACTTCAAAACAATTCCATTGGATCATCTCTTGTTCCAAACTCTTCTCAAGAAACTCCATATGTACCTCCATCCAAGATGACTTAAAGAAATTGTTTGATCCTATGTTTGATGAATTGTATGATTCAATTACTAATGAGGTGTTAATCCCTATAATGAGGTTGCTCATATTCCGTGAATGAAGTCAATCCTTCGCCTCAATATCTTTAAGTCAAGAAGCACCGCAGATCCTTGATTTCATCAACAAATCATCATTCTTCAAATGTACATCATGGAAATGTTTCGCATCAATGATGAAGTTAATCCCTTTGCTACTCCTCAAGATGCTCCATTTGAAAACATATTTGCTACTCCCGAATCATCATCGTAACCATCTTCTTGTGAGACATCGACTCGCCTACCTCGGTTCCTCAACAACCGCCACATGAACACCTCGTAAAATGGACTCACGATCATCCATTAGACAACATCATTGGAAATCCTCTCGTCCGTATCAACCCGGAAACAACTTGCAACCGATGCCTTATGGTGTTTCTTCAACTCCGCACTATCTAAGATCGAACCAAAAGATGTTAAACCGCCATGAATGAAGATAGCTGGTTCAATGCCATGAAAGATGAAATTCATGAGTTTGATCGACTTGATGTATGGGAGTTAGTACTTGCTCCAGATTGTGCTATGATTATAGCTCTCAAATGGATCTTCAAAGTAAAACTTGATGAGCATGGTGATGTGTTGAAGAACAAGGCTCGATTAGTTGCTAAAGGATATCGTCAAGAGGAGGGTATAGACTTTGAAGAATCTTTTGCTCCAGCTTACTCGAATCGAGGCAATCGTAATCTTTCCGCTAATGTCGCTAGTAAGAACATGGTAGTATATCGATGGATGTAAAGACGGCATTTCGAACGGAGATCTTAAAGAAGTCGCTCACGCCGCCCAACCTGAAGGATTTGTGAATCAAGAGCATCCTACTCACGCTTATCGCTTGAAGAAGGCTCTTTACGGTTTAAAGCAAGCTCCAAGGGCATGGTATGATACATCACAAAGTTTCTTCTATCAACCGGATTCATCAAAGGAGCAGATTGATCCTACATTGTTCACCGTGAAGTCGTGCAAATATTTAATTCATGTTCAAATTTATGTTGATGATATTATTTTGCCTCGATGCACTCCAATGGAATGTGATCGTTTTCAAATGAAATGAGTTCAAAGTTTCAAATGTCAATGATGGGACAAATGTCATTTTTTGGGATTACAAATTTCACAAAGTCCGGAGGCATTTTCATAAATCAATCTAAATATGCAATGAGATTTTAAAGAAATTTGGATTTGATTCAAGTAACCCGCTGACACCCCATGATTGACCGAACCAAACTAGATGAGGACCTCTCGTGGATCATGATCGACCAAACAAAATATCGTAGTATGATTGGATCCCCGATGTACCTCAGCCTAGTAGACCGTACATCTTGTTCATTGCTTGCATGTGTGCTAGATACCGTGCTAAGCCTACTAAAAGCACCTTGAAGCGGTTAAACGGGTCTTCGGTATTCCAAGGAACCATCAATATGGGACTTTGGTACCCAAAAGACACCGGTATGTCACTAACAAGATATGCGTATGCGAGATCATGCAGGTGTCAAGATACTCGTCAAGCACGCCAGAGGTGCTCGCTTTTGGGTGATAAGCTTGTGAGTCGGTCTTCAAAGAAGCAAATGAGTACTTCTATTTCTCTACTGAGGTGAATACATAGCCATGTCATCTTGTTGTGCTCAAATCTTATGGATGAGATCTCAATTATCCGACTATGGCTTTGAATTCAACAAAATCCTCCGCATCGTGATAATAAAAGTGCTATTGCTCTCATGCAACAACGCTCAACACTCAAGAGCAAAGCATATCGACATTCGACATCATTTCATCGTGGAACAAGTGGAAAAAGGTGTGGTGGAACTATATTTTGTGAGGTCTCGAATATCGCTAGCGTACATCTTCACCAAAGCTCTTCCAAGAGAACGCTTTGAGTTTATTCTTCCACGCCTTGGCTTGAAAAGCCTTCAACCGAACACTCAAACGCCTTCGTGGAGGAAGACGAGGAGTAAAGGTCTATCTTCATCTATCTCTTGTATATATCTATTCGAAAAACAAAATACAAAATTATAAAACCTTCAAAAATCAAATAGAAAAATATAAAACTTTCAAAATCCATAAGAGAAAGTCGTGGCTCTAGACTCAATAGTGCATTTTGGTTTTCCGAGCGGAGACTAGGAGAGGGTCTCCTTCTTCAATACCAACGATCTCTAAGAGAAAGTCGATAGATTATGTAGGGTTCCCAATGAGAATGAAACAAACCTTTGAGAGGAATTGAGTGGCTAGAAGGTTTAGTGCAAGGCGCCATCGGGTCCATGACGCCTTTGTCTTCAATACCGTTGTCAACTAAGTGACAACCAAGAGTGTATGAATTGAACCCGTTTCGCCTAAGGTTGAATTATGTAGGCTATTTCTTTTCACCTTTTTCATTACTTTTCTTTTAATTCTTCAACCCTTCTTTCTCCTTTCTCACATTACTCCTTTTTCAATCATACCTAAGGACTTCTAATACTAACTATTTGTGATGTCCTTGGTAGATCCTCCGCTCTCGCGGATCATAGGACTAATTTCCTATCCTTAGTCACCTTATAACTCCATGACCGTCCTATTGTTGCCATAAAACCATTTTTGAAAATCGCCAAGGTGTTTATGATGGAAAACATGTTTGAAACACCGTGAGTTTTGTATTTTCGTAAACACTCCCCTTCACATGTGCTTATAAGTTTTGATGTAATCGCACATAGAGGGTAGAGTTCGTGACTTTGAATTGATCGACTTTAAATGAACTAGACCGATTCGAGACACGCTTACATCACTAGAGAACTAGCTTGAAATTATTACCCGTCCCGGTCAAGTCCATAGAAAGTTTCGAGATGGTACATTATTCCTCGTCAATTCAATGGTTACGATCGAGTCGAGCTCTTTTGAGATTCAAACAACGATCATTAAACTTTTGATCACATTTTAATCACGCTTTCTCCCCTCAAAATAGCATATCCATGATGTTTTTGAAACACAATGATTAAAAGATATGTTTTTCAAAATCATTTGAGAGAAACCGATTTAGCATGAATTTTGGAATAATTTTGGTTTTATACTCCCCTTAACGAAAGCATATTTTTCATACGTAAAATTTAGAATCAATTATGGTTTAGAGGAGTTATCTTGGTACCAAATGTGAGAGATTTTGAAAATCTTTTGAAAAATTTCAATCAATGGTACGCAAGATGAAGATTTTAAAAATCTTTTGAAGATATGAAGAAGAATTATCTTCATTTGTTTTAGGATAAGTGCTCGATATTTATAAAATCGATTTTATGTAGCACTTTCCTTTCTTTAAAGATCGGGTTACAATCAAGTAATCAGAAGCCATTAATTTGAAGTCCGGTTTCGCATCGATGTATACGAAAGCCATTATTATGAAGAAATTTTGAGAAACGCATGTTTTAGAAAACAATTAAAGAACTCTCGCTCAAGCATCCGTACATGCCCGTATCATTGTTGAATGACATTTCTAGAGACGCATGTAATATCGATTATCTGAGAGACATGTCGTGAGAAGAATATTTTGGATTTTGATTTTATATTGTTTTGTATTTTTGAAAATTTTCTATATTTGTATTTTGCTTTTGTTGGTTTTTCAAATTTTGTATTTTGTTTTTGAAAATATTTACAAAGAAGATTCAAGAAAGAGAAATTAAGTTGGGACAAGTAAAAGTGGAGTTAAGAGTGGAAGTAGAAAAGGATTTCCACATGCGAAATTGGCATAAAGTTCTTCTTTACCACACGGGTATATGAACCTTCAACACTTTTACAAGCACCGCATCCACGTAAGAAGAATTTCACAAATACCGGTGTTAGAAGTACATGTTTCCTCACGGTGAGGGTGATCACTATCAACGGTTGTAGTGGATCCGACTTCCTTATCCGAATGATTGTCACTATTATCCGTGTTGGAGCAAGTATCAAAAATCTTTCCTGGAATCCATCTAAGACCTATTTTGTTGAAAACTTTGCCCATGGGTATCCAACCTAAGGTAAGATCGAGGAGTTGTTTTCTTATCGATGCGCTGAAGACTCATTTTGGAAAAACTACGTCTCAAGAGATCCACCTATTAGGTTTCTTTTGATGTTCATCTTGTCAACGGGTTTGTTTCTATTTGGTGTCTTAGTGGATTGTACCTTGGCACGAGAATTATCTTTCTTGAGATATTGTAAGGCACATGCATCATGATTAATGAAAAGATACATTTTTACATGTAGTATGTATAAATTCAATATTCTTGTTTAAAACACTAGCTTTAACTCGTCTCCTACACTCTTTTGAAATTGATTCTTGTTCGAAAAGACTTAGAATTCTAGTGTTATTTTCTAAGGGCATAGCATTTTCTTTTGCTAACTACTCTTAGATGCAATCCAATCCCTAGTCTTTTGCAGAGTGTTCCTAGGTAATGGTTTACTACTACTAGCAAAGGTTTTGAAATCTTGTAGAATTCATCACCCTAGATGTTGCACCTAGAATTCGCCTTTTTCGAGTCTCAGGCTTTTTCCTAGCTTCTTCTAGATAGTGATTGTTGACCATGTTGTTAGAACCAACATATTCTTTAATCGGATTTTTGGTCACATTCCGTACTATTCCTAGAAATGCTGTGTAATCACTTTGGTGTTTCAAGAATTGCTTTTCCTTTTCAAAACTTTTATAATTCTCTTTTAATAGGGTGGACCGTGGAGTGACTGCTTTTGACAAATCATTTTTCTCATTGACTTTGGAGGAGGCATAGAAATGACATTTTGGTTTGAAACCGGTTTGGGAACATTTGCTTTCTCCGCATCAATGTTTTTGTAATCACGCTTCCACTACCTTTCCTTTTTGAATTTCCACCGAGCCCTCAAGAGATCATTGTTAGCTTTCATGTCATTGTAGGCACGCCATACGATAGTTTGTCATACTCAGATTCCTCGCTTTTTCGATCAAGTTGTTTAAAATATGAGACATTTTCTTTTCAAGTTTTTCAAGAGCTTTTCATATTTTGAAACAATTTGGAGGTCTCATCCTCGAGTCTTTCATGATCTTCAATGTAATATGTTGTAAGATAATGGACATGATATCAGTAGTCATAACATCTTCAAGAGAGAATCATTTAGATTTTCCAAAACTGGATGTGTTCAAAACTTTCATTAGCTTGCTTTACTGTGGATTTATGGTCCTTGACAAAGTCACCGTTTTTTCAAAAGTGCTTGTTCAACATGAATTACCCTCGACCGATGGCGCTAACGGAGGGGCAATTTGGGTTTTAAAAACTCTTTGTTTTGTCATCATGACGAGTAAACCGGATGTTAGTTGTAATATTGGTTTTAGACTTGATGATCTCTTGAAGATACCCAATTTAGTTTTAACGTCATCTAAAATGCTTCTAGTATCACTTGTGTTAAAAGGATTGTTTGAAGACATTTGTTCGATTTCGAAAGAGATTTTGAGACTACAACCGGTTTTGAAACCGATTTTGAAACAGTGTTGACACTTTGTTTGAAACACTTGGTGTTATGGAAAACTTTGACGTTTTTTTTATTAACAAAAGTAATCCCATTAATTTTGTTCCATTTGTTATAATCAATCGGTTTAAGATCCGATTCTTTTGTTTCATTTTTGATCTACTCTCCTCGCCTAGTTCCAACGCTTCAAGAGAATCACGAACAATTATGGGTTCATGCAAAGGTTGTCCATTGTTCAACACATTCCGCTCTTTCCGAGCTTTCTTGAGGAACGAAGGAGGTGAGTTACCAAGAGCCATTTTATGTGAAGTGTGAAAATCGGATTTGCTTGATTAGAAAGCATCTTGTTTGTTTTAGCGGAATGACCCGTTGTAAGAAGCAAATTATCCAATTTTTGATAGTTTCATTTTATCCGAATTTCATCAAGAAGAGAATCTTCTCATTTTGAAAAATCAAGAATCAACTGCTTTCTTCTCTTTTCAAGATCGTAAAAAATGGCTTTTTGTTTAGAAAGTTGGTCATTTAGTTCGTAAATTTCCTTGTTTAAAGATTTTATTTTCAAGTTCGATTCACATCAAGTGTATCATACTTGAGTTGCAATTGTTTTTCTTAAAATGTAATCTCGATAACCAATTTCTAATTCGAAAGTTTGTTTGTATGAAATTCATAGGCTTTGGCGTGCTCCTTGTAACTCTCAAGCTCGGCCGGTCAATTTTTATTCGCGGCCTTAACCTCGCGATTGACCGTTCTTACTTTTTCAACTTCAATGCCACATTGATTGATTAAAGATTCAAAATAAGCACGAGTTTCCTCATCATTAGCACCATTTTGTATCACTTGACCTCCATTAGGATCCATATATGGAGTTTCGAGTTAACATTGCTATTAACTTGCTCTCCCACATATGTGTCATAATAAGGTTCGGAGACATGAATGCGGCTTCATGAGTAAACGAATGTGGTACCTCATCGAGTGAATCGTGTCGAGATGGAGTTGTGTCATAAGTACCGCTTGATGTTGTGGCCTGTTGATTGATTGTGTGACCGGAGGTTGCGTGATCGCTTGCTTTATCTTCCCATTTTGGGTACCGAATTTTATTTCCTAGCAACAACTCAATTCCCAACTCTTCTTTTTCGCTAACATCAACATGTAATCGGATCTTTTCAAGCTTTGTCATTGGTATGACACTAGATCCCGAATCTTGTCTTTGAGGTTCTGAGGTAGCATTCTCGAATGTAAGTCATAAAACAATTATTCCCATTTTGATATCCCATATTCGATTCACAATCGACCTTTGATGTCCATCTCCATAATTCCCAACGATCGGAGTCG